>CM055899.1:27051056-27473146 GCA_029582155.1 Panopea generosa | reverse complement strand
TGGCAGAGGCCTTGATATTGTATCTATGGTTTGCATTGTAGCTAGGCGCACTCGCCTTAGTCTGGTCTGTACATTCATGTCTTGGTTATTCACAAATAATTATCTCCATATATATATTTATATAAATGGCCGGTATGCTATAGCCGGTATACGTTGTTTTATTGGTGATAACACGTGTGGTATCGGAATGGTGATTGTTGGGATTGCCTTTCGTTAACGTAGTTGTTATTAAACAAGTTAAGAATGCCAAGAAGCATACCTACATCAATCCTCTCTCTCTCTCTCTGTATCCGTCTCTCTCTCTCTCTCTCTCTCTCTCTCTCTCTCTCTCTCTCTATGTTACCCGGGCATCGGCGTCATATTTTCGGTTAAAACTTTGCATGCAAGTTACTTTCATGCAAATATCTTAGTAACAACCAACTTGATTGATTTGAAACTTCACCAAATCTCCAGGGTTATCAAACAATCAAATAATTAACTCTTGGTTGAATTTAATGCAAATTACGGCCATTGTTCGACTGGTTAAAGTTTTTCGTACAACTTGATATCATGCACATATCTCAGTAACTTCATATGCGATTGATTTAAAACTACACTAACGCCCTCGTATGATCAAACATAGTCTTCCAGCTATGTCCCATACCTCTGATGGTTATTTTGACAACAATTATCCACATTTTCTGCATTTGTATATTTTTCATATTTAACACTCATCTGACCCATGGAGAGGGCCGAATTTAATGTTGGAAGAATTTGTGGCCCAACCCAATTTCTATATTATTAATAGATTGACCACAAACAAAAATCTTGGTTAAACTTCTTTCCTAATTTAAAACGTTTAATTACTCAGAAACATAATTATATAGAATCCAAAACTTAATAACACTCACTTGTGTGTGAAAAGTGCATATGTGTAACAATTAATATATCTTCGTCAGGTTTTTAGTACCTATTGACAAAGCAGTACGAATAGTCCAACGCACTGTCTTGCGGACATGTCTTGTTTTTCTACCAACACATTCCTATATTTGATGCAAGTCATTAATTTTTTTTGTAATATTTAAATAAATTTAACAGCATAAACATAAACGAGAATGCAGGTTGCACATCGCTATTAAAGGGAGTTTTGCATTATATAATGAAATGATTAAATTAAATGGTTCGTATGGATTTTGTCAATGTCAGTTTGAAAAGGAATTGTTTTTTTTTTTTATCACTAACTGCCTTAGCAACTATTTGTAATCATAGCCACATGGGACATTGCAGATGCAATGCCATATTACAAAAAGTTTAAATTCCCATCAAGATTGTAATAACCCAGGAAGGCCGGGCGCATTATTTTATTTATAGGTGACATTGACTTCTCAAAGGTTTCGGACAGATATGGAGAATTTAAACTTTTTTCTCTTGCCTAAAAACCTACTATCCCACAAAGTTTAAGGACGAAATAACAACTTGAATAAATGTTAGTTATATTTTATTCAAACCTGGGTTGTCTTTAACCAAAGGTTAAAAACACTAATATAATGATGGCTGATATTTAAATATAAGTTATTTTAAGACTTAGGATAAAGATAACCAAATGTTAAAATTAAACCAACGTCTATACAATTGGCTGCTAAGTCCAAACTAATCCACAGTTATACAGTTGTCTTTGTGACAAAATAGTTTCCGCCTCTGTTTCAATTGGGGAAGTTGTCAGTTACTTGCAAAAATCGATTGGTACTGAACTCCTGAAAAACCATAAGGATATCTGACCGCTATTTTATAACTGAAAACTCCTGTAGTGGCATTAAACCCATTACACTCAATCAACTTGTAAATGTGACCTTGAACTTCGACCTATTGGTAGTTTTATCGTTCTTGCGAACGTCACTTTTTCGTCTCGTCATGTTCAACTCACATGTACTTATTTGTAGTTTTTTCTAATTCGCCGCGGGAAAACATAGATTTGATAAAATGATATAAGTTGTAGATAGAGTTGGTTAAATAAATACATAAACCTTTCTGTCACTTCAGTGGCTCATTTTTTGTTTATTACAAACAAAGAAAACAGACAACAAAGTCAAATCCTCGAAATTTTTCCTTCTATATAGTAAGGTTGTAAAGAATACGGTTCTAAGAAATTGTCAGATACCGGCATGTTTTTTGTTAAATAACTTTACGTTTATATATATACTGTTTTAAGTATATATACTTAAAGAGTTACTATAGCTGGCAATATACTCTTGTAAGTTATCCAAGGACAAAACAATGCACAGTTTGGTGTAATTTAATAAAATGGGATTACAGCCATTTGATTAATTGCAATTTGTTTTTTTCCTGCAATATCGTAGGGCTTATCCTTAACGGTGTAGCTGCAAGATACATAAAACACTGTACATGACACACTGTACATGCCCTCGACAAACACATACACACCGGCCTAGCAACACGAAGGCTCGCCAAGGCCTGCACTTTATTTTTACATAGAAAGATACACACAAAGTCCCTGATAATGCACCATTGGTCATTTACATTTTAAACAAAATATGGCAGTGTACCTCAGAGTCCCCATCAAAATTTCTAGACATCTAGGTTAACTTTGACCAAGCTAGGCCATTGCCACTGCCACACACACACACACACACACACACACACACACACACACCACCACCACCACCACCTACCCAAATTGGCAGGAGTGGTGGGGGACACTCTACTCTACGTCTGGGTTCGTAGTACTGGGAGTGAAACTCGATTAAGATTCACTTTTTAATACATCTTTTATTTTAGTCTTAAGTTGGTTGCGTGTCTGCGTGTGTAGTAAAAAGAAAAGTATTGGAGTAAATAATAATCATACCCCTCCCCCGTAAAAGTCACTAAAATGCATGATTTGATCCTTTACGTCTTGACTCGCAGTGGACTATGTTTGATACTCGTTCGAGATTTGCTTTTAAAAAAAAAAAATACATGCGTGCGTGCGTGCGTGCGTGCGTGCGTGCGTGCGTGCGTGCGTGCGTGTGTTTGTGTGTATGTGCTTAAACAATAACGCTTAAAAGTAAAGAAAAACATTGGCGTAGATAACAACCATATTTTCTAAGAAATGAGTAGAATGTAGCCGTAGCCGTTAATGACCCTTCGGTTCATTTTTCAACGGGGTCAAAATTTAATGTTACACCGGCAGAAAAAAAATGTACGTAATATTAGACTACTGGTACGTCAACCGGTAGAAACAATTGTAAGGAACAGTAGACTACATGTACGTTTGTGCATGCGCGTTTTGTCCGCATGACGCCTTTTGTCCGCAACGCTTTTTATCCGCAGAAAAATAAGAAAATCGTCGACTTTTGTCCGCATGACGCCTTTTGTCCGCAGAAAATTTAGAAAAAATGACGCCTTTTGTCAGCATGACGCCTTTTTTCCGCAGAAAAAAAAGAAAAACGACGCCTTTTGTCCGCATGACGCTTTTTGTCCGCAGAAAAAAAAGAAAAATGACGCCTTTTGTTCGCAGAAAATTTAGAAAAATGATGCCTTTTGTTCGCATGACGCCTTTTGTCCGCAGAAAAAATAAGAAAACGTCGACTTTTGTCCGTATGACGCCTTATGTCCGCAGAAATTTTAGCAAAATGTCGACTTTTGTCCGCATGACGCCTTTTGTCCACAGAAACATTTATGTAGTCAGTGACGTAAATATTTATATTTAAAACATGCATTTACGCCCCTGCTGTAATGAACCATTGTGCCTATCTATACAAAACCCTTCCAGTCACGTGTGAGCTAAGGAGCGAACACAAATGAATCCTATTTCTCGGCTGTAAAATGTCTTAACATTTTCATGGATAAAATAAAATTCACTTCAGGTATATGCTAGAATGTCATACAATGATCTCAACCTCAAATGTTTTGTGTGTATAAACTGTTTGAATAGTATGTTGTTTATAGTCTCTGATCTTTTCTTTTTCAATTTGGGTTATAATTTACTATATAACAAGTTCGTTCCAATTTACCCCAACTCGTGTTACAACTAACCCCAATGCTTGGGCAAATTGGAAGATTTTATTCCGCCATTTGTGTGTCATTTTTTTTAAACAACCAATTATATTAGTATAAAATCGTAAAACTTAAATGACAAGCAAAGACAAATGACGTTTAATGAGGCCCTCCCGTGGGGGGGGGGGGGGGGGGGGGGGGGGTGGAGGTGGAGTGTTGTCCCTGTTCTCTGGATCTCTTAAAGTTTTGCCAAAGTTCCCCAAAAGTATTTTGTCCATGTTCCCCAGATCTCTAAAAGTATTTCCACTGTTCCCTAAATCTCCAAAAGTTTTAAGCATAGTTTTCTGAAAGTACCAAATAGTGTTTCCTTAAGTAAATCTTCTCTATTATTATTTACACATCATCATAATAAGCAAAACTCATGTACTGTCTTCATTTCCTTGTTTAAAATATCTATGGTCTATGGCTTGAACTTTCGGAGAAAAGGTGTTTTTAAAGTTTCTTTAAAAAGGTGCTTGTAAGCTCTGTGGCATGGAGCATTTGTGGTTCAATCACGCTGGTTCAAGAACTTCAAGAGTTTGTGGTTATACAAAAGCTGTGCGAGTTTGGATGAGATTCTTTGAAAAATGTAGGAGATGCTATAGCTTCTACAAGAAAAAGGTTAACGGATTGACGACGGACAATATACCATGACATAAGCTCTGCTGGCCTTTGGCAAGTAGAGCCAAAGAAGATATCGATGGAAGGACAGAAGAGACAAAAAAAATGAACAGCTGACGGTTAATTTACAAAAGGCAATAAATACACATAAATAATTATAAATACACATAAAAAATGACTTTATTGTGTAAACACAATTTAATAAAAAAATAGTAGATGCCGGTTGGGATTGAACACCAGTCCTTAGAATCCGTAATCGACGATATTAACCACTGCACTACTCTGCCTTTACTCATCAGTACTGTTATATATTTGATCGGAATTACCATCTAAAATTTATTTCGGGTACTTACGATTATGGGATGAAGTTGTGCAGGGGCCCACACTAACACGTAAGAAACCTCCAAAGCTGTCACAAGTTATTTCAAGCAGGCGACATCTCATTTTAAAAGTAAATAATGATCAAGTATAAAAATTATAAATAAAATCAGTGACTTAATTACAGAAACTGGCAGGCTAATAGTAATATAATGTCCACGGCACTTTTAGTATTTCTATAATAACTCTTCAAATCTTCGTCTGAATTTAACAATTTTGGTGCCAAAGTAAAGCTGATAAAAATTATGACCAATTCCAATTATCAATTACTTAATACTTTTCTTCTGAATTTAAATTATTACCGATTGAAATAAAAAAAAAAGATTTTTAAACAAAAACGGTAGTCTTGATTTACCAAATGCCATGTACGTTTTAACAAAACACAATAGAAATAGAAATATAAGGTAGAAAGATGAAGCAGTTATTTCAAAAAAATGGGCTAAAAAAGATAAAACGATCACACAAAAAAAAACCTTAAGCGTAAAATTCTTTATTTCTTTAAATTTAAAAAAGACAAAAATAATTTCTTAAATCAAGCCCTTCGTTTTGATACCACAATCACAAAATTATATTGTTTGATTCTGGAGGATGTGTGTTTCCATGATTTAGAAAACGCCACGTGATCTAGTGGTAAAGCACCGAACCCGTGATCGGAGGGTCGTGGGTATTTCAATACTTCGCCCACTATGTATGGTGTCCTTGAGCAAGACACTTTTTCCACATGTGCTTAGTAGTGGTTATACACAGGAAGACTTCGAGCGTGATTTGTTTCAGTCGTAAGAACTTGTTTCAAAATCGAACTAAAATAAATAAGTTCAAACTATACTAGAAAAAGCAAAAATGTGCCACCTGAAATTTAGACAAGTGCCTCAAGTTGCCTATCTCTGTTTATATGTCTGTGATAAAATTGATCAAATTAGGTACCTTTTTCATTCAGGACAATATCCCTAGATCTCTTAAATTATGCCTTTGATTCCTGAAAGTAATGGCCAATGTTCCCAAGATCTCTGAAAATAAAGGGCCATGTTCTCCAAATCTCAAAAAAACCAGGGAAGGCCTCTATAATACGCGAATATATGTAAAACAAATATTCACACATAGTGACAAATGCAATTTTCATTCCGACTTGTACCGGTCGCCTTCACATTAAATTGGAAATGGGGGCTTAATATTATGAAATAAAATTTCAGCGTATCGTTGAACTTTGATTAATAATGAATGAATGAATAGTGTTTTACGGCACGTCGACTTGATTAATAAAGGCAAATACATTTGCAAAGAATTTTCATACCGTTCCGTCTGTTGTAAGATATAGATAGTTTCAGTTTAGTTTGTTTATTTGAATATTTAGCACAATTTTATGCCATCGGTGGCTAACAGACGATTAGTACCCATCTCTGCAAGTGACTGATAAGATTTCCACTTGAATCAGGGGTGAGAGACAAATGACATTGAGACGTAATGCTGTATATCAATCCTTGCGGAAACTCACGACCCCTTGATTGACAGTCAGATGCGTGTTAGTGATGACATAAACGGTGTAATTATATTGTTTTATTTTTTTTCGTGGTCTTGATTATATTCGACGCTTGTTTCAAGCGCCGAAGATCAAATTTTTCTGGATTCGCTTGAAGTTACTTCCCTTTATTTTAGCAGGCGATAAACACGTTGTTTTATTTAAGAAAACTGGATACCATTTAAGATGTTACGGTTGGTATAATAATCTATTAATACATATGTCACTTTATATAGTTATAAAAATGAGCATGCATTAAGCTGGTTATTGCCTTCACGCGCTGATTATCACTTTTCGGCCCGGATCATAATCGACCTGGTGAACGCGTGCGCGAAACCAATGGCCACGTAAAACGTCGTCATTGTCAGTTTGTTTTCAACATGTCGGTATTTTCTTTCACGGATAATAAGTAAGTGTTCTTCTTTAAAGAAAATCGCTGATATGGCATTAAGTGTTTGTGTACATTATTTTATTATTACATTCTGTTTCTAATGTAAACAAATCAAGGGAAGCAACTGCATAATTCTAAATTCATAGTTCGACCCGTTTTTGAAGCTTAAACTTATAGACGAAGTATCATATCCATCAGAAGTACGGTTTCTTTGCTAATCGTTTTCTTCAGTTCAGACGCGAGACGATTTTGATATTTAGAGCTCTACCTCGCCTTCTAAATCGGCATCTATCGTTGTTTTAATCCCACGTACAACCCTTTCTCTTACATGTATGTTTACATATAAAATATAAACGTTTAATAAGTCTAAATTCGACGATAAAATACATGGTAAAACGAAATATGCCAAAATGTGATCGGTACAGAGAGCGGGGAAATGGTACAGAACACGTTCTATGAAAAGGCGTCATTTTTCTAAATTTTGTGCGGACAAAAGGCGTCATGCGGACAAAAGGCGTCAATTTTCTTTTTTTTCTGCGGACAAAAGGAGTCACTTGGACAAAAGGCGTCGTTTTTCTTTTTTTCTGCGGACAAAAGGCGTCATGCGGACAAAAGGCGTCATTTTTTCTAAATTTTCTGCGGACAAAAGGCGTCATGCGGACAAAAGTCGACGATTTTCTTATTTTTCTGCGGATAAAAAGCGTTGTGTACAAAAAGCGTCATGCGGACAAAACGCGCATCCACACACGTTCACTGCTAATAACTAGTGTATGGATTATTAGACTACAGGTAGACACAATTGTATTGAATATTAGATAGCATGTACGTTCTCCGGTAGAAACAATTGTATGGAATATTAGACTACATGTATATCCACCTGTAGAAACAATTATATATTTGTATATGGTATTTATGACTATATACTACACATATCGACAGAAACTAGTGTATACTGGTACATGGAACTGACCATATGTACATTCATTGATAGACACAATTGATTATTTGCAAGTGGTATGCCCGGTCACTTGTACCTCCACCAGCAGGAGATAGTGTATATGCGTACATGTACGTGATGTATTTATTGCATCTATTATAAAAAAGAAGAGTAATATTCTGACCTTCCGCCTGTGTTGTGGTTGGAGTTGTTGTTGTCGATGTCGTCGATGTCGTAGTGGTTGTTGTTGTCGTAGTCACCTGACAGATAAATGTCAAAAAATTAAATATGTATATTTCATGTCTAAAATACAATACTTTATTTACATAAAAATGAAATACACACACAACCGTCTGAAAATCAAATAATCATATTAAAATAAAGAAATAAGTTACAAATTATTCGTTGTCGTTTAGTCATAAACTTTGATAACATATACGTAGCGATGTTTAAAGCCAAGTGGATTAACAGTAGATGGGTACGATAACTAATCCAGATATTAAACAGTAATATACATGTAATGGATTAACGGCAGTTGGGTACGATTACTAACCCAGATATTGAACAACAATATACATGCAATAGATTAACAGCAGTTTGTTGCTATAATGAACACAAATATTGAACTGCAATATACAAGCAATGGATTAAAAGTAGATGGGTACGATTACTAACCCAGATATTGAACAGCAATATACAAGCAATGGGTTAAAAGTAGATGGGTACGATTACTAACCCAGATATTGAACAGCAATATACAAGCAATGGATTAAAAGTAGATGGGTACGATTACTAATCCAGATATTGAACAACAATATACAAGAAATGGGTTAAAAGTAGATGGGTACGACGATTACTAACCCAGATATTGAACAGCATTATACAAGCAATGGATTAAAAGTAGATAGGTACGATTACAAACTCAAATATTGAAATGCAATATACATGTAATGGATTATTAGCAGTTAGATACGATTAGTAACCAAAGTATTGAACTGCAATATACATGTAAAGGATTAACAGTAGATGGGTACGATTACTAAGCAACATATTGAATACCAATATACATGTTATGGATTAACAGTAGATGGATACGATTACTAACCCAGATAATAAACAGTAATATGCATGTAATGGCTTAACAGCAGTTGGGTACGATTTCTAACCCAGATATTTAACTGCAGTATACATGTAATGGATGAAGAGTAGTTTAGTACGAGTCCTTACGCAAATATTGAACTGCACTATACATGTAATGGAATAACTGATGTTTGGTATGATTACTAACCCATATATTGAACTGCACTATATATGTAATGGATTAACAGTACTTGGATACTATTACTAATCAATATATTCATCTGCAATATACATGTAATGGATTAACAGCAATTTGTTATGACCTTGAACTTCTATATACATGTAATGGATTGACAGTAGTTTTGCATTATTACGAACCCAAACATTGAACTGCAATATACATGTAATGGATTAACAGTTGTTGGAAACGATTACAAACCCATATATTGAACAGCATTATACATGTAATGGATTAACAGTACTTGGATACTATTACTAACCAAAATATTCAAATGCAATATACATATAATGGATAAACAGCAGTTTGGTATGATTACAAACCAAGACATTGAACTACTACATACATGTATTGGATTAACAGCAGTTTGGTATGATTACGAACCAAGATATTGAACTACTATATACATGTATTGGATTAACAGCAGTTTGGTATGATTACGAACCAAGACATTGAACTGCTATATACATGTATTGGATTAACAGCAGTTTGGTATGATTACGAACCAAGACATTGAACTACTATATACATGTATTGGATTAACAGCAGTTTGGTATGATTACGAACCAAGACATTGAACTACTATATACATGTATTGGATTAAAAGTAGTTGGGTATGATTATAAACCCAGATATTGAACTACATTATACATGTAATGGATTAACAGTAGGTGGCTACGATTACTAACTCTTATATTTTTGTAAATTACAAAAAAAAAACATTAATCTGACAATTATTGTAATGAAAAGTGCACTTACATGTTCCTTGTGATCAAAGTAAACTGCTCCTCCAGATGCTGTAACAGCAGCCAATACGACTTCACTTGGAAATGTTTTATTGTTGAAGATACAGCTTTGATTGACAGCAAAGAAAAAGGCAGAAACACATTGGACATCTGCCACACACTGGGCTCCACACATCAAGTTGCTTTGAGCAGACATAATTCCTGTACCAAATATACCGCACAATTATAAAATGTTTACAAGAAATGTCACATAATGCCAAATAAATAAATAAAAATCATGAATTATTATACATAGCCTCGTAGTTTGCTGTTTATAGTAGGGATACTTGTATAACAGATAATGCTAATGTTTATAGTAGGGATACTTGTATAACAGATAATGCACCTCTATACCAAAAATACGTAAAGCGGCATTTTGTTAAAATCAAGCAGTATATAATTTCACATGTACTAAACATATTAATTAAAGTACCGACACTACATGCAAAGAGAATAAGCGATAATATCGAACACAATCTTGGAACTTAAACTTGAATAACGGGTTTGCCCAACTTCGCTCTGTCCCCGTCGTCATATCGTAAAACGAAACAGTAGATAACAGTAGTCCCGCCTCTTACAGTGTAAATAGCAGTAGTCCCGCCTCTTACATTGTAAATAACAGTAGTCCCGCCTCTTACAGTGTAAAAATCAGTAATCCCGCCTCTTACAAATAAGAAATACTCAAAATGTTCATTAGTAATTTGATGAACATGTATACAGTAGTCATCTGTCTAAAATGGCTAAAATACAGGTTAATACAATAACTGACATTCAATAACACCATGGTGGATACACACACTAAATTAAGTGCTATTTACATTCCGGTCAACTCTGCTCCAAATATTTGCAGGCATTTGTCGTAATATACGCAAGGCAGCAAAACATTATAGTTATTCCTTCAAGGCGTATTCATTCGATTCATATTCATTATACAAGACACATATCGTATTTATACAAGACACATATGGTTGTTATACAAAACACATATCGTTGTTATACAAGACAAATATCGTTGTTACCGTCGTTATCAAAGACATGTATAATTGTTATACTAGACACATATCGTCGTTATACAAGACAGATATCGTTGTTATACAAGACACATATCTTTGTTATAATAGACACATATCGTCGTAATACAATACACATATCGTTGTTATACAAGACACATATCGCCGTTTTACAAGACACATATCGTTGTTATACAAGACACATATCGTTGTTATACTAGACACATATCGTCGTTATACAAGACAGATATCGTTGTTATACAAGGCACATATCGTTGTTATACAAGACACATATCGTCGTTATACTAGACACATATCGTCGTTATACAAGACAGATATCGTTGTTATACAAGACACATATCGTCGTTATACAAGACACATATCGTCGTTTTACAAGACACATATCGTTGTTATACAAGACACATATCGTTGTTATACAAGACACATATCGTCGTTATACAAGACACATATTGTCGTTATACAAGACACATATCGTCTTTATACAAGACACATATTGTTTTTATACACATATCTTTGTTATACAGGACACATGTCGTTGATATACATGTACAAGACACATATATTCTTTATAAACAACACATATTGTCGTTATACAAGACACATATCGTTGTTATACAAGACACATTTTTTGTTATACAAGACATATATCACCGTTATACAACACACATATCGTCGTTATACAATACACATATCGTTGTTATACAAGACACATATTGTTGTTTTACAAGACAGGACACATATTGTTGTTATACTAAACACATATACTCGTTCAACAAGACACACATCGTTGTTATACAAGACACATATCGTTGTAATACCTGACAGATATCTTTGTTATACAAGACACATATTGATGTTATACAAGACACATATCATTGATATACAAAACAAATATCTTTGTTATGCAAGACACATATTGATGTTATACAAGACACATATCGTTGTTATATTAAACAAAAATTGTTGTTATACAAGACAAATATCGTCGTTATACAAGACATAAATCGTCGTTTTACAAGACACATATCGTCGTTATACAAGAAACATATTGTTTTTTTTATACAATACACATATCTTTGTTATACAGGACACAATTCCTTGTTATACAAGACACATATATTCGTTATAAAAAACACATATCGTCGTTATACAAGACACATATCGTTGGTATACAAGACATATCGTTGTTATACAAGACATATATTGATGTTATACAAGACATATATCGTTGTTATACAATACATATATATGACACCATTATACAAGACACATATTGTTGTTATACAAGACAGATATTGTTGTTATACAAGACAGAAATCGTTGTAATACAAGATACATGTATATATTAATGTTATACAAGACAGATATCGTCGTTATACAAAACACATATCGTCGTTATACAAGACACATATCGTTGTTATACAAGACACATATCGTCGTAATACAAGACATATATTGTTGTTATACAAGACACATATCGTTGTTATACAAGACACACATCGTTGTTATACTAGACACACATCGTTGTTATACAAGACATACAAGACACATATCGTTGTTATACAAGACACATATCGTTGTTATACAAAACACATATTGTTGTTATACAAGACAAATATCGTCGTTATACAAAAACATGTTGTTGTAATACAAGACACATATCGTTGTTATACAAGACAAATATCGTTGTTATACAAGAAACATATCGTTGTTATACAAGAAAGATATCTTTGTTATACAAGACACATATTGATGTTATACAAGACAAATATCATTGATATACAAAACGGATATCTTTGTTATGCAAGACACATATTGATGTTTTACAAGACACATACCGTTGTTATACAAGACAAATATTGTTGTCATACAAGACAAATATCGTCGTTATGCAAGACATAAATCGTCGTTTTACAAGACACATATCGTCGTTATACAAGACACATATTGTTTTTGTATACAATACACATATCTTTGTTATACAGGACACAATTCCTTGTTATACAAGACACATATATTCGTTATTCAAAACATATACCGTCGTTATACAAGACACATATCGTTGGTATACAAGACATAAATCTTTGTTATACAAGACATATATATGACACCATTATACAAGTCACATATCGTTGTTATTCAAGACAAATATTGTTGTTATACAAGACAGAAATTGTTGTAATACAAGATATATATTAATGTTATACAAGACACATATCGTCGTTATAAAAGACAGATATTGTTGTTATACAAGACAGAAATCGTTGTAATACAAGATACATGTATATATTAATGTTATACAAGACAGATATCGTCGTTATACAAAACACATATCGTCGTTATACAAGACACATATCGTCGTTATCAAAGACAGATATCGTTGTTATACAATTACATATCGTTGTTATACTAGACACATATCGTCGTTATACAAGACAGGTATCGTTGTTATACAAGACACATATCGTCGTTAAAGAAGACACATACCGCGGGTTTACAAGAAATATATCGTTGTTATACAAGACACATATCGTTGTCATACAAGACACATATCGTCGTTATACAAGACACATATTGTTTTTATACAAGACACATATCATCGTTACAAAGGACACATGTCGTTGTTATACAAGACACATATATTTGTTATACAAAACATATATCGTCGTTATACAAGACACATATATTCGTTATACAAAACATATATCGTCGTTATACAAGACACATATCGTTGTTATACAAGACACATATTAATGTTATACAAGACACTTATCGCTGTCATACAAGACACAATTTTTTGTTATACAAGACATATATCATCGTTAAACAAGACACATATCGTTGTTATACAAGACACATATTGTTGTTTTACAAAACAGATATCGTTGTTATACAATACACATATCGTTATTTTACAGGACACATATTGTTGTTATACAAAACACATATCGTTGCTAAACAAAACAAATATCTTTGTTATGCAAGAAACATAATGAAATTATACAAGACACATATCATCTTTTTACAAGACACATATCGTTGTTATACAAGACACATTATCGTCGTTTTACAAGACACATATCATCGTTATACAAGACACATATCGTTGTTATACAAGACACATATCGTCGTAATACAAGACATATATTGTTGTTATACAAGACACATATCGTTGTTATACAAGACACACATCGTTGTTATACTAGACACACATCGTTGTTATACAAGACATACAAGACACATATCGTTGTTATACAAGACACATATCGTTGTTATACAAAACACATATTGTTGTTATACAAGACAAATATCGTCGTTATACAAAAACATGTTGTTGTAATACAAGACACACATCGTTGTTATACAAGACAAATATCGTTGTTATACAAGAAACATATCGTTGTTATACAAGAAAGATATCTTTGTTATACAAGACACATATTGATGTTTTACAAGACACATACCGTTGTTATATAAGACAAATATTGTTGTTATACAAGACAAATATCGTCGTTATGCAAGACATAAATCGTCGTTTTACAAGACACATATCAGTCGTTATACAAGACACATATTGTTTTTGTATACAATACACATATCTTTGTTATACAGGACACAATTCCTTGTTATACAAGACACATATATTCGTTATACAAGACAGATATCGTCTTTATACAAGACACATATCGTCGTTATCAAAGACATGTATCATTGTTCTACTAGACACATATCGTCGTTATACAAGACAGATATCGTTGTTATACAAGACACATATCTTTGTTATACTAGACACATATATTGTCGTAATACAATACACATATCGTTGTTATACAAGACACATATCGCCGTTTTACAAGACACATATCGTTGTTATACAAGACACATATCGTTGGTATACTAGACACATATCGTTGTTATACTAGACACATATCGTCGTTATAAAAGACAGATATCGTTGTTACACAAGACACATATCGTTGTTATACAAGACACATATCGTCGTTTTACAAGACATTATCGTTGTAATACAAGACACATATCGTTGTTATACAAGAAAAATATCGTCGTTATACAAGACACATATTGTCGTTATACAAGACAAATATCGTTGTTATACAAGACACATATCGCCGTTTTTCAAGACACATATCGTTGTTATACTAGACACATATCGTTGTTACACAAGACAGATATCGTTGTTACTCAAGACACATATCGTTGTTATACAAGACACATATCGTCTTTATACAAGACACATATTGATGTTATTCAAGACACTTATCGTTGTTATACAAGACACATATCGTCGTTTTACAAGAAATATATTGTTGTTATACAAGACAAATATCGTTGTTTTACAAGACACTTATCGTTGTTATATAAGACACATATCGTCGTTTTACAAGACACATATCGTCTTTATACAAGACACATATTGTTTTTATACAAGACACATATCTTTGTTATACAGGACACATGTTGTTGATATACAAGACACATATATTCTTTATACATAACACTTATCGTCGTTATACATGACACATATCGTTGTTATACAAGACACATATTGATGTTATTCAAGACACTTATCGTTGTTATACAAGACACATTTTTGTCATACAAGACATATATCACCGTTATACAACACACATATCGTTGTTATACAAGACATATATTGTTGTTTTACAAGAAAGATATCGTTGTTATACAATACACATATCGTTGTTATACAGTACACATATTTTTGTTATACAAAACACATATACTAGTTTAACAAGGCACACATTGTTGTTATACAAGACACATATCGTTGTTATACAAGAAAGATATCTTTGTTATACAATACACTTATTGATGTTATAGAAAACACATATCATTGATATACAAAACAGATATCTTTGTTATGCAAGACACATATTGATGTTATACAAGACACATATCGCTGTTATACAAGACAAATATTGTTGTTATACAAGACAAATATCGTCGTTTTACAAGACACATATCGTCGTTATACAAGACATATATTGTTTTTTATATAATACACATATCTTTGTTATACAGGACACAATTCCTTGTTATACAAGACCCATATATTCGTTATACAAAACACATATTCTCGTTATACAAGACATATATATTTGGTATACAACACATATATCGTTGCTATACAAGACACATATTGGTGTTATACAAGACATGTATCGTTGTTATATAAGACATATATATATATGACACCATTAAACAAGACACATATCGTTGTTATTCAAGACAAATATTGTTGTTATACAAGACAGAAATCGTTGTAATACAAGATATATATATTAATGTTATACAAGACAGATATCGTCGTTATACAAGACACATATCGTCGTTATCAAAGACATGTATCGTTGTTATACAAGACACATATCGCTGTTATACAAGACACATATATTCGTTAAACAATACCGTATCGTCGTTATACAAGACACATTTCGTTGTTATACATAACACATATCGTTGTTATACAAATCACATATTGTTGTTATACAAGACACATATCGTTGTTATACAAGACACATATTGTTGTTATACAAGACACATATCGTTGTTATACAAGACACATATTGTTGTCATACAAGGCGCATGTCGTCGTCATAGAAGACACATAATTTATCGTTGTTATGTAATACACATTTCATTTTTATAAAAGACAGAATTCGTTGTCATACAAGACACATATATTCCTTATACAAGACACATATTGTCGTTATACAAGACACATATCACTGTTATACAATACTCATATCGTTGCTATAAAAGACAGATATCTTTGTTATACAAGACACATATTGATGTAAAATAACACACATATCGTCGTTATGCAAGACACATATCGCTGTTATACAAGACACATATCGTTGTTATACATGATAGATACCGTTGTTATAAAAGACACATAATAATTGTCGTTATAAAAGACAAGACACATACATATATCGTTGTTATACATGACAGATATTGCTGTTATACAAGACACATATCGTTGTTATACAATACACATATTGATGTTATACAAAACACATATCGTCGTTATGAAAGACAGATATCGTTGTAATACAAGACACATATTGTTGTTACACAAGGCACATATCGTCGTTATACAAGACACATACCGTTGGTATACAAGACATATATCGTTGTTATACAAGACAGATATCGTTGTTATACAAGAAAAATATCGTCGTTATAAAAGACAATCTACATACATTTATCGTTGTTTTACAAGACACATATTGCTGTTATACTATACACATATTGATGTTATACAAAATACATATCGTCGTTATACAAGACAGATATCGTTGTAATACAAGACATATATCGTCGTTATACGAGACGAACGCGTTTTTATACAACATACATATCGTCGTTATACAAGACACATATCGTTGTTATACAAGACACATATTGTTTTTTATACAAGACACAAATCTTTGTTATACAGGACACATATCGTTGTTGTACAAGACAGATATCGTTGTTATACAAGACATAAATCGTTTTAATACAAGACATATATCGTCGTTATACGAGACGCATGTCGTTGTTATAGAAGATACATATCGTCGTTATACAAGACATATATCGTCGTTATACAAGACATAAATCGTTTTAATACAAGACATATCGTCGTTATACGAGATGCATGTCGTTGTTATACAAAACACATATTGATGCTTTACAAGACACATATTTTTGTTATACAAGACACATATTGTTGTAATACAAGACACATATCGTTGTTATACAAGACACATATTTACGTTATACAAGACACATATCGTCGTTATACAAGACACATATCGTTGTGATACAAGACACATATTTTTGTTATACAAGACACATATCGTCGTGATACAAGACACATATCGTTGTTACACAAGACACATATCTTTTTTTATACAATACACATATCATTGTTCTACAAGACACATATTGTTGTTATACAAGACACATATATTCGTTATGCAAGGCATACATTGTTTATTATGCAAGGCACATATTGTTATTTTATAATGCACATATCGTCATTATACAAGGCAAATTTAGTTATTATATAAGGCACATATCGATATCGTTTTTATAAAAGGCACATATCGTTAATGTACAAGGCACACATCGTTATTGTACAAGGCACATATCGTTATTATGCAAGGCACTTATCGCTATTATACAAGATACAGATCGTTACGATTACAATTATTATTAGATAAAGATGAGCCATACCGAAAACGATCAGTTAGCCAGTGTTACTTTTTTTTATTAACAATAAAACGAAATTGACTGCTTCATAGCCCCTTGTCTTGTTACTTGACATAGACATATACAATTAGACAAACAGTTTCCGTAACGTTAACCACACATGGCTTAATTGTATGTGTTAACATTTCATTTATCTTGAAAGGATAAATAACTTGGCATAGATATATCCAATTAGACAAACAGTTTCCGCAACAATAACCACACATGGTCTAATTGTGTTTGTTAACATTAGCTTTATAGAGTGAAAATTACTTGGCATAGATATTTCTAATTAGACAAACAGTTTCCGTAACGATAACCACACATGGCCTTATTGTTTTTGTTAACATTAGTTTTATAGGTTGGAAATCACTTGGCATAGATATTTCTAATTAGACAAACAGTTTACGTAACGTTAACCACGCATGACTTTATTGTATTTGTTAACACTAGTTTTATAGGATGAACATTACTTGGCATAGATATATCCAATTAGACAAACAGTTTACGTAATGTTAACCACGCATGACTTTATTGTATTTGTTAACACTAGTTTTATAGGTTGGAAATCACTTGGCATAGATATATCCAATTAGACAAACAGTTTACGTAACGTTAACCACGCATGACTTTATTGTATTTGTTAACACTAGTTTTATAGGGTGAACATTACTTGGCAAAGATATATCCAATTAGACAAACAGTTTACGAAACGTTAACCACGCATGACTTTATTGTATTTGTTAACACTAGTTTTATAGGGTGAACATTACTTGGCATAGATATATCCAATTAGACAAACCGTTTACGTAACGTTAACCACGCATGGCTTAATTGTATTTGTTAACATTAGCTTGATAGGGTGAAAATTACTTGGCATAGATATATCCAATTAGACAAACAGTTTACGTAATGTTAACCACGCATGACTTTATTGTATTTGTTAACACTAGTTTTATAGGTTGGAAATCACTTGGCATAGATATATCCAATTAGACAAACAGTTTATGTAACGATAACCACACATGGCTTTAGTGTACATGTTAACATTAGCTTTATAGGATGAAAATCACCAGAATGGTATTGTACACGAGTCCATTAAATTATAGGAGATGCGTTTGGTAGGACCAAAAATGTTATTCTTTCTATACTGCAAAAATAGTCAGATAAATACTAGAACGAAATATTACGTTAAGACGTATACTTACGTTGGATACACAATAATTCTATGTTGTATGCTATAACAATTTGTATTAAAATTTAACAGAAATACATTGATACAGTATCTACAAACAGAAATACATTGATACAGTATCTACAAACAGAAATACATTGATACAGTATCTACAAATTAAAGAAAAGAAGTTACTCAACATCCAAACAAGTAAGGGTTTACTTATGTTCGCACACAGCTTAAACGTAAACTTCTCGTGATCTACGTCGAACCGCGTTACGTCACATCGCGCCACTTGCACTTGAACTTTAGAAACCTCAGGTAACAAATATGTGTGTTGCGCGACCATATAACGTACTATCACCGACAAACACCCACGTCACACTTATGTAACGCCCTTGTGTGCTATTATATTTGGAGTTATCCACGTTACCATGGCTTATCTTAGGGAAGGCTTAAAATCAAATGTTAAATCATCCTGAGATCTCAAGTATGTCTTAAAACAAAATAGCCCCGAGATACCACGGTCATTTCGAGCCTCTAATAGAATCATTCATTCTCGAATGATTTAAAAGTAAGTAATACTCTAAACAAAACACACTTGGATAAAATCGTTAATCGACACTATTTATAAAAGAAAACAACTCTTGACATTTTGAAATCGAAGTTACCAGAAAGGCCAAACCCATGTTCCATATTTTTTGTCAGGTCTATACTTGTATTATATCGATATTCAAAATAAGAACTTTTTATCCTGATGCATGTATGAAATCTGAAATCAATCAATTATTTAGTAAGAGTATGCCGGAGCACAATTTGAGAATTTGCAACATTTTGTAAATCCAAAATATCAAGCCGTTGTTTTTGAGATAAGTCATAGTATTAAGATGAGAATAATAAATATCTTATTCTTGAGATAACCTTATTAAGCTTATTAAGTGAACAACAAAAAAAACACAAGCTTTTATTTTCGAGATAAGGTACATCTCAAATTCAGAATAGTAAATGCTCTATTATTCTTGAGATAAGTTACATCTCATGTGCAGAATAGCAAATTTCCTTCTTATTCGTGCGATAGGTTACATCTGAAGTTTAGAACAGAAAATATCTTTTGTTTGAAAAGACATTCTTTGAAATTTTGAACTGAACGCCAGTAACATCGGTAACAGGTACCTGGAATACAAAATACCAATATGCCACAAAATGACGGCCCCGCCTTAATAAACTTTAGGTTTACCTTGGAGGGCCAAATTTTTATTAGTTACAAATGAGGTTTACAAGAGCTATTTTTACAAAACTTACAAAATTGTATGTATTCGAAATGAAAATATGTTTAAATCAAAACATTACAAAAAATGTGTGTAAGTAAGAAATCCAAATATCTGTTTACAATGTTTCACATTTACACATACTATCTAATCACAATATAGAATAAAAACTTTAATGATATTGACGCTAATGTAGATGTTAAAATAGATTATTCTAAGGCTTCCAATGTTTACCGAATCTGAAACATTCACGGCTGTCAGGACTCTAAAAGTCACAAATCACCAGGCATATTGACAATAGTATTAATGAACAGATCAAGTCATCAATTCACTTTCTTTTACTAAATTCAAATATATCTGAAGTTTTTTAAAGTTATTTTAACAAGGGAATACTCCCACACAGTTGGATAATATGATTAATTAAACCATTATATCAAAACAAAAGAGATCAAAACATTCCCGAAAACTAAACAGCTATCTCTTTAATTAGCTGTTTTCTCTCCGTTTTAGATTCAGGACTGATAAATAAGTATGGTGATGCTCATAATCTTATACATGAAACACAGGCTGGGTTTGGTTTTCAAAAAAAAAAAAAATTACGACAGATAATCGATTTATTGAAATTTTTAGTACACATAGTACATTCAGATAAAAAGATACTATTGTGCTGCTTTGTGGATTTTAAACAAACTTTTGATTCTGTTTCTAGAATATGTCTATGAAGAAAACGTTTACAATGCAAACATCATTGTTTAATTATATGTCAATATAAAATATAAGAAAATATTACAAATTATGGAATTTGTTTAATGTTCGTCAAGGTGAAACCCTTTCCCTTTTCTTATTTAGCATATTGTAAATGGTCTTAAAAAATATTTGAGAAGATTAGGTGTTAATGCTATTTCTAGACAAACAGAACTAGAGCGTTCATGTATATTTCTTAAACAGTTTATTCTTCTATACGCCGAAGACACAGTGATTTTTACTGACAACGAGCATGATCTCCACTGTTCTTGCTGATTCAAAAACGCGTATTGTGATATTTGTAAGCTTAATATAAATGTTACTAAAACAAAATCTTAATATTCAGTAAAGAAAATCATTTACAAAATAAAGTGTTCAAAATTAGAGATACAATTCTGGAAATAGCAAATGAATATACATATCAGGATATTTTACAAAACAACTGGTCCATTCATTAAAACAAAGATATATTGCAGTTAAGCTTATACAGCAGTGTTTAGTTTATTGAAACATTATCAATTTTATACAATATACGAATTTATTTAATGTTTTAGAAAGAGTCCCACTCCAATTTTATTAATATATTTTATTAAGTCCAACCCATCGTTCATGGTTTATGGTGAAGTTGGAGTCATACAATTTAAAGTATCTTTGATATAAACAGTAGAATTATTGCATATTTGACAATAATTCTTGAAAATATTTATTATATAGTGGAAAAACAACAAAACTATCATATTAACTATATGATTATACGAACTTTGTTTTAGATTATTCTATGGATAGAAAATGGATAGAATTTTTTTTCCGTATATTATGTTCATCTTGAATTTGGGACAGACTGATGTGTCCAAACGGAAAATAGTTTGTAAAATATTCCTATCAAAAACTCGAAGATATCTACATACACAGTTGAACGAAAGTGTACCTTGAACTGTTATGATATTGGTGACGAGTTTCATTATTTTTAGTACGTCTACTGTTTTATGGCGATATGAGATTTAGTACAAATTCTAATAAACATTACCTAATATTTTAAAGTTTATAGAATTATTCGACAAATCCAAACAAACTTTAAAAGCCAAGCATATTTATTTTGCGATAAACTCAATAATTACTTTAAAAGCAGACCATATGTTGTTATCTTTATTCTATATGTTATACTAATTAGATAGTGTTTATATTTTAAAAATATGATCATGTGTGTGTGTGTGTGTGTGTGTGTGTGTGTGTGTGTGTGTGTGTGTGTGTGATTGCGTGATTGATCTTGCGTCACATTACGTGCGTGAGTTAGTACATACTGCTTGCGCGAGCGAGTGTGTATCTATTTAACATATTGTTGTATAACTTGCATTCCGTTTCGGGAAGCTAGCTACATGTAGCTATATGTTAAGAAGTTGATAAAAATAACAACAGCGTGTTCAGTATTTAATGACTAAATTGTTATATTCTTATCAATCGGCAATACATTAAACATGTACATTAAACATGTACATTAAACATGTACATTAAACATGTACATTAAACATGTACATTAAACATGTACATTAAACATGTATTGCTGATTGATAAGAATATAATAGTTTAGCCATTTCCTTTGTATACGTATGAAATCAATGTCGTCATGATTTCATGTGTTTCGTTTATACTTTGTCATATTGAAATTATTTGTATGTACTTAATATACTGTTCATTTTTTGTGAAATTAAGCATTAAATAGATAAAGATGGAAGCTGGAATTGATAAATGTTACTTACTGACACTCTCGATGTACGGAAACGTGGTGGTTTCCTGTACATGGTAGGCGTATAGTTTGCTACTCCTTTGTAAACCATGTACTTGTTTACAATACACGATATATATAATGATGCTAATGACAATAATCCGTGATAAACACATTCTGATCATTTCATCAAAGTGAAACAATTCCGTGTTTGACCCCGATGTGTAATTTCTCCTGAATGAATATAACATATCTATAGACATGTGATAGGGGATAATCGCCACCACGTGTCTATTTGCAGTTTGGATATTTGACCTGCAAATTAGATCAATATAAAAACGATATGATCTTAATGAATAGCACTATCCAGTGGCGCCTACTGTGTCAATAACGATAACATATTGTGGATTCATATTCAGGTTAATTACTACCACGTTCGCACGTAGACGTTCTCTGTCCATGTAAGATAAATATAAAATATTCCGTTTATGCCAGAGAGGACCTTCAGGCGACATAATTGATCATACAATATATTTTTCGTCTTGAGATAGTATTGCTTACGTAGTTAAGTATGTGTCGTTAATATTGCTAATTTTAATAAACTCCCTTTTTACAAATTATGCTAGGAATTATAACAATAATGGTATATGTGCTTTTAGACAGAAGACGTTTTATACTTTGGAAATACCTGAACAATTATACAATATCAGTATTTCGAAATTCATCAACTATTTCACTATAACCAATAGCATAACAACATAATGGAAACAAATTTTCCCACTCGAATGAGCGGTGACAGACGAATGATACTGAAAGACAATGTCGTATACCAATCATCACGGAGACGGTTGCCGGGCGGGGATTCGAACTCACGATCCCCGGATTGATAATGGGACGCGTTACCGACTGACCCAATCGGGTTTGGCTTATATTTAACCACCTTAACATGAAAACCATCCAACTTGGCCATAGGTACATAACTAAGGTCATTTCCAGTTGTTATCAAAATGTGGAATATCTAATTTAAGTATGAATTTTATGATAACAGAAATTCTAGAACATCTAATTTTAGAATATTATTTTGTAAGAGCATTTTGGGCTTGATTCCATAACTTTTGTACTGCAAACAATCAAATTTTTACCATTCGTTAACAAAATATATCGTTCGGGTTGTATAATGTTCCAACATCACACACGAACTTACAGAAAGCGCAGTACTTTTCGATATATATTTATTCTACATTATTACATCTTTCATTTAAACTGTAGGTGTCACTACTTGAATATGATATACAACTTCAGGCATCTACTGATCAAATTTTAAAAACACAAGATGAAATACTTAAAGAAACAAAACTACAAAGAATTATATTCACCTAGGGAAATTAAAAATATAAACTAAAATGATACTTTTTCACATTTAGATATATCAAAACTGAATGAAATTAGGAAAACATTACTTGATGGTCCCATTACCTATGAGGAACTGCTAGCTTTTTTTAAAACTATGTCGAATGCTTAAAGTCACGGCTTTGACGGATATACGGTCGAATTTTACAAATTCATTTGGATAGATGAAGGACATTTTCTTACTGCAAGCTATAAACAAGGAATATACTAAGGGAGAACTTTCAGTTTCACAAAAGTGATAACATGTTTACCGAAAGGGAACAAAGATAAATCTTTTTTTTTTTTAAAAAAATAGCGCCCAATTTCACTTTTAAATGTTTCTTACAAGTTAGCATCTAAATGTATAGCCAAAAGATATTTTACCATTTATTACTAATGAGGATAAGAAATGATTTTTTGTCATATTGGCAATTATATTGGCGAAAATACTCGATTATTGTATGATCTAATGTTGTATTTAGAGAAAAATCATGTACTAGGCATGTTACTACTAAATGACTTTGAGAAAGCATTCGACTCAGTCACCTGGGCTTTTATATTTGCTGTTCTTATGTTTTTAACTTTGGTCCATCCTGTATTTTATGAGTCAAAGTATTTTATACAAATAAAGAATCATGTGTAAAGTCAATGGACACATGTCAGAGTGGTTCTACTTACAGAGAGGCTGTAGACAAGGAAACCCATTATCCCCATATATATGCATTTAATGTGCAGAGATCCTCGCTGTTCTAATCAGAAATAACCCTAATATGAAAGGAATACAGATTGACAATACAAACTTTTAATTTCACAATAATGCCGATGATAGAACACTCATGCTTGACGGTTCAGAAAAATCACTTGTAAACACAATTCAAACTCTCAAATTCTATGCGGAAATCTCCGGCCTTGATATCAATGTTGATAAAACCAAGGCAGTGTGGATAGGTTCAATGAAAAAAAGTAATATTAAGTTATGTGAACAATATAATCTTTCTTGGGACAATGAATTTGCTGTCCTTGGTATCCGATTTTCTGTAGATCTAGACAAAATGATTGATGTGAACTTTGATGATAAAATACATGATATAAAACAGTTTCTTATCCATTGGTCAAAACGAGTATTAACTCCAATTGGTAAAATAACAATCTAATAAAGTTTAGCCATATCAAATAATAATCATCTTATCTTAGCTCTACCAAACCCTAACTCAGATAAAATTAAAGAGAATAAAAGTTTGTTTTTTTAATTTATTTGGGATGGTATACCAGGTAATTCAATTTACCCGTTCATGTAAAATGTTGGCGCATATGGCCCGGATTTTATTAGTAGACACATAAACAGAATACATAATCCCTTCTGGAAAGATATTTTTAGAAGTTATCAAACATAGTGAAACTTACTAAAGCCTGCAGATTGGTTTGCATTTAAAATAAAATCCAATTTGGTTTAATCCAAACATTAAGGCCGGAGGCACAAGTATATTTTATAACCATTGGTTCACTAAGGGTGTTTTATTAATAAATGATATTATGAATACAAATGGTAATTTCTACTCAATGATTGATTTTATTACTAGGTACAACATAAATACCAACTTCATAGAATAAGAAGATTTGCTAGCATCTGTCAAAAGGTACTTGTCTAAACTTTCAATTAATCATTTAGCTAGTAATGGAATAGAACAATTAAACATATTTTTATCGAATGTGACACTTCTAAACAATTTATCTCGTGTTTGATGAACCATATTCACGATAAATGTCGTATAGGCATTAATTTAAATTTGACAAATACAGACATTATGTTCGGAAAAAAAAGTTTGACAAAGTCTTGAATAAAATAATATTAATTGCAAAGAAATTTGCTTACACTCAGAAACTTAAAACAGTTAAACCTACACTTAACAACTTCAAAAAAAATATTATAAATCTGTATAATACAGAACGATATCATGCAAATATAAATTGTAAAATACACAATTTTGATATTATTTGGAATGATTATAAGCCACTTATATCTTGATACAACTTTACATTTTACATGTTACTCAATCAGTTTTAATTTAGACACATGTGTTTGATTACAAATACATTTATATTTTGTAGACATTTAATTATATCAGTCCCCATCCCCTCCCCAGAGTGTTTTTATTTTTTCCTTTATTTCTTTTCTCCAATCAACTATGATATTTAACTGCTCATTATAAGGACTAGACCTGCAAGAGAAAGGTTTATTGAATGTTTATATACCTCAATAAAGCGTTTCTTTCTTTTCAAAATATAATTTTATAAAGTCAGAATAAAAATTCAAAGTGGAATGATTTATGACAATTGGTTAGTTTTTTATGCACATATCTATCATCAGTTAATGAAGTCCAACACTCAATTTAACATGTAATGTTACTTTATAGTTTATGTATTATTATAAGTGCAAATCATTTTGATAACGTAATAAGGTTGACTCTCATTAATGTTTGTTATACTGGATGGATACTTATTAAGGATTTGTAGGTGAAATTTTGCACTTTTTAAGTTGTGTAGTATTTGCTCAGGAATTGGAAGAGCTTAAGCTTATATATTTATTGTTTCAAAATATCTGTAATACAAATGATTAACCTGCCAGATGTTTAATGATATTCCACTATATAACTATTTTATATTAAATTGTGATTTCAATAACATGCATACTGTTCTGTATGTCTACAAATGCATATATGTACAGGTTATCCCAATGTTTGGTAGCCATTGAGTTGTTGACCCCGGTTTCACTAATTCGACATATTTTGATAGTTCCCTCAGCGATATTTTTAAATGCTAAATCTTCACACTTACTGACTATATTCACGTTATACTTTATCATTAAGTACAGAGGTGTAATGACTGTATGTGGTAATTTAACTGTGAACTGTAATAATAATTTAAAGAGAAACTGAAAAATAAAATGGCTGAGGAGGATTTCTGTTTGAGCATTTTTACTAGTTAAGATAAACCAACCCTACTACATAAATACATTATCTGGATTAAGTGAGTACTGTTCACTACTCATTAAATTCCCTCATACAGTTAGACACTCAAAAGATATTAGAAATTTCTAAATGTATATATAATTGTCATGAAATATTTGTATATCAAAATGTCTGATTTTGTACTATATTGAAATAAAAGTTACAAAAAACGATATACGCTTCAAAACATAGTTCAGACAAGATTCCCATCTTGTCTCCTAACACAGACATTCCCCAGCCTCTCAAATCCAACATTTCTGCCTCAAAACCCAGACCTAACTTAACTGCCTTATTCCCCGATCCAACTGTCCCACTGCCAGACTTAACTGCCTGATTCCCGATCCCACTGTCCCATTGCAAGACTTAACTGCCTGATTCCCCGATCCCACTGTCCCACTGCCAGACTTAACTGTCTGATTCCCCCATCCTACTGTCCCACTGCAAGACTTAACTGTCTAATTCCCCGATCCCACTGTCCCTGATCTCACTGTCCCACTGCCAGACTTAACTGTCTGATTCCCCGATCCTACTGCCCCACTGCCAGACTTAACTGTCTAATTCCCCGATCCCACTGTCCCTGATCTCACTGTCCCACTGCCAGACTTAACTGTCTAATTCCCCGATCCCACTGTCCCTGATCTCACTGTCCCACTGCCAGACTTAACTGTCTAATTCCCCGATCCCACTGTCCCTGATCTCACTGTCCCACTGCCAGACTTAACTGCCTGATTCCGCGATCCCACTGCCTCACTTACAGACTTAACTGCCTGATTCCCCGATCCCACTGTCCCATTGCAAGACTTAACTGCCTGATTCCCCGATCCCACTGTCCCACTGCCAGACTTAACTGTCTGATTCCCCGATCTTACTGTCCCACTGCCAGACTTAACTGTCTAATTCCCCGATCCCACTGTCCCTGATCCCACTGTCCCACTGCCAGACTTAACTGCCTGATTCCTCAATCCCACTGCCCCACTGCCAGATTTAACTGTCTGATTCCGCGATCCCAATGCCCCACTGACAGACTTAACTGCCTGATTCCCCGATCCCACTGTCCCACTGACAGACTTAACTGCCTGATTCCCCGATCCCATTGTCCCACTACCAGACTTAACTGTCTGTTTCCCCGATCCCATTGCCCCACTGCCAGACTTAACTGCCTGATTCCCCGATTCCACTGTCCCACTACCAGACTTAACTGTCTGATTCCCCGATCCCACTGTCCCACTACCAGACATAACTGCCTGATTCCCCGATTCCACTGTCCCACTACCAGACATAACTGCCTGATTCTCCGATCCCACTGTCCCACTACCAGACATAACTGCCTGATTCTCCGATCCCACTGTCCTACTACCAGACTTAACTGCCTGATTCTCCGATCCCACTGTCCCACTACCAGACTTAACTGCCTGCTTCCCCGACCCAACTGTCCCACTGCCACACTTAACTGTCTTGATTCCCAGATCTGAACTGTTAGCTTTCCCATCCAGACTATAAGCTTGTTTCTTGCACTATCACGTTTTCAGGGCATGGTGGAAGATGTTGCAATATTATTGGACACACGTCATCCTGTTGATAGATCATCAGAGTGTGACCTTTAAACGTCCATGAATGCGAGCATTTGCCTAATTACATACATGTAAATGTTATAATTATATTTTTAAATTTACTAATGTAATGCATTAATTTTATTGATCCAATAATACTCAATTAAACTATTTTAATAATGATAATTAATGAGTGACTGTCTATAAAACAATAACTCGTTAACAATTTTACTCAATAGTTTATTTTTAAAAATAAATACACGGAAACAATTCCAATGTTTGCAGCACTTTCGTACTCTACTCACAAAACAGAATAGATCACGATTCATGTTTCGAAAATCAGTGTGCGAAGTGCGAAGAAGATGCGTGAAGTTGGCTATGAGATCGCCAATCGTAGATTGACATTCAACGTAGTCCCAGGTCTGCAATTATAGATCGGCATTCAATGTAGACTCAGGTCTGCAATCGTAAATCGACATTCAATGTGGACCTAGGTCTGCCGTCGTAGATCGACTTTCAATGTAGACCCAGGTCTACAATCGTAAATCGACATTCAATGTAGACCAAGGTCTGTAATCGTATATTGACATTTAATGTAGACCAAGGTCTGCAATCGTAGATTGACATTCAATGTAGACCCAGGTCTGCAATGGTAGATCGACATTCAATGTAGACCTAGGTCTGCAATCGTAGATCAACATTCAATGAAGACCAGGTCTGTAATCGTAGATCGACATTCAATGTAGACACAGGTCTGCAATCGTAGATCAACATTCGAAAATGTTCAGGTCGTAGATCAACATTCAATCAGAAATTTAAAGGAGGAATTTGAATAACGAGTCTGGTCTGAGATCGTAGGTCGACATTCAAATTAAAGTCGGAATTTGAATAACGAGTCGGGTCTGAGATCGTATATCGACATTCAAATTAAAGTCGGAATTTGAATAACGAGTCGGGTCTGAGATCGTATATCGACATTCAAATTAAAGTCGGAATTTGAATAACGAGTCAGGTCTGAGATCGTATATCGACATTCAAATTAAAGTCGGAATTTGAATAACGAGTCAGGTCTGAGATCGTATATCGACATTCAAATTAAAGTCGGAATTTGAATAACGAGTCGGGTCTGAGATCGTATATCGACATTCAAATTAAAGTCGGAATTTGAATAACGAGTCAGGTCTGAGATCGTATATCGACATTCAAATTAAAGTCGGAATTTGAATAACGAGTCAGGTCTGAGATCGTATATCGACATTCAAATTAAAGTAGGAATTTGAATAACGAGTCGGGTCTGAGATCGTATATCGACATTCAAATTAAAGTCGGAATTTGAACAACGAGCCAGGTCTGAGGTCGTGGATTTTGATCTTATTTTAAAATAACTATTGAAATAACAGTGCATGTTTTGAAGACAAACTATATTCAAACTGCATGTGATTAAATTGTCACTTGTAGTAGCTGTTATATAACACGTCGCAAGATGAGACATTTGTCAGAGAAACATATCGCTGTGGTCATTTAATTACTTTACTAAGGATAATCTTAAACGTTGCAAATAGTTATGATATCGCCTGAACTGTAATTATGAATGTTAAACGTAGACAATGCGTCCGTGATAGTGTGTAGAAACTGTATATGTGTATGAAGAAAACCAATATAGCATGTGCATTAACATAGAGGTAAAATCCGTAAGATGCATGCACATTTTACATTTTCTCCAGTAATCAGTTATGTGAACTGGAACCTGTGGTGTAAACGGACGATACTGAAGACATGAAACCGATAAATCTACCGCTCTCGTCCCTGCACGATTTTCTGTGTGACAATGTGGATCTCGATGATAATGTGACAAAACACTTGAAGACATATAATATATTATTTTCCCCCTTAGTGCGTTTTGTAGTCCAAGAGATGGCTTACATGAGATTCTCTGCACAAAACATATGAGATAAATGCTTTATTTAGATAAAAAATGATGAGGTTTTGGATATTCTTATATACTCAGCAAAAAAATAAACTTTACTCTCCAAAAAATTGGTTACTTCAAAAATTCTGTTCAAAACACTGCAATGATATTGATATGGTTGTGACAACTGATACTTTTAACAAATCTGTATTTTCTTCGCACATTTTAAGTGTAGTTTTGTACCTGTAAAATAACGATAAAGTGGAAAAGAGGCATAGTAAAAAATAACGATTTGTACTGAAACTGAAATTGCTTTATTATTGATGCTGTTGAAGATTTTTTAGCTCACCTGGGCCGAAGGCTTAAGGACAGCTATTGTGATTACTCTTCTTACGTCGTATGGCCGTCCGTTCATGCCCACACTATTTGAAGGGGTGTCATTGTGGGGAAACACTATTACCTAAATGCCATTTCTGTTCAAAATGTCTTTGTTGGCCGGGTAAATTCCTCTTTTATGTTTTTATGCATTTGGTTTACTTGTTTAAGCTTACAAGTGCCATTGTGTACTGGTGTACTGTTCATCATTCGTCCGTCCGTCCGTGCGTCCGTTATTTAACAATTGTTTCAAAACACATCTCCTCTTAATCCGCTCATCCAACTTAAAGTAAACATCACAGAAATTATCCTTAGATAGGTCTTCATCCAAGTAGCGAAAATGAACTTGATCCATTCGGAACAGTGGTTGTAATGGCAACCTAAAGGAAAACATTTTAAAAATAGTTTCCTTTAAAAACGATGTCAGACTTCAAAATAAGTTTGTATAAATTATCAGTATGTAATCCTCTACCAAAATTGCAAAAATGAACATGGCCACCAGAGAATATAGCACCAGGTGAGCGATAAAAGACCAATTGTGGCCCTCTTGGTTGATATTTAAAATAGTGAGACATCATTGTGAAACAAAATCATGATGTGAATTCAATTGTTTGGTTAATAACGTGTCTGTTAGGAAATACAAATTTGTGTATCTACCTGGTGAACTCTGATGATTTTCACTTGTTTTAAAATAAATAAGTTTCAGCTGGTCAAACACACTGACGTTATATCAACATACAACTAAATTATACAAGTAGAAATTAAAACGTTACTGAAATTTAAAGAGAGTAAAGTTTCTTTTTGCCGAGTATATTTAAAGTTACAATTTGATAACCTTTATAAAAAGCGGATTTTTTAATATCTTTAGAGATCTTTTTTCTCAACAAACAAACTTAAGGATAAAATTTAACATTTTACCTGTGAAATCAGTAAAGTATACAGTATTGACACCTCCCGTCGAGGACAAAACAGTTATTTTCTTAGTGAAATTGTAATTCACTGCCTTAACAATGAGTAAGGATAATAATTCCAACTCTCTTGCTAAGATAAATGCAGCCTCTGACAGGCCACACGGCCGAATTGTAAACTCTCACTTAATACCTCCTCAGAGGAAATTATAATACTGAGACACCAAATGGAGGGAATGACTGAAGATTTAAAATCCATCAAGGATAATCTCAAGAGCATTTTGAAAAAAAAGATGAGATGGAGAATTTTATTAAACAATTAACATATATATATATTAACAATTATTAAAAATAAACTCATACCTAAACTCATACCTAAATAAGAATATGGAAATGACTATCTCTGTCAATGTTGACGAGAAGACAAAAGACATTCTGCAAAAAAATGCATCGTTGGAAGATGACAACAAGTCTATGAGGCAGGAAATAAAATCCCTGAGTACAAAAATTGAAAATAATGATGCAATGTAATAAAACTGAATAATACTGATGGAAAAACAACAACATCAAAATCATAAATATGAAAGAATCCGGCTTTAAAATAGAAGCAAATCTGATATCTGAAATGGTATTTGATCCAAATCAAATCCAGGCCATCCATTGTATACCGGGAATGGTAGGCCACCCAAAATTGCGTTGGTAACAACCAAAATGACAAAAGATCTGCTTTTAAAGCCATTGGAAACAGTATTGTGGACGACGTGAACAGTCGCGATGCCAAGCTTATACACCGTCTCGAGATCACTATCATCAAGGACTGGTACTTCAATGGATCAGTGTGCAGGAAACAATAAACGACAAACGCTACAAGTTTGACTTATTTGACAAAGTTGAGGATGTGGTTAAAACGTACTTTCATAAGAATCTATATCTCAACATACAACTGTGTATTTTCTGAGATACGGTATATCAATTGTTCTAACTATGTTTCCTATAACTGTTGCAATGGATGCATTTATTCTATTCGTGTTTGCACAATATGAATCTAAACAGTAGCCTGCTATGTGTATGTGATTTGGGATAAATTCGTTCAATTAATGTTATTAATTCCAAAAGTTAATTAATTATTAATGAACTGTGTTGTTGCTATATGGGTGGTAAAAAGATTTATTTCTATTCAGTCATAATTTAATACAGACATTATTGCAATTCTTAAACATATAGTTGAATGATTAATATTATTCAATTATTGGAGCTACTTGTGATGATAAACAGTTAGACTAAAAGTGGACTTTGATTGTGTGCATGATTTGTGCCTATTTAACCCATAATATAGCTCTGGATAAACAGGATTATGTCATAAACTATGAAAATCAACAACGTGCTTCAAGGTCTTAATATTGACTTACATGGACAGGTAAATATGATTACCTATATATGGATTATTCATCAGTTTAATGCTATTGTATATAATCTATGTATTTGCACTGGAAACAGTGTAGAGTAGGCCAGTTTGGACCGTAAATGTATTCATACTTGTATGTCTGACATATAAGACAAAAGTTTATTTAATATGGGTAGCTCCTAGAAAAATACATTCATTAATTAATTAGAACAATTAATGTCAAATACACATTATGATACATTCTGGTATATAACATAAATGTAGACATTGATATATTGGCTAATTAGGAAAATATGAATATAAATCATGAATGAATAAATATAATTGATGTGAAAAACACAATAATTTGCTAACAGTTTTGTGCTGTTGACAATATTAATTGTGTTTAAGAAACAACATTTATTTAACATTCAGAATTTTTAAAATGTTACGACCTTTCTAAATATATTGTCGTAAGATTATTGTCATATGATGCAAATATCTAAATGTGATCTTTGAAAGAGCAATTTTTTGCCTATCTGTAATTTTAAATGAAGCATATCCTGAAAGCATTTCAATAATTTGATCATAAGGACGTAGTTCACAAAGATCGTTAAATGATTTCGCTCCACGCAATTTGTGGTGATTACACCATAGATTATGATGCATAGTGTTATTTGAACAAAATTTAATGTTCAGCTGCCGATTCTGTAGTTATTTTACATTTCGGACAACTAGATATGTATTTACGTGTAAATAATTTACTCACTATAAACATTACCGTTCTGCAGAGCGGTAAATAATCGCGAAGCAACTGACAGACGCGCCATATACTGCTTGGGCGATTTCGTTATTTATGCATAGAACGGCACTAAGTCTGTCGTCTAAAATAAGCGTATTATTCAAATTAAATTCTGCGTTTTACTGTATAGCTGTTTTAATCGTTTTTTTCCATTGTCTTAAACTAGGAAAAGATACACTTGAAAGATATTCGTTCAAAACTTCGGTCAGATTATATTTTCCTAAAATACGGTAAATATCTGGGATATAACCTAATGTTTTACTAGGATTAGACATGTATTGTACAAGCCTATTAACGAATATTGTTTTTATCCTAAAGTGACCACTAATACTGCATAATTAACCAAATAGTAATAGCTTACGCTTGTTTATTTCATATTCTATTGGCATAAGGCCAATACTTGTTAACTTGTCAGTTTTGGTAGTGATTGCATATATTTTACACATTGTACGTGAACTCTTGCAAGAGATCGGATTTGGGTGTTTTTTATTGAGTTCGGCTAATTCAAAGTATAGTTTGCGTAATTTTGTACATGCCTCTTTAATATTAACGTTTAAGCACATATCTTTGCTACAAGTTACACCAATATGTACATTTTTATAAGCATCCTTCACGTTTTCTGGGCCTATTTCCCATGACCTAAAATTGTTTGGAAGTCGGAATTGCTTTCGTTGAATACAACAACGTTATATTTATTTGCATTGTATGTATATCTTTTCCGAGATGAATTTTCGTGACATATCACCATTAGTTCATCTAAACCTTTTTTCTTTTTTTTTGTTAATGAGCTAAGGACCATATCGTCAACAGATGTTGGACATCCATAGCTATCATCATTTATTTTAAGACAGTAGTTTGATGCATCTAATATCTTCATTAAATCGTTAATAAATACTAAATATAAGTATGGACTAAGAACTTGACCTTGTCTGGTTCCTTGTAGTATGGGGAACCAGTCAGGCGTTTGGCTCTGTGATTTCGCAATTAAAAGCATTTTCGTACATGTTTAAAATTATTTTAAAAACGGTCGTTTTTATTTCTGTATTATATAATTTTAGCATTAGACTGCTATGGGGCACGTGATCAAAGGCCTGTTTGACGTCAAGAAAACATGTGTATAGTTTAGATTTATTTTCTTTTGCAAAATAAATACGTTCACGTAATAGAAATGATGTCATCACAGTTAACATTGTTTTGAAAGCCGCCTTGTAATGAGTTTAACTTAGGTTATCGGACTTTTCTATGATATTTAAACCCTTTTCATATAATTTTTATACAGTTGAACATAGTGATATTGCCCTACAGCTACTGGGTTCGACTTTGTCTTTATTGCCCCCTTTATAGAGCGTTATGTTTATACCTTTTTTCATTTCTGTAGGTACGTGCAAAAATGATGACATGCTTTTGATTAATTTAGTGATAACTGATAAAAGCAATGGTCCACCGTACATTATGTTTTCAATATATACAAGGTCGTTTCCACAGGATTTTTTCTTTTGACATGATACCAGAGATTGGGATTTAATATTCGACAGCTCTTCTTCGCATCTTAATGCATACGTGTTATCAAAGTTGTCGTTTACCGAGGGGGAGTATAGATCTGAAAAATATTTTCCAGTCATTATTTATATCTGAGGGGTGTTCACAAGATACCCCATTAAAATTCATTTTAAAAGCTGCTTCCAATCTCTTATGTTTTTTGCGTTTATTAATTAGTTTCCAAACTCGTTACTGTCTATTTCAGCCGCATTGTCGATCTTTCGTTCTAAGCTTGAAATATAAGATTGAACGGTCATACGATGCATTTTACGAAATTTGTTTTTATATGTTTATAATTAATATAACTTTGCAAAGCGATTTTCATTTAGCCATTGTACTCTTTTAACTTTCATATCATTATGAATAGTTGACAGTTCACTATTCCAGTAAAGCTTGGTGTATGGTTTAAATACTGCCTTTGGAATGTATTTATTTTTCGCATAATTAATATCATGAACAAAAGTAGTACACAACGAATCAATTGCTTCCGTCGATAATATTTCAGATGAAAGTGCAGACTGTAAACTTTCGTCTGTGTTTAAAAAGTTACAATATTTATCTATATTTTCTTGTTTTACATTATGCCAATTTATATTATGATACTTATTGCATGACTGAAATATATTTGAAATATATCATTGCAGTTTGCAAACAATTGGACGATGCGTTGATACGTTTAAGCAATTACCATCTAAAATAAAACATGATGTTATATTTTCAATATCTTTTGATTGTATCAAAATAAAATCTATGTGAGTTTCATGGTCACTATTGTATGGCATGTTACTAAACTCAGCTCCTGTACAAATATCAAGAGCATTTACAGCTATCATATTGTAGTTGAGCATTAAGTCTGCCATAATTTTCCCACGGCTATCAAGTTTAAAAATATATTGGTTTCTTGAAGGGAGCTCCATATTATAATCCCCCTTAACACAGATCGTACCCTTCGCACCATATACACTAATGGCAGTTTCTATTTCTTCTATACAATTTGTATACGTTACAACAGAATAATTTTTGCAAGTTAGATACACCTGAAATGCATAAATAAAAAACCCGGGATTAAGCATAATTTGTATACCTAAAATATATCTACTTTCTAAATGTAACGGTGATACAGTATTATTCAATCGTTTGTTCCAAAATATACAAATCCCGCCTTTTTCAACTCGTCTGTTGCTTGGTAAGATAAGTTCTGGGTCAGAAATAAAATGACTATTGTATTTGTTATTAAAACAGTCCAGGAAGTGTAAGTCATGACTAAAAAGCCAATGTTCAGCACTACCGCAAATATCTTTAGAATATAAATTTAAAAAGTCACTTAAGTAACTAGCACTTGACATAATGTCAGTCGCATTCCAGGTGGCTATGTTAAGAGTTCTATTATTTGCCATGATTACTGAATATCGTAATCGTCATCGAGTACTGAATAACGGTTTTGATCAGTGGTAATCATACCAATCATTACTCGAATACTTTGTCGTCTGCAGATGGCTCTAAGGGGACCAATCATAATTTGTGTCGTTACCAGAATTTTTGCTTGAGTTGTATGATTAATATGAAACCCATGGCACCCTGGGCCAGAAATAACGGTCATCAGTCATGTTACAGGCGTTCTCGTCATCTTCAACATTGAAACGAATTACAACCAAGTTTCCGTATCTTGGTTTTCTGAAAATTGTTACTTTTGTAACTTTTGGGCAACGTTTTATAGTAAAATTAGTCATTACAGACTCTGTAATCGATGATTGAAAATCCCCCAAATAGAAGCGCTTTCTACGGCGTCTAACGTATTTCTCAAAGTCGCTGACATCGTCCGCGCATGTTTTCGCCTCTTCAGCGTTATGAATGTTGTTGAAGCGCTTATTATATTCGGGGATTTTTTTTATTGAAGACACCAAAATTAATTTTTCTTAGATTCCGCGTGCGCTGTTCAGTTTTGTGGGGGTTTTTTTTGTTGTTTTTTTTTGCTTGGGCGGCTGCCTAGATATAGTAGTTGGAATTATCACATTTCCGAACGATTAATCATTTTCATGGTCCTTTGTGGTCGCTGTGTTTTTATTACAGATGACTCTACATATTAAAATTGACCCTATTTCTGATAACACAATCATTTACGGATACGCCTGAATTTGGTTTACCACATTGTGTTCAATATCTCCAATATGCATACTGGTAAAAAATTATTGTTTATAGTAATTTAATTTGAATTTGAAATATAATAGAAATCTTATTATTTATACAAATATACTCATTTAGTATATATAAACGTTAATTTTGCAACTGCAGCTAACGAAAACATTAAGAGCTATTTTTCTCAAATTACGCGACAAAGTGTATATATTATTTTTATTGTCATTAGAATAGGTACATGCATGTATCAGAGACCATTTTGTAAGGTTTTAAGCAATATGTTTCTATACACTATATCAAAATATTAACAAAACCTTAAACAGTTTAATTCGAGCTTATAATTACCATTTCCATGGCAATAATATTATATGCAAGCATTAAGGTAATAGTTTAAATTAAATACTATATGAAAACAATTTTAAATAAAATTCCTTGCATTGCTTGTAAAATCTACATTTTTTCGCCAAATTTCAGGGATGGGTATAGTTATGAGTCGGTAATACCAAAATACCTTCAATACTGGAAAGTTTCATAAATTTCATTCATAGGAAAAGAATGACCAAAACTATAGAAAACGTCCTTAAAATGATATCAATTTGTGCTAATCGATAGACTTGAACGCGATTGTGCGCATCAGAAAATAATAAGTTGCAAGGTGGGTTTCGACGTGGCATTGGTTGCACGATCACTTCTTTTGTTTGGGAATAATCTTATTTCGATAAAGAAAATGAGAGCCAATTAACTATTGCTTTTCTAGATGTACTCCGTGCATTTGATACCATTTGACATTAGGTTCTTATGTTCAAATTTGGTATATCGTTTTCGTTTTACATTCTTAAAAGTTGTTATAAATGTGAAAGAACCCAAGTTGAAGGTCATTTTTCAGACTGGTTCCCAGTGTAACAAAGTCCCAGGCAGAGAGTGATTCTCAGTCATTTTCTGTGCATCGTCTTTATAAATGACCTTTTCAATTAAGTAGTTTCAGAATATGGTTTTGATATGTATGATATTAACTACTCCTGTCCTACAATAAGTAATGACATGAATTTACTAGTTTTATGTAAAACATGATTGATATTTGCTATCGAACACCATTATTTTACAATGCTTCTTAATGCCATTGCATCTCATGAATAACGCAACAAATATTATATTAAACCCACGTAAATTGATTCTTGGGGACAGTAGAGTAGAGGAAGCGGAGCAGTATACACATTTAAGTGTGCTATTCGATAAATACGAACGTCAAAATTAGAAGTACCTTTTAAAATGTAATACATTGTGGCGTGTAATCCGGTGGTATTAACCCAGCAACGGCAAACAAACATATAAACAAATATGTAAACAAATATATAAAGCGGTTGACTTACTGACAGCTTTGTACGGCTGTGAGCTATGGCATAATCTTACTAACGCCCAGACAATAACTCTTGAATGACATATATATATTTAATCAATACCAAAGTATACAAAACAGACGAATTAATTATGTTAAAATGCCTGTTCGCTTTCACACTATTTTATAGCAAAGCAAATATGTGTCAATAGTTATTAATACATGTAAACGTTTTTTTAACCGATATAAAAATATTCGTAAAAATATGATATTTTATCGTACTTAGATGAATACTCACAAACAAGTGTTTTTTTCTAAATATCAATCAAACAGTGTTGTAGGTGCATTCGGGTGTAGCTAAGTGTTGCAGATTCACTCGATATTAATAATGTAGTGGTGTTGGTTCAATTACTGCTTCTAACGTAGTTAAGTATGCATATTTCGTCAAACTAGGGTGGTTTCATTTAAACTCAGTTTATTAACATATTTATATATTTCTCAATAATTGTTTCTATCTCTGAGTTCTAATTCACACACTACTATGTTAACCTGACAAAAGGCTGTCTAAAACTCTCTCCACTATCAAAAATACCTTGAGCTCTATTTTCTCATTGATCAACTCATTACTACCTTCTCATTGATCAATTTCTTAATTAAACACGCCCATATCTTACCCAAGACATCAACTGTCATCTCAAAATGACAATATAACATAACATTATATAACATAATATAATAATAGGTATAAAGACGTAAGAAGTTTTATAAGTTCCGCTGATATAGCTGATGCAATGTTTTCAGGTTCCGTTTATATGACTGCTTAGTTAAGTGCTGCAGGTACTGTTAAAAAGACCCGAGTGTGTGTTAAAGGTTTCATTAAAACGTATGTTGCAGTGTTGCAAGTTTTCGTTACATGTAGTGCGGCTAGGGTTGCTAACTAAGGTTTATATAGTGTTGTAGGATCCGTTACATGTAGTGCGGCTAGAGTTGCTAACTATTGTACGTTGTTAACTAAGGTTTATATAGTGTTGCAGGATTCGTTACATGTAGTGCGGGTAGGGTTGCTAACTTTTGTACGTTGCTAACTAAGGTTTATAAAGTGTTGCAGGATCCGTTACATGTAGTGCGGCTAGGGTTGCTAACTAAGGTTTATAAAGTGTTGCAGGATCCGTTACATGTAGTGCGGCTAAGGTTGCTAACTAAGGTTTATATAGTGTTGCAGGATCCGTTACATGTAGTGCGGCTAGGGTTGCTAACTAAGGTTTATATAGTGTTGCAGGATCCGTTACATGTAGTGCGGCTAGAGTTGCTAACTTTTGTACGTTGCTAACTAAGGTTTATATAGTGTTGTAGGATCCGTTACATGTAGTGCGGGTAGGGTTGCTAACTTTTGTACGTTGCTATCTAAGGTTTATATAGTGTTGCAGGATCCGTTACATGTAGTGCGGCTAGGGTTGCTAACTTTTGTACGTTGCTAACTAAGGTTTATATAGTGTTGCAGGATCCGTTACATGTAGTGCGGCTAGGGTTGCTAACTAAGGTTTATATAGTGTTGCAGGATCCGTTACATATAGTGCGGCTAGGGTTGCTAACTAAGGTTTATATAGTGTTGCAGGATCCGTTACATGTAGTGCGGCTAGGGTTGCTAACTATTGTACGTTGCTAACTAAGGTTTATATAGTGTTGCAGGATCCGTTACATGTAGTGCGGGTAGGGTTGCTAACTTTTGTACGTTGCTAACTAAGGTTTATATAGTGTTGCAGGATCCGTTACATGTAGTGCGGCTAGGGTTGCTAACTAAGGTTTATATAGTGTTGCAGGATCCGTTACATATAGTGCGGCTAGGGTTGCTAACTAAGGTTTATATAGTGTTGCAGGATCCGTCACATGTAGTGCGGCTAGGGTTGCTAACTAAGGTTTATATAGTGTTGCAGGATCCGTTACATGTAGTGCGGCTAGGGTTGCTAACTATTGTACGTTGCTAACTAAGGTTTATATAGTGTTGCAGGATTCGTTACATGTAGTGCTGCTAGGGTTGCTAACTTTTGTACGTTGCTAACTAAGGTTTATATAGTGTTGCAGGATCCGTTACATATAGTGCGGCTAGGGTTGCTAACTAGTGTACGTTGCTTACTAAGGTTTATATAGTGTTGCAGGATCCGTTATACGGATGGGTAGTTTGCATATACAATAAATACGGCCTAGGTAGTGTTGAAGGTTCAAATAATACGGCCTAGGTAGTGTTGAAGGTTCAACTAATACGGCCTAGGTAGTGTTGAAAGCTCAACTAATACGGCCTAGGTGATGTTGAAGACTCAACTTATACGGCCTAGGTGGTGTTGAAGGCTCAACTAATACGGCCTAGGTAGTGTTGAAGGTTCAACTAATACGGCCTAGGTAGTGTTGAAAGTTCAACTAATACGGCCTAGGTGGTGTTGAAGGTTCAACTAATACGGCCTAGGTAGTGTTGAAGGTTCAACTAATACGGCCTAGGTAGTGTTGAAGACTCAATAAATAAGACTGGAGTAGTGTTGAAGGTTCAACTAATACGGCCTAGGTGGTGTTGAAAGTTCAACTAATACGGCCTAGGTGGTGTTGAAGGTTCAACTAATACGGCCTAGGTGGTGTTGAAGGTTCAACTAATACGGCCTAGGTAGTGTTGAAGGTTCAACTAATACGGCCTAGGTAGTGTTGAAGGCTCAATAAATAAGACTGGAGTAGTGTTGAAGGTTCAACTAATACGGCCTAGGTGGTGTTGAAGACTCAATAAATAAGACTGGAGTAGTGTTGAAGGTTCAACTAATACGGCCTAGGTAGTGTTGAAGGTTCAACTAATACGGCCTAGGTAGTGTTGAAGGCTCAATAAATAAGACTGGAGTAGTGTTGAAGGTTCAACTAATACGGCCTAGGTGGTGTTGAAGACTCAATAAATAAGACTGGAGTAGTGTTGAAGGTTCAACTAATACGGCCTAGGTAGTGTTGAAGGTATGGCTTAGGGATTGTTGAAGGTTCAATTAATATGACTGTAGTAGTATTGAAGGTTTCATTTATACGGCTCAGCTAGTGTTAATGGTAAATTAATACGACTGGGGTAGTGTTGAAGGCTCCATTAATATGGCTTAGTTAGTGTTGTAGGCTCCATTAATATGGTTGATTTAGTCTGCTGCACATGTGATCGTATGCAGTAATATTAAAAACCAAGTACAGTTTGTTTGTAAAGCAAGTACATGTACCCAAAGATCTATTTATTAAACTACATTTCTATTTCGTTGTTATTACAAGCTATACACAATGACGACTAATACGATATATCGTTTTAATTAATTTTTATACGAGAAAACTTAAAATCGTTTGATCAATTGTTTGTATTTTCGATCTGCCATTCAGAGACGGAAGTACTACATATCAGGCACAGCTAATGCCAGGTAACTAATCGATGGGTGTAATTACACTCCGTCTGTATAAGGATCCGGACAATTTAGTAATTGAATGATTAACAACGGAAGCTTAATTAAGCAACTGACACACTGTTTACTTTTATTCTTAATTAAAATATCAACAGTTGTTTTGTTGTGGAAATCATGATATTATAGCTATTCAAGCAATATCGTTTTATACTAGTTTATTTTAGCTCGATTTCTATGAAAGCTCAGAGCTTATATGAACTGCCCTCGAGTCCGCTTCCTGATAGAACCAATACAGAGTGTTATTTTATGAGAAGCATCCTCTGACAGTTGCGTGAAGTTGGCTATGAGATCGGCAATCGTAGTTCAACATTCAATGCAGATCAAGGTCTGAGATCGTAGATCAACATTAAAAAAAAGCCAAATTTTAAATAACTACCCAGGTCTGTAATCGTAAATCAACATTCAATGCAGATCCAGGTCTGAGATCGTAGATCAACATTCAAAAATAAAGTCAAAATTTAAATAACGACCCGGGTCTGAGATCGTAGATCAACATTCAAAATAAAAGTTAATAGACGGACAGAACTTGAATACAGACCCAGGTCAGACATCGTAGATCAGCATTCAAAATAAAAGTCGGAATTTGAATACAGAGCCGGGTCTGAGATCGTAGATCAACATTCAAAATAAAAGTCGGAAATTGAATACAGACCCAGGTCTGAGATTAGAGATCAACATTCAAAATAAAAGTCGGAATTTGAATAACGACCCAGGTCTGCAATCGTAGATCGATATTCAAAATAAAAGTTAATAGACGGAATTAACTTGAATGAAGACCCAGGTCTGACATCGTAGATCAACATTCAAAATAAAAGTGAAAAGACGGACAAAACTTGAATGCAGACTCAGTTCTAAGATCGTAGATCAACATTCAAAAATAAAGTCCTAATTTGAATAACGACCCAGGTATGCAATCGTAGATCGACATTCAAAATACAAGTTAAAATACGGATTTAACTTGAATGCAGACCCAGGTCTGAGATCGTAGATCAACATTCATAATATTTGTGAAAAGACGGACAAAACTTGAATGTAGACCCAGGTCTGAGATCGTATATCAATATTCAAAATAAAAGTCGGAATTTGAATAACGACCCAGGTCTGCAATCGTAGATCGACATTCAAAATAAAAGTTAAAGACGGACTTAACATGAATGCAGACCCAGATCTGACATCATAGATCAACATTCAAAATTAAAGTTAAAAGACGGACTGAACTTGAATACAGACCCAAGTCTGCGATCGTAGATCAATATTCAAAATAAAAGTCGGAATTTGAATTCAGACCTAGGTCTGAGATCGTAGATCAACATTCAAAGTAAAGGTCGGAATTTGAATAAAGACCCAGGTTTGCAATCGTAGATCGACATTCAATATAAAATTTAAAATACGGACAGAACTTAAATACAGACCCATGTCTGAGATCGTAGATCAACATTCAAAATAAAAGTCGGAATTAGAATAACGACCCAGGTCTGCAATCGTAGATCGACATTCAAAATAAAATTTAAAATACGGACAAAATTTGAATACAGACCAAGGTCTGAGATCGTAGATCAACGTTCAAAATAAAAGATGAAATACGGATACAATTTGAATGCAGACCCAGGTCTGAGATCATAGATCAACATTCAAAATAAAAGTGAAAAGACGAACAAAACTTGAAAGCAGACCCTGGTCTGAGATTGTAGATCAACATTCAAAAATAAAGTCAAAATTTGAATAACGACCAAGTTCTGCAGTCGTAGATCGACATTCAAAATAAAAATTATAAGACGAACAAAACTTGAATGCAGACCCTGGTCTGAGATTGTAGATCAACATTCAAAAATTAAATCGAAATTTGAAAAACGACCAAGGTCTGATATCGTAGATCAACATTCAAAATAAAAGTCGGAATTTTATACAGACCCAGGTCTGAGATCGTATATCAACATTCAAAATGAAAGTTAAAAGATGGACAAAACCTGAATACAGACCCAGGTCTGAGATCGTCGATCAACATTCAAAAGTAAAGTCGTAATTTGAATAACGAACCAGGTCTGCAATCGTAAATCGACATTAAAATTACAAGTTAAAGTACGGATTTGACTTGAATGCAGACCCACGTCTGATATCGTAGATCAACATTCATAATAAAAGTGAAAAGACAGACAAAACTTGAATGCAGACCCAGGTCTGAGATCGTAGATCAACATTCAAAATAAAAGTGAAAAGACGGACAAAACTCGAATACAGACCCAGGTCGGAGAACGTAGATTAACATTCAAAATAAAAGTCGGAATTCGAATACAGACCCAGGTCTGAGATCGTAGATTAACATTCAAAATAAAAGTTAAAAGACGGACAGAACTTGAATACAGACCCAGGTCTGAGATCGTAGATCAACATTTAAAATTAAAGTCGGAATTTGAATAAGAAACCAGATCTGCAATCGTAGATCGACATTCAAAATACAAGTTAAAAGACAGACAGAACTTGAATGCAGACCCAGATGTGAGATCGTAGATCAACTTTCAAAACAAAAATCGGAATTTAGATAACGACCCAGGTCTGCAATCGTAGATCGACATTCAAAATAAAATTTAAAGACGGACTTAACATGAATGAAGACACAGGTCTAAGATCGTAAATCAATATTCAAAATAAAAGTCGGATATTGTATACAGACCCAGGTCTGAGATCGTAGATCAACATTCAAAATAAAATTCGGAATTTGAATACAGACCCAGGTCTGAGATCGAAGATCAACATTCAAAGTAAAAGTTAAAATACAGATAGAACTTGAATACAGACCCAGGTCTGAGATCGTAGATAAACATTCAAAATAAAAGTCGGAATTTGAATAACGACCCAAGTCTGCAATCGTAGATCGACATTCACAATAAAAGTCGGAATTTGAAAAACGACCCAGGTCTTCAATCGTAGATCGGCTATCAAAATAAAAATGAAAAGACGGACTGAATTTGAATACATACCCAGGTCTGAGATCATAGATCAACATTCAAAATAAAAATTAAAAGACGGACTGAACTTGAATACAGACCCAGGTCTGAGATCGTAGATCAACATTCAAAATAAAAGTGAAAAGATGGACAAAACTTGAATGCAGACCCAGGTCTGACATCGTAGATCAACATTCAAAAATAAAGTGAAAAAAGGATAAAACCTGAATGCAGACCCAGGTCTGAGATCGTAGATCAACATTCAAAATAAAAGTCGGAATTTGAATACAAACCCAGGTCTGATATCGTTGATCAACATTCAAAATACAAGTTAAAAGACGGACTGAACTTGAATAGGGACTCAGATTTGAGATCGTAGATCATCATTCAAAATAAAAGTGAAAAGATGGACAAAACTTGAAGGCAGACCCAGATCTGATATCCTAGATCAACATTCAAAATAAAAGTTAAGAGACGGACTGAACTTGAATACAGACCCAGGTCTGAGATCGTAGATCAACATTCAAAATAAAAGTGAAAAGATGGACAAAACTTGAATGTAAACCCAGGTCTGAGTCGTAGATCAACATTAAAAAATAAAGTGAAAAAAAGGATAAATCTTGAATGCAGACCCAGGTCTGAGATCGTAGATCAACCTTCAAAATAAAAGTCGGAATTTGAATACAGACCCAGCTCTGAGATCGTAGATCAACATTCAAAATAAATGTCGGAATGTGAATGCTGATCCAGGTCTGCAATCGTAGATCGACATTCAAAATAAAAGTTAAAAGACGGACAAAACTTGAAAACAGACCCAGGTCTGAGATCGTAGATCAACATTCAAAATAAAAGTCGGAATTTGAATACAGACCCAGGTCTGATATCGTAGATCAACATTCAAAATACAAGTTAAAAGACGGACTGAACTTGAATAGGGACTCAGATTTGAGATCGTAGATCATCATTCAAAATAAAAGTGAAAAGATGGACAAAACTTGAAGGCAGACCCAGATCTGATATCGTAGATCAACATTCAAAATAAAAGTTAAGAGACGGACTGAACTTGAATACAGACCCAGGTCTGAGATCGTAGATCAACATTCAAAATAAAAGTGAAAAGATGGACAAAACTTGAATGCAAACCCAGTTCTGAGTCGTAGATCAACATTAAAAAATAAAGTGAAAAAAAGGATAAATCTTGAATGCAGACCCAGGTCTGAGATCGTAGATCAACATTCAAAATAAAAGTCGGAATTTGAATACAGACCCAGCTCTGAGATCGTAGATCAACATTCAAAATAAATGTCGGAATGTGAATGCTGATCCAGGTCTGCAATCGTAGATCGACATTCAAAATAAAAGTTAAAAGACGGACAAAACTTGAATACAGACCCAGGTCTGAGATCGTAGATCAACATTCAAAATAAAAGTCGGAATTTGAATACAGACCTAGGTCTGAGATCGTAGATCAACATTCAAAATAAATTTTAAAATACGGACAGAACTTGAATACAGACCCAGGTCTGAGATCGTAGATCACCATTCAAAATAAAAGTCGGAATTTGAATAACGACCCAGGTTTGCAATCGTAGATCGACCTTCAAAATAAAATTTAAAATACGGACAGAACTTGAATACAGACCCAGGTCTGAGATCGTAGATCAACATTCAAAATAAAAGTCGGAATTTGAATAACGACCCAGGTCTGCAATCGTAGATCAACATTCAAAATAAAATTTAAAATACGGACAAAATTTGAATGCAGACCCAGGTCTGAGATCGTAGATCAACATTCAAAATAAAAGTGAAAAGATGAACAAAACTTGAATGCTGACCCTGCTCTGAGATTGTAGATCAACATTCAAAAAATAAAGTCGAAATTTGAGTAACGAACCAGGTCTGCAGTCGTAGATCGACATTCAAAATAAAAGTTATAAGACGGATTTAACTTGAATGCAGACCCTGGTTTGAGATCGTAGATCAGCATTCAAAATAAAAGTGAAAAGACAGACAAAACTTGAATGCAGACCCAGGTCTGAGATCGTAGATCAACATTCAAAATAAAAGTCGAAATTTGAATAACGATCCAGGTCTGCAATCGTAGATCGACATTCAAAATGAAAGTTATAAGACGGACTTAACTTGAATGCAGAGCCAGGTCTAAGATCGTAGATCAACATTCAATATAAAAGTGAAAAGGAAGACAAAACTTGAATGCAGACTCAAGTCTGAGATCGTAAATCAACTTTCAAAATAAAAGTCGGAATCTGAATAACGACCCAGGTCTGCAATCGTAGATCGACATTCAAAATTAAATGTTAAAATACGGACAAAATTCGAATGCAGACCCAGGTCTGAGATCGGAGATCAACATTCAAAATAACAATGAAAGATGGACTGAACTTGAATACAGACCCAGGTCTGAGATCGTAGATCAACATTCAAAATAAAAGTTATAAGACGGACTTAACTTGAATGCAGACCCAGGTTGCACTTCGCTGAGTCTTATTGAAAAAATTGCCGATATTGTAACAGGGTTGTTAAAAAGCTGGGTTATTGGTTATAATCGTGACTCCGTTGTTAAATGAACAATTAACGTTATTCATAAGAAAAAAAAATTGCTGTAATTAGGGTATTGAAATGTATATATTCTATGAAGAAAATCCAATACGCGTGTTTATTTTATCATAGTTACTAATGCATAATTATCTTATGTTAATTTACAGGATATATGGGGACCTATTAGGGAGACATAGAAATAATATGAGAAACCAGTTAATTTTATTTCTATCATTTATTTTAGGAATTGTTTTCATCATCTTGATATCTGGAGAATTGTTTGATCGGAGACGGTGGGACTTTAACCTGATAAAGAGAATTTAAAATCGATAACGAGCCAGCAGTGGTCCAAAATGGATAAAATTGGGATTTAAAAAAACAACAAAAAACACTCTTTTCTCAAGAAGTTAAACAAGCCATTTTTTGTATATTTTTGTATAGATAATTGGTATAAATTGTCTCTATTTAGAACGGATTTCAAACGAAGAAGATAGGGTTAATAAGAGCCCATTGAGGAGTTGTCTTTGATTTTGACACTAGAATGTTATGAGGAAACAGATGCATCCCATTCTTAGCATATGCTTTTCAAAGGCTTTCTCCAATAAAAACATTTTGCTTTGATAAATCAAGTGAGCGAATTAGACCCTTTTTGGTCTCTTATTTTGCTTTACATATATTTAGTTTTATTGCTGTTCCTGAGCAGAATGTGTGTATATGATATGTGTAAATACATGACGATACATCTCTAGCATAATCATGACTTCGATATCGTTATAGCCACTGTTTATGAAACAAAAAACTCGTTATTATCTTTTTTTATTTACCATTATTTTAAAAATGGTTACATCTATTTTAATTTTTGTAAATGTTAGATAAAAATAGAGTCTCACAAATTTATAAACAAATTAATATGTTATTTTACTTGCCACAATAACAAGATGCCCTTGTTTTATTTTATGATACATACTCTATAAAGTAGTGTTTTAAAGTGTCAAAAGAAATTGATTAATCCCATTGGTTATTAATGAGTTATGTTTGGTTGGTCAAACACCAATGCTCTAGTCATTTTGGTCATGAAAAGTTTAAGTGTAAGATTTGTCTATGTCAATTCTTTAATGATCACAATTTGGATATTTTGAGTTTTAATCTCTTATTTGTTTTGTATAAAAAAATTGACTGTCTTGTATACGCCATTTTAACTGTTAAAGTACCTATCATTTGATATGACTATCTCACGCTAGGTGAGAAAGTATCACTATTATAATGCAAATATAATCAATAAGTGGATTTATATTATTCGAGTTATTCAACAAATGATTATTATATTGTCACACCATCACAGTCTACGGGCTAAATTTTTTTTTTATTAAAAAAATAACTTTGATTATTGTCTTTGAGGTTATAACTTCCTTTTTGAACTTTATTCAACTTTAAATACTGATATACTTTCGTAATATTTTAATACTTGTGGGTTGCCATAACAGTAATATCGTTTAAAGAGAACTATAATAATATAATTAAAAATTTGTTAGCAAAAATGTCACTTATTTTATGTACGGTGTAGTTGACAGAGAGATCACAACGGCGATTGAGTGTAAATGAATGTGTCCGGCCATGTGTCGTATTTGCGTCAAATGTTCTGAAAAAAATAGAGCAATTATTTACCGGCCATTCACCGTGATTTAAAGATATTTATCGATTTACTAGCTTTTGAAAATCAGCAGAAATTCTTTCCTTTCAATGATTTCAACTAACGTTCCTTGAAAATATGTACGTCATGCTTGCACAGGTCTTATATCTTATGTAACGACGAAACATTCTTAGAATGAATACTGAACGGGCATTAACAGTCTTATAGTTATGTAGAGATTTTTCTATTTGTTTGAAATGTACCACTTATATCTATTTGAGCAGTTTGTTACTCACGTTCTGTCTTCCGGTATTCAAGTAAAATAACTCTTCAACATTGAAGGTAATCAAGATTAGGATTATGCCCAGTTACCGAAAGAAGAATATCTTAACTAACTTGAGTCTGCCATTTTACTTTATTCTATTGTTACGCGGTTTTCATTTTTTATTACGTTAAACAACGTTCTTCTATTGGTGTTTTGTTCATGATATACAAGTATAATCTTTAAATCATCAATTTAAAGTTCTTAGGTAGCAAAAAAAGAAACACAAAAAATACACTGTTTTCTGTTATAGTTGCAATTCCAAAATCTTCAAACGATGATCTCAAATCTGAGATTTTTCTCGAATGTTGATCTCCAATTGTTTCATATCGATTTGAACGTTTTGCGACGTTGATGTCAGATTTGAACTTATTTTTTGATGTTATTATTCGATCTTTAAATATGGATCTTCGATCGAAACTGCTATTTCTGAAAGCCAATATTCGAACTGATCGTTGAAAATTCAGCTCCGACCATGACATTTTAAAATTTGTTCTCCGTTCTGAGCTTTATAAATGACGTTTTTACAATCGCAGACATGGAATTGTATTCAAATCCAACTTCTAACAATTACTGTGAATGCTGATGTACTGTTGTAGAACTATGTATACAATATCACATGTCGAACTACTACATTAACAGTTTAATATTGGGGGGGGGGGGGGGGGGGGGGGGGGAGGTGGTTAATGTCAATCTACGATTTCAGACCTGGGTCGTTATTCAAATTCCGACTTTTAGTTTGATTGTTGATTTACAATCTCAGACCTGGTTCTGTATTAAAGTTTTGTCTGTCTTTTAACTTTTATTTTGAATGTCGATCTACGATTGCAAACCTGGATCTGCATTCACATTCCGACATTTATATTGAATGTTGATCTACGATCTCAGACCTGGGTCTGTATTCAAATTCCGACTTTTATTTTGAATGTTGATCTACGATCTCAGACCTGGGTCTGCATTCAAGATTTATCCTTTTTTTCACTTTATTTTTGAATGTTGATCTACGATCTCAGACCTGGGTCTGCATTCAAGTTGCAGAATGCTGGTTTACTCTGTAGATGGTCATTTTGATGTTTCCTTGCTCTACGTTTAGGTTTATGAGCAGTGTCCAGTCTCATATTTCATGAACACCTGTCCTCATAGACAGATCCCATTTGTGACACTCTCTCCATCATGTGTGGTTTTGCCATATTTCTGTAGAACTACCAACCCTTAATTCAGGTTGAAGTATCTGCAAGATCACACTGAATTCCAGTGGGCATGCTTATTGCTCAGATTGTGAATTTTAAGCTGATATTTACATTAATTTATTACCCCACCCACTTATTTCTGAATACAAAAATAGAATTGTTTGCAAAATGAAATAAATTGCATATTTACAGTGGAATGGGAGTTTGTACTATTTTTTATTGTTTAATTATGAAAAGGCAGTAGTTACAATCTTGCCAAGCGGCCAGTTTACGGTTAACTTCGGTTGTTTTCGGTTGTCGTCGCATTAAATTCTGCGTCGAATCATTGAATTTGGCGAAGTTTTTGCTTGTACTCCATTTTTATAGAAAATGCTATAAATATGCAGAATTTTACATTGAATGTCATGTATGCATTATCTATTGAGCCTGTGTTGCCCTTCTTATATTGGAATTGATGTGTTGACAGGGTAATGGAGTACTTTAGCATGAAAATAGCTTGAATTGTTTGCTTGTGCTGCTGCCATATCATTCTGATATTGAAATTTTATCTAAAATATGTTAAGTTAAATAAGTTTTGTTCCACAATATCATTTTTTTTGTAATCAAGATGTCTGTTTTTCTTCCCATTTTCAGACACCTTTTCATTTTACCATGTAGTTGTGAAAGTCTCAGACCTTTTTAGATACAATTGGTCAAGTTATCATGAAATTTAGACTGTAGGGTTGTGAATTCTTGCTTTTTTACATAAAATGGCAGCATTTTGACTGAAACCATGTGTCACTAAAACTTATTTTATTTCAGAACTAGTTCAGATGTGGGGATGCATTTAGCTTTATTGAACTTGTATTGAGTATTGTTACATAATATGAAAATTTAGAATCTTAAGTTTAAAAAAAAAGTCCTCTTCAGGACTCACACCACTATTATCTCCCTTGAGTACTCCGGACATAGTTTCGTCATCAAGCTAGCCCACAACATAGTTTCGTCTTCACATGAAACCCACAACATACCTTCGTCATCTAGAAAAACCCACAACATAGCTTCGCGTTCTAGTGAAACCCTCAACATAGCTTCGTCGCCTCGTAAAACCCACGACATAGCTTCATTTTCGATTAAAACCAACAACATAGCTTCGTCATCTAGTGAAACTCACATCATAGCTTCATCATCTAGTTTAATCCACAACATGGCTTCGTCATATTGTGAAACCCACAAGATAGCTTCGTCTTCTGGTGAAACCCACAACATACCTTCGTCATCAAGCGAGCCCACAACATAGTTTCACCACCAAATGAAACCCACAACATACCTTCGTAATCTAGTGAAACCCACAACATAGCTTCGTCATCTAGTGAAACCCTCAACATAGCTTCGTCGCCTCGTAAAACCCACGACATAGCTTCATTTTCGATTAAAACCAACAACATAGCTTCGTCATCTAATTTAATCCACAACATAGCTTCGTCATCTTGTGAAACCAACAACATAGCTTCATCATCTAGTTTAATCCACAACATAGCTTCGTCATCTGGTGAAACCAACAACATAGCTTCATCATCTAGTTTAATCCACAACATAGCTTCGTCATCTTGTGAAACAAACAACATAGCTTCATCACCTAGTTTAATCCACAACATAGCTTCGTCATCTTGTGAAACCAACAACATAGCTTCGTTATATAGTTTAATCCACAACATAGCTTCGTCATCTTGTGAAACCAACAACATAATTTCACCATCTAGTGAAACCCACATCATTGTTTCATTATCAAGTAAAACCAAAACATATCTTCTTCATCTAGTAAAATCTACAACATAGCATCGTCATCAAGTTAAACATACTACATAGCTTCTTCATCTTGTAAAACCCACAACATAGGGTCATCATATAGTGAAATCCTAACCATAGCTTCATCATTTTGTGAAACATACAACATAGTTTCATCATCTAGTGAAACCCAAATCATTGCTGCATCATCTAGTGAAACTCACAACATAGCTTCGTCATCTAGTGAAACATACAACATAGCTGCCTTGTCTAGTAAAACCACAACATACATGTAGCTTCATCATCTAGTGAAATCCACAACATTTTTGTTTAATCTAGTGAAATCCACAAGAAAGCTTCTTAATCTAATGAAACCCACATAGTTTCATAATCTAGTGAAACCCTCAACATATTTTCATCATCTAGTAAAACCCACTATATAGTTTCATTGTCAAAAACAATCTACGAAATAGCTTCATCATTAAGTAAATCAAAAGATAGCTTCGTTATTTAGTGAAACTCACAACATAGTTTCACCATCTAGTAAAACCACAACATAACTTTATCATCTAGTGAAATCCACAACATAGCTTCGTCATCTGGTAAATTCATAACAAAGCTTGGTCATGAAGTAAAACCACAACATAGCTTTATTATCTTGAAAACCTACAACATAGCTTCGTCACCATGTAAAACCACATTATACCTTCATCATTTAGTAAACCATAACATAGCTTCATCATCTAGTTAAGTCTACAACATAGCTTTATCATCTGGCGTAATATACAACATAGCCACGCCACCTTGTAAACTACATAACTAAGCATCGTCATCTAGTTAGACCCACAGCGTAGCTTCGTCACCTTGTAAAACCAAAACATGTGCTTCATCATCTAGTGAAACCCATAACATAGCTTCATCATCTAGTAAAACCACAACAAAGCTTCATCGTCTAGTAAAATGTACACCATAGCTTCGTCATATAGTGAAACATACAACGTAGCTTTGTTACCTTGTAAAACCCACGACATAGTTTCATCATGAAGTGAAACCACAACATAGCTTCATCATCTAATGAAGTCAACAACATAGCTTTGTTACATCTATCTAGTAAAACCATAATAAAGCTTCAGCATCTAGTAAAACCACAACAAAGCTTCATCATCTTGTGAAACTTACAAAATAGCGTGGCAAGATAGTACATTACATGTAGTGTAAGAAATAAGTGTATTTCTATCTGTGGGCAAGATAATGCATTGCATGTAGTGTAAGGTACTAGTGTATTTCTCTCTGTGATAATGCATTACATGTATTGTAAGGTATTAGTGTATTTCTCTCTTCGGGCAAGATAATGCATTACATGTAGTGTAAGGTTTAAGTGTATTTCTCTCTGTTGGCAAAATAATGCATTACATGTAGTGGATGGTATTAGAGTATTTCTCTCTGTGGGCAAGATAATGCATTACATGTTGTGTAAGGTATCAGTGTAATTTTCTCGGTGGTCAAGGTAATGCATTACATGTAGTGTAAGGTATTAGATTATTTCTTTCTGTGTCAAGACAATGCATTTCATGTAGTGTAAGGTATTAGTGTATTTCTCTCTGTGGGCAAGATAATGCATTACATGTAGTGTAAAGTATCAGAGTTTTTCTCCTTGTGGGCAAGATAATGTATTACATGTAGTGTAAGGTATAAGTGTATTTCTTTCTGTGGGTAAAATAATGAATTACATGTAGTGTAAAGTATTAGAGTATTTCTCTCTGTGGCAAAGATAATGTACTACATGTAGTTTAAGGTATTACATGTAGTGTATTTCTCCTTGTGGGCAAGATCATACAATACATGTAGTGTAAGTTATTAGAGCATTTATCCCTGTGGCCAAGATAATGCATTACATGTAATGTAAGGTATAAGTGTATTTCTCTCTGTGGGCAAGATTGGTGTAATGTATAAGCCCATAAATTTATAGCAAGGAACAGTTGTGATATTTGTCCCGTTATATGTTCAAATTACATTTCTGCTTAAATAGCCACCGTTTCTAAACACTATGATTTTGATTTTCTTAAGATTAATTTTCATACCCGTTCTGTTACAAAAATTTGAAATTATATTAGTCTGCGACTGTAAAAGTCGAACAGTATCACTGCAGTTGGCAATGTCATCAGCATACAAAATTGCATATATGTCTTCAACTTCTTCAGTTATATGAATACCATTTGTACATGATTGTTTCAATTCATCAACTAAATCATTAATAAATAGATTAAATAAAATTCGTGCTTAATTTACAGCCTTGTCTGCAACGAATATTACAGTTAAACATCTGTGTATACTTGTTATTTCCATACCTGACACATGAGGAAAGCTTAGTATACATTTTATGAAGAAGGAATAAGACTTTCCCACCCATTCCTTTACGAATAAGACTATTTAATTGTATCGAACGCTTTGGTAAAATCAACAAATAAACACTAAAATCTCCCACCGTTTTTGCTTAGATATTTCTGTACCATTGCTTGTAATGTCAATAAATTATCAATAGTTGAATACCCATTTCTAAAACCAGACTGAGCTTGATCAATTTTATTATTATTTTCTGCCCACTCGTTAAATCTATTAAACATCATTCCTGTTAAAATTTTATTTAGAGTGTCTATGAGTAAAATGCCACGGAAATTGTTTGGATCATTTATATTTCCCGTTTTATGAAACGTACAAAGAATACTTTGTCCCCATGCTTCAGGAAAACTCGAGGTGTCTAATACCCTATTATAAAAGGGGAGCAATACATCTGACATGAGGATAAGGGTGCATTTAACGATCTCTGATAATAGTCCACTTGGGCCTGTGGATTTCCCAACTTTTAATTTCAGAATACTCCTCTTTAACTCTGCTAATGAGAAAGAGTCATTAAACATGTCATGTACAATTTTATTTTCAGGTAAAATATTATCGTTAATCATATTATTTACTTCATTTGCATCATGTAGTAGATCTCTGAAGTGAATATACCAGGTTTGTTTTAAAATTGCGTCATCACAATGTTGATTGTTTTTAAATCTAAACGTTTTTACTGCTTTCCAAAATAAATTTGGGTTCGTACGAGATTCTATGAGTTCTTGTCGAAATTTCTCTTGAAGATCAGTTTGGTTTTGTTTACAGCAATATTTAAAAAATTTTCTGCTTCGTGTATTATCTTGTAAACTAGATTTTGTATTAAATAATCTAAATAATCTTAGTTTTTGTAATGTTTCCCTTTTTAAATGTTCACATTCAGAATCCCACCATTCGGGCTGTGCAGGTTTACGATGTATACAAGTGGGTTTTATTCTCATGCTAATTGCAGCTTTATGATACATGTCTACAATTTATGTATAGCTTGTTACTAGTTTGTTTCTCTTTGTAGGCAAGACAATGCATTACATTAAGTGTATTGAATAGTAAGCGTCATTTTATTCCATTGAGGGCGAACAGACTATCAGTAAGCCTAACCACTGTTTCCTGAGATTTACCAGTACTCCGCAATTAACTGATAACTTTTCCACTTGAATCAGCGGTGAGAGACGAATGATAATGAGACAAAATGTCGTATATCAATCAAGTGTAAGGTATAAGTGTATTTCTCTCTGCGGGCAAGATAATGCATTACATGTAGTGTAAGGCATAAGTGTATTTCTCCTTGTGGGCAAGATCATGCATTACATGTAGTGTAAGGTACAAGTGTAATTCTCTCTTTGGGCAAGATCATGTATTACATGTAGTGTAAGATATAAGTGTATTTCTTTCTGTTAGCAAGATAATGCATTACATGTAGTGTAAGGTATAAGTGTATTTCTCTCTGTGGGCAAGATCATGCATTACATGTAGTGTAAGGTATAAGTGTATTTCTCTCTGTGGGCAAGATCATGCATTACATGTATTGTAAGGTATAAGTGTATTTCTCTCTGTGGGCAAGATAATGCATTACATGTAGTGTAAGGTATAAGTGTATTTCTCTCTGTGGGCAAGATCATGCATTACATGGAGTGTAAGGTATAAGTGCATTTCTCTCTGTGGGCAAGATCATGCATTACATGTATTGTAAGGTATAAGTGTATTTCTCTCTGTGGGCAAGATAATGCATTACATGTAGTATAAGGTATAAGTGTATTTCTCTCTGTGGGCAAGATAATGCATTACATGGAGTGTAAGGTATAGATGCATTTCTCTCTGTGGGCAAGATCATGCATTACATGTATTGTAAGGTATAAGTGTATTTGTCTCTGTGGGCAAGATTATGCATTACATGTAGTATAAGGTATAAGTGTATTTCTCTCTGTGGGCAAGATCATGCATTACATGGAGTGTAAGGTATAAGTGTATTTCTCTCTATGGGCAAGATCATGCATTACATGGAGTGTAAGGTATAAGTGTATTTCTCTCTGTGGGCAAGATCATGCATTACATGTAGTGTAAGGTATAAGTGTATTTCTCTCTTTGGGCAAGAACATGTATTACATGTAGTGTAAGGTATAAGTGTATTTCTCTCTGTGGGCAAGATAATGCATTTCATGTAGTGTAAGGTATAAGTGTATTTCTCTCTGTGGGCAAGATAATGCATTACATGTAGTGTAAGGTATAAGTGTATTTCTCTCTGTGGGCAAGATAATGCATTTCATGTAGTGTAAGGTATAAGTGTATTTCTCTCTGTGGGCAAGATAATGCATTACATGTAGTGTAATGTATATGTATATTTATCTCTATGCCGGGGCAAGATAATGCATTACATGTAGTGTAAGGTATTAGTGTATTTCTCTGTATGGGCAAGATAATGCATTACATGTAATGTAAGGTATAAGTGTATTTTGATTTGATGATATTCTTTATTTATTTTTAAATGCAGATATACTGTACGGAACAGCTTAGCCGCCACCTGGCATTTCAAAAACCTGACATTTTATGTATTTTTTCGCTGGTGTTATCAAAGGTAAATATACGTGTACAGATATTTGTTGCTTAGTATCGTATCATTTTTGTCCTGGAAATGGCTCTCAAAATAACCATGTCCATCTTGCGAGAGTAGAAAATAAATGAACAATTGTTTGATGTTTACAATTGTATGGTGCCGTAACGTATTTTCGATCATGACCTGAATTCGATCACTTCCGAGAATTATGAATATCGCTAAAGTGACATCGGTCAACCATCCAAGTACTTATCTTGTACATTGTTACTCAACCATGTCGCTGTAAATGCTAGCTTCACAGAAAAGATTGTTGTTAGTGACCTATATGTACACTCACTTCACTCTTCCCCTCTTTACCTTTAGGGCTTATACCCAACAGCACAGCCTGTGGCTTTCAGCAGTTCATGGCCATATCCCATCCCATTCCAAAGAAAGAGAGATTCGTGCAGGCATAGGTTTGAAAGTTTATCCTCGTTGCCATTAAAGTAACATCGACCACCCATCCAAGTACTAACACTTCCCTTACACTGTACATAGTTGCTCAACTTCCAATACAGTCAGTGCACTTTAACTACATCGCTGTAAAAGCTAGCTTAACAGCAAGACTGTTGTAAGTGACCAATGTACATTCACTACATCGAGTATGGTATTCAATTTCCTGCACAATTGGCAATATTTACAAATAGTATCCACGTGGTTGATTGTTTCATCGGCAATGTAGGTGATATATATGATATTGCTTAGTGTTTTGCCTAAAATCGTTTTATTAAATTAAAATAAACTAATGCTTAATATTTTATTACTCATTAATACTTTTCAATTACATAATTATAGCCCTAGTTAATTCAACAGACCATATCTCACCTATCCACAATTGTCAGTGTTCTTGCTGTATGTTTGGCGTGCCACATAACACTATACTAAATTAAGGTTGACGAAACCACTACCTGTTTTTAACACAAAACTAAAGTAGATGAACTGGTAGGTTGATGAAACCACCATCACCCCTGTGGGCCACAGCATGTGAAATTGAAGCTACAGTCGGACCCCAACTCACAGTGTGTTGAGAGAACATAAACCGCAACCATTTTTTTTTATATCTGTAGTTGTCATGGTGTGTAGCACAAAAGTCACTAACCCAACATTTTACAGACATAAACACATACCATATGTTTAAATATCTGTATTTGTCATAGTGTGTGCTGCGAAAGTTGCTAACCTAAAATTTATGGACATAAACATCAAGGAATTATATAGAGATGGAAAGGCAACTAGTTTTTGTGAACGCTCATGCAAAATTAGTAATCCTTATTGTGCTATTTTATCAACATTTAGTCAGGAGATGCAAGTTTCCTATCCTTCTATACAAGTCCTTGTAAACATCAACACTTTTTTTAATATCTTTTTTTAATATCTGTAGTTGTCATGGTGTTTGGCGCGAAAGTAGCTTACCTACTTTTACGTACATAAACATCCCATATTGGCGATTACCCGAGAAGAGTGTTGATCTTTTTAGGTTCCAGGAGGATAGTGCAGGTTACAGATTGAAACCAACTGTATGTTTCTTCTTATTCTTCAGTGTGCTCAGTGTATAGCACCGCCACATGGATCCTCGATTTAAATACCCATCGGAACAACTGTTTTTAATTGGCCAGCCTCGGGGATCTAACCCACAACCTCAATGCTAGAAGTTTTGTGATTTACCGACTGAGTTAATGGGGCTAACCAGCCTTTACTGGTTATGCTGCCATTAAAACAGCTATGTATTTTTGGACATCTTATCGAATACTGCCTGGAGATAATTGAATGATAATTGATCCAGAGCAGTGTTTAACTGGTCAGTGGTAATTAATCCCCATGTGTATGTGCACCAATTAAAGTAATTAAAGAGACTACACTTTTATAAATGGTGACGTGTACAAGTTTCTACTTGGCCAGTGACTTGTACAATTTTCTACTTGTTCAGAACATCTGGCTATAGGATTGTACAGCACTGTCAGGGGAAGGTATTTTAACAACATTATTAGGCATGGTACTAAAGTCTAAATATAGTATATCTATACTAAATTGTGTCTATTATCACTGTTACATTGGGCATATATTCACATTCCTTGCATAATTCCAAATGAGTAGGGCCTAACCGTTATCACTACTCAGAATTCATTTAGGCAGGGCATTATCACTACCCAGAATCCTAATTTTGATAACAGCGCCGGGCAAGGGTTAATGGCATGGGGGAAAAAGTGTGCATGTGGAAGTTGATAATGGGTGAACAGTGCCTTGTAGTGACAATGCAAGCTGTTCTCTAGGTGCAATAATGAACAAAAACATAAAAAGGTATCGTAAGGTTTCCTGTATATTCCAAAAAGTAACATAAGTCTGAGTAGAACCTTTCAGGGGAAATTGGTTAACTCCAATAAATTGTATGTATATAGCTTGATTTGAACCAACAGCTTCACATGTGACAGGTATGTGATCTTTAGCACAGAAGTGCTCTCAGTAAATGGAGGGTTGCACTCTGGCATCAAAATAAAACAAGTGGGGCATGTGTTTGATGTGCTCCTACCTACTCGCTAAAAATTGCAGCTACTTAAACGTTTTATTGCCTTTCAAAGCGTTATCTTTTTTTTTTGCATGATATCTGTCCATTTTTCTTTAAAATACTAAGTCGAGACACAGCAATCAAACATTCTTTTAGGATGACCTGGTCAAATATGGCAAAATAGCTTGGTCAATCTTGATGATAACAAACACTTGTATTGATACTCATGGTGCGGCGGCATATTATGGTAGTTGATATAAAACTTTAATTAATGAGAACAGTGATTTAAATGCATTCTTTTTTTTTTAAATCGGGGTTTAACGCCATTTTTAACACATTTCAGGTTATATATGGCTTATAAATCCAGTTTTGCTGGTGGAGAAAGACCTGAGACTGAGTACAACTACTGTCCTCCCGCAAGTAACTGGAAACTTTCTCACTTACAGTTTTTGGAGCGGGATTCAAACCTACGACCTTAGCGGTGAGAAGTAAGTGATCTTGAGATGGCGCCTTATACCACTCGGCCACAGAGGACCCTTTAAATGCATTCAGTCTACCATTATGCCCTCAACTTTATTCTCAGTCGGTCTTTTTAGGTCACCTGAGACTTTGTCTCAATGGACCTTTAGTCCATCATCATGCTTCCGTAAACAATTGACTTTTTTTGAGTTCTTCTCAAAACCGTAACCGTAATTGTCATGATATATTGTATGCAGCTTTGGTACACATGGGTGAATCAAAATTGTAAAAACGGTCATAGTAAGGTAAACTTTGAATATCTATTTCTCAATATAGGGAAAGCACTGGGAAACAAATAGTGAGCATGATTATGGACATATATGGGTCATTTATAAAAATTGTGAATTGCATGTCTCTGGGTCACACGGTTTTGCCCTTGGAGTGAGGCCTACTTTACTAAATCTATATAAGAGAATTTGACAAAAAAATATTTCTTAAGACTGAATAGATTTCTGTGAATGTTTTTTTTTTGATAATCAGATGACTGTTAAGGCCCATGGGCCTCTTGTTTAAAAACACATTATAAATTACGGTTTCCAACAATGTATGTATTCATATAATTATATAAAAATATAAGTCGGTAACCTCCCTGTTCATGTCATGATGTAATTATTTCAATCAGAGAACAGTACTTATAACATACATTTATTGTTAGTTGGCCTTTTGCTTTGTTTTTATTAGAGTTTTGGTAAATACATTGTAAATTCTGACGGAGTTGTCTTTGTTACTGTAAACAATTTTCAAATTGTTTTTAGCTCGACTTTTCAAAGAATAAAGAGAGCTATTCTGGTCACCCGGATGTCAGCGTCCCACCTTGGTTGAAGTTTTGTGTGCAAGTCCCAATCTCAATAACCATTGCATGTATTGAATTGAAACTAAACACAACACTTTCCAGTCATCAAACAAACTATGATAACTAAGTTATATAACTCTTGGATTAATATAATGCAAATTATTGCACTTGTTTGACTTAGAAATTCTGGTAAGTTTTGCTTGCAAGTACCATCTTGTTGATACTTCATCAACTACCCATGTATTTGATTTGATTTAAACTTAACGCAAGACTTCCCAGTCATAAAACATACTACAATGAATAAGTTAGATTACTCTTGCATGAATAAAATCCAAATTATTGCCCTTATTTGACATATTAAACTTTTATGCACAAGTACCATCAGTTGGATCTCACAATCCTTGAATTGACAGTCAGACACATTATAGACTTAGTGTAAAGCATGAATAAATCCCAAGGTGCAATTCATTTTACAAAGGGGGGCATTTATTTGGGACCGAGGTTGTACTGAGATTGGTTCCTTTGTCTTCTAGCTCTGTTTTGAAATTGTTTTGAAACCCCAGTAAAAATACATATTGGCTATCCGCACAGTGTAAACAATAGTATAGACATGTATTATGTTTATGTAATAAGGCAAGAAAAATATGTAGCTATTGCAGACTCGAACTCGGGACCTTTCACTTACAGGTCAAGTGCTCTACCGACTGAGCTAACCAGATCGTTGACATATGTTTCTCTCCTAACAGTTCAGGTACACACTGTGACATTTATATTATGCAAGAAACATTTATAACTGAAGAAAACCCACGTCAAAAGGTATTTTGTGACCAGCATCCATTTATGTAGCTTGATTAAATAAGGCGTGAATGGACAGCTTCTTTATTATTTGGATATCCTTTCTGCTGTCCATAACTCGGGAGACGCAAAATAAAAAAAAAACTTTAAAAGGCTCCTAGAGATGTGCAATATGTCGCACTACCATTTATAATGCTAATAATGTTTGCTTTTGTTTTGCTAACCAAGTAATTACAGATATAGTTCCTTGAGTAAAGTTTCAATCATATAATAAGTGATTTATTTACGATAAACATAATACATATTAAATATATAATGGCAACAACTGCAACATTATCCTAAACATATAATACATTTACTATAAATTTATTTAGTATTTGTTTGTTTACTATACTTTTGAAATATACAATTGAAGTTCGACCCCAAGAGAGGCAATGCCTTAGTTCATATTACGTCAATTAAATCTATTCCACAAAACGACAAATAAAGTTGTCGTATTGTCGTACGCGTGTCGTATTGCGTAGCGTCATCCAGACAAAACGACAGATTAGGCATCATCCCATTACTGTAATAATGCCGCCGCGTCGTCACATCCACACCGAGATGGACACATTTAGGATTTAATGAAACAATCTGAAAGGAGACAAGAGTGCCTCATTTGCACATTTATTTCCCTCATTTCAATAACAGTTGTACACACTATTGTGTAAAAATAGATTTTAGAAGAAAATAATTGCATTCAGACTAACAAAACGACAGAAAGCGTTTACATATTCATAACGAATTAGTCATATATGTCGTAAATTAACAGCATGACTAATAATGTACCATTATAGGTAGGTATGTGTCACACATATATAACAGTGTACAGGCATTGCTAATGAACCGATGGTCTATCAATAACAGCAACAATACCATACGGCCATATACGTAGGTTTACTTGTTTAAAACAGTATTCACTCTTAGTTTATCAGAACCATCATAGACATGTATATAAAAATACAAATACTACCAGTATATCAGCACCAGTACATACATGTGTATGCAACTAACACATACTACTAGTATATCAGCACCAGTACATACATGTGTATTCAACTAAAACGTACTACTAGTATATCAGCACCAGTACATACATGTGTATTCAACTAAAACGTACTACTAGTATATCAGCACCAGTACATACATGTGTATTCAACTAAAACGTACTGTTAGTATATCAGCACCAGTACATACATGTGTATTCAACTAAAACGTACTACTAGTATATCAGCACCAGTACATACATGTGTATTCAACTATCACGTACTACTAGTATATCAGTACCAGTACATACATGTGTATTCAACTAACACATACTACTAGTATATCAGCATCAGTACATACATGTGTATTCAACTAACATGTACTACTAGTATATATCAGCACCAGTACATACATGTGTATTCAACTGACACGTACTACTAGTATATCAGCACCTGTACATACATGTGTATTCAACTAACACATACTACTAGTATATCAGCACCTGTACATACATGTGTATTCAACAAACACGTACTACTAGTATATCAGCACCAGTACATACATGTGTATTCAACAAACACGTACTACTAGTATATCAGCACCTGTACATACATGTGTATTCAACAAACACGTACTACTAGTATATCAGTACCAGTACATACATGTGTGTTAAACTAACACGTACTACTAGTATATCAGCACCAGTACATATATGTGTATTCAACTAAGACGTGCTACTAGTATAAAAATAAAGGAACATACATGTGTATTCAACTAACACGTGCTACTAGTATATCAGCACAAGTACATACATGTTTATTCAACTAACACGTACTACTAGTATATCAGCACCAGTACATAGATGTGTATTCAACTAAGACGTGCTACTAGTATAAAAGTACCAGAACATACATGTGTATTCATCTAAGACGTGATACTAGTTTAAAAATACGAGAACATACATGTGTATTCAAATTACACGTACTACTAGTATATCAGCATCAGTACATACATGTGTATTCGACTAACACGTACCAATAGCATATCAGCACCAGTACATACATGTCTATTCAACTAACGCGTACTACTAGAAAATCAGCACCTGTACATACATGTGCATTCAACTAACACGTACTACTAGTATATCAGCACCTGTACATACATGTGTATTCAACTAACACGTACTACTAGTATATCAGCACCAGTACATACATGTGTATTCAACTAACACGTACTAATAGTATATCAGCACCAGTACATACATGTGTATTCAACTAACACGTACTACTAGTATATCAGCACCAGTACATCCATGTGTATTCAACTAACACGTACTACTAGTATATCAGCACCTGTACATACATTTGTATTCAAATAACACGTACTAATAGTATACCAGCACCAGTACATTCATGTGTATTCAACTAACTAGTTCTACTAGTATACCAGCACCAGTACATACATGTGTAACCAACTAACACTTACTACTAGTACATCAGCACCAGTACATACATGTGTATTCAACTAACACGTACTAATAGTATACCAGCACCAATACATACATTTGTATTCAATTAACACGTACTACTTGTATATCAGCACCTGTACATACATGTGTATTCAACTAACTAGTACTACTAGTATATCAGAACCAGTACATACATGTGTATTCAACTATCACGTACTACTAGCATAAAAGGACACATACATACATGTGTATTCAACCAACACGTACTACTAGCATAAAAGTACCAGTACATACATGTGTATTCAACTAACACGTACTACCAGTATAAAAGTACCAGTACATACATGTTTATTCAACTAAGAGGTACTACCAGTATATCAGCACCAGTACATATATGTGTATTCAACTAAGACGTGCTACCAGTATAAAAGCACCAGAACATACATGTGCATTCAACTAACACGTACTACTAGTATATCAGCACCAGTACATACATGTGTATTCAACTAACACTTACTACTAGTATATCAGCACCAGTACATACATGTGTATTCAGCTTACGCGTACTACTAGTATAAAAGCACCAGTACATACATCTGTATTCAGCTAACACGTACTACTAGTATATCAGCACCAGTACATACATGTGTATTCAGCTAACACGTACTATTAGTATATCAGCACCAGTAGATACATGTGTATTCAGCTAACACGTGCTACTAGTATATCAGCACAAGTACATACATGTTTATTCAGCTAACACGTGCTACTAGTATATCAGCACCAGTACATACATGTGTATTCAACAAACACATGCTACTAGTATATCAGCACCAGTACATACATGTGTATTCAGCTAACACGTGCTATTAGTATATCAGCACCAGTACATACATGTGTTTTCAGCTAACGCGTACTACCAGTATATCAGCACAAGAACATACATGTGTATTAAGCTAACGCGTACTACCATTATATCAGCACCAGTACATACATGTGTATTCAGCTAACGCGTACTACAAGTATAAAAGCACCAGTACATACGTTTGTATTCAACTACCGCGTACTACTGGTATATCAGCACCAGTACATACAATGTGTATACTACTGGTATATCAGCACCAGTACATACGTGTTTATTCAACTAACGCGTACTACTAGTATATCAGCACCAGTACATACATGTGTATTCAACTAACGCGTACTACTAGTATTTCAGCACCAGTACATATGTGTGTATTCAACTAACGCGTACTACTAGTAGATCAGCACCAGTACATACGTGTGTATTCAACTAACAAGTACTACTAGTATATCAGCACCAGTACATACGTGTCTATTCAACTAACGCGTACTACTATTATATCAGCACCAGTACATACGTGTGTATTCAACTTACACGTACTACTAGTATAACAGCACCAGTACATACGTGTGTATTAAACTAACGCGTACTACTAGTATATCAGCACCAGTACATACGTGTGCACTCAACTAACGCTTACTACTAGTATATCAGCATCAGTACATACGTGTGCATTCAACTAACGCGTACTACTACATGTAGAGTATCAGCACCGGTACATACATGTGCATTCAACTAACGCGTATTACTAGTATATCAACACCAGTACATACATGTGCATTCAATTAACGCGTACTACTAGTATATCAGCACCAGTTCATACATGTGCATTCAACTAACGCGTACTACTAATACATCAGCTCCAGTACATACATGTGCATTCAACTAACGCGTATTACTAGTATATCAACACCAGTACATACATGTGCATTCAATTAACGCGTACTACTAGTATATCAGCTCCAGTACATACATGTGCATTCAATTAACGCGTACTACTAATACATCAGCTCCAGTACATACGTGTGTATTCAACTAGCGCGTACTACTAATACATCAGCTCCAGTACATACGTGTGTATTCAACTAACGCGTACTACTAATACATCAGCTCCAGTACATAGATGTGCATTCAACGAACGCGTACTACTAGTATAAAAACACCAGTACATACATGTTTATTCAACTAACGCGTACTACTAGTATACCAGCACCAGTACATAGATGTGCATTCAACTAACGCGTACTATCAGTATAAAAGCACTGTACATACATGTGTATTCAGCTAACGCGTACTACCAGTATATCAGCACCAGTACATAAATGTGTATTCAGCTAACGCCTATTACAAGTATAAAAGCACCAGTACATACGTGTGTATTCAACTAACGCGTACTACTGGTATATCAGCACCAGTACATACGTGTGTATTCAGCTAACGCCTATTACAAGTATAAAAGCACCAGTACATACGTGTGTATTCAACTAACGCGTACTACTGGTATATCAGCACCAGTACATACAATGTGTATACTACTGGTATATCAGCACCAGTACATACATGTGTATTCAACTTACGCGTACTACTAGTATATCAGCACCAGTACATACGTGTGTATTCAACTAACAAGTACTACTAGTATATCAGCACCAGTACATACGTGTGTATTCAACTAGCGCGTACTACTAGTATTTCAGCACCAGTACATATGTGTGTATTCAACTAACGCGTACTACTAGTAGATCAGCACCAGTACATACGTGTGTATTCAACTAACAAGTACTACTAGTATATCAGCACCAGTACATACGTGTCTATTCAACTAACGCGTACTACTACATGTAGTGTATCAGCACCGGTACATACATGTGCATTCAACTAACGCGTATTACTAGTATATCAACACCAGTACATACATGTGCATTCAATTAACGCGTACTACTAGTATATCAGCACCAGTTCATACATGTGCATTCAACTAACGCGTACTACTAATACATCAGCTCCAGTACATACATGTGCATTCAACTAACGCGTATTACTAGTATATCAACACCAGTACATACATGTGCATTCAATTAACGCGTACTACTAGTATATCAGCTCCAGTACATACATATGCATTCAATTAACGCGTACTACTAATACATCAGCTCCAGTACATACGTGTGTATTCAACTAGCGCGTACTACTAATAAATCAGCTCCAGTACATACGTGTGTATTCAACTAACGCGTACTACTAATACATCAGCTCCAGTACATAGATGTGCATTCAACGAACGCGTACTACTAGTATAAAAACAACAGTACATACATGTTTATTCAACTAACGCGTACTACTAGTATACCAGCACCAGTACATAGATGTGCATTCAACTAACGCGTACTATCAGTATAAAAGCACAGTACATACATGTGTATTCAGCTAACGCGTACTACCAGTATATCAGCACCAGTACATAAATGTGTATTCAGCTAACGCCTATTACAAGTATAAAAGCACCAGTACATACGTGTGTATTCAACTAACGCGTACTACTGGTATATCAGCACCAGTACATACGTGTGTATTCAGCTAACGCCTATTACAAGTATAAAAGCACCAGTACATACGTGTGTATTCAACTAACGCGTACTACTGGTATATCAGCACCAGTACATACAATGTGTATACTACTGGTATATCAGCACCAGTACATACATGTGTATTCAACTTACGCGTACTACTAGTATATCAGCACCAGTACATACGTGTGTATTCAACTAACAAGTACTACTAGTATATCAGCACCAGTACATACGTGTGTATTCAACTAACGCGTACTACTAGTATTTCAGTACCAGTACATATGTGTGTATTCAACTAACGCGTACTACTAGTAGATCAGCACCAGTACATACGTGTGTATTCAACTAACAAGTACTACTAGTATATCAGCACCAGTACATACGTGTCTATTCAACTAACGCGTACTACTACATGTAGTGTATCAGCACCGGTACATACATGTGCATTCAACTAACGCGTATTACTAGTATATCAACACCAGTACATACATGTGCATTCAATTAACGCGTACTACTAGTATATCAGCACCAGTTCATACATGTGCATTCAACTAACGCGTACTACTAATACATCAGCTCCAGTACATACATGTGCATTCAACTAACGCGTATTACTAGTATATCAACACCAGTACATACATGTGCATTCAATTAACGCGTACTACTAGTATATCAGCTCCAGTACATACATATGCATTCAATTAACGCGTACTACTAATACATCAGCTCCAGTACATACGTGTGTATTCAACTAGCGCGTACTACTAATAAATCAGCTCCAGTACATACGTGTGTATTCAACTAACGCGTACTACTAATACATCAGCTCCAGTACATAGATGTGCATTCAACGAACGCGTACTACTAGTATAAAAACACCAGTACATACATGTTTATTCAACTAACGCGTACTACTAGTATATCAGCACCAGTACATAGATGTGCATTCAACTAACGCGTACTATCAGTATAAAAGCACAGTACATACATGTGTATTCAGCTAACGCGTACTACCAGTATATCAGTACCAGTACATAAATGTGTATTCAGCTAACGCCTATTACAAGTATAAAAGCACCAGTACATACGTGTGTATTCAAATAACGGGTACTACTGGTATATCAGCACCAGTACATACGTGTGTTTTCAGCTAACGCCTATTACAAGTATAAAAGCACCAGTACATACGTGTGTATTCAACTAACGCGTACTACTGGTATATCAGCACCAGTACATACAATGTGTATACTACTGGTATATCAGCACCAGTACATACATGTGTATTCAACTTACGCGTACTACTAGTATGTCAGCACCAGTACATACGTGTGTATTCAACTAACAAGTACTACTAGTATATCAGCACCAGTACATACGTGTGTATTCAACTAGCGCATACTACTAATATATCAGCACCAGTAAATACGTGTGTATTCAACTAGCGCGTACTACTAGTATATCAGCAGCAGTACATACGTGTGCATTCAACTAACGCGTACTACTACATTTAGTATATCAGCACCAGTACATACATGTGCATTCATCTAACGCATACTACTAGAATATCAGCACCAGTACATATATGTGCATTAAACTAACGCGTACTACTAGTATATCAGCACCAGTAACATACATGTGTATTCAACTAACACGTACTACTAGTACATCAGCACCAGTACATAGAGGTGTATTCAACTAACACGTACCACTAGTATATCAGCACAAGTACATATATCTGTTTTCAACTAACACGTACTACTAGTATATCAGAACCAGAACATACGTGTGTATTCAACTAACGCGTACTACTAGAATATCAGCACCAGTACATACATGTGCATTCAACTAACACGTACTACTAGTATATCAGCACGAGTACGTACATGTGCATTCAACTAACGCGTACTACTAGTATATCAGCACCAGTACATACATGTGCATTCAACTAATGCTTACTACTAGTATATCAGCACCAGTACATAGATGTCCATTCAACGAACGAGTACTACTTGTATAAAAGCACCAGTACATACATGTGCATTCAACTAACACGTACTACTAGTACATCAGCACCAGTACATACATGTGCATTCAACTAACACGTCTACTAGTATAAAAGCACCAGTACATACATGTGTATTCAACTAACGCGTACTACTAGTACATCAGCATAAGTACATACATGTGTATTCAACTAACTCGTATTACTAGTATATCAGCACCAGTACATACATGTCTATTCAACTAACGCGTACTACTAGTATATCAGCACCAGTACATACATGTGTATTCAACTAACACGTACTACTAGTATATCAGCAACAGTACATACATGTGTATTCAACTAACGCGTACTACTAGTATATCAGCACCAGAACATACATGTGTATTCAACTAACGCGTACTACTAGTACATCAGCACCAGTACATATGTGTGTATTCACCTAACGCGTTCTACGAGTACATCAGCACCAATACAAACGTGTGTATTCAACTAGCGCGTACTACTAGTACATCAGCACCAGTACATACGTGTGTATTCAACTAGCGCGTACTACTAGTACATCAGCACCAGTACATACGTGTGTATTCAACTAACGCGTACTACTAGTACATCAGCACCAGTACATACGTGTGTATTCAACTAGCGCGTACTACTGGTACATCAGCACCAGTACATACGTGTGTATTCAACTAACGCGTACTACTAGTACATCAGCACCAGTACATACGTGTGTATTCAACTAACGCGTACTACTAGTACATCAGCACCAGTACATACATGTGTATTCAACTAACGCGTACTACTAGTATATCAGCACCAGTACATACATGTGTATTCAACCAACGCGTACTACTAGTATAAAAGCACCAGTACATACATGTGTATTCAACTAACATGTACTACTAGTATAAAAGCACCAGTACATACATGTGTATTCAACTAACACTTACTACTAGTACATCAGCACCAATACATACATGTGTATTCCATTAACACGTACTAGTAGTACATCAGCACCAGTACATACATGTGTATTCAACTAACACGTACTACTAGTATAAAAGCACCAGTACATACATGTGTATCCAACTAACACTTACTACTAGTACATAGCACCAGTACATACATGTGTATTCAACTAACACGTACTACTAGTGTAAAAGCATCAGAACATACATGTGTATTTAACTAACAAGTACTACTAGTATATCAGCACCAGTACATACATGTGTATTCAACTAACACATACTCCTAGACTAAGTATATCAGCACCAGTACATACATGTGTATTCAACAAACACGTACTACTAGTATATCAGCACCAGTACATACATGTACATTCAACTAACACGTACTACTAGTATATCATTACTAGTGCCAGTACATAGACGTGTATAGTACATCAGCACCAGTACATACATGTGTATTCAACTAACACGTACTACTAGTATAAAAGCACCAGTACATACATGTGTATCCAACTAACACTTACTACAAGTATATCAGCACCAGTATATACATGTCTATTCAACTAACGCGTACTACTAGTATATCAGCACCAGTACATATATGTGTTTTCAATTACCACGTACTACTAGTATAAAAGCACCAGTACATACACGTGTATTCAACTAACACGTACTACTAGTATATCATCACCAGTACATACATGTGTATTCAACTAACGCGTACTACTAGTATTGAAGCACCAGTACATACATGTGTATTCAACTAACGCGTACTACTAATATATCAGCACCAGTACATACATGTGTATTTAACTAACACGTACTACTAGTATATCAGCACCAATTTATACACGTGTATTCAATTTAAACGTACTACTAGTATAAAAGCACCAGTATATACAAGTGTATTTAACTAACAAATACTACTAGTATAAAGGTACCAGTACATACATGTGTATTCAACTAACACGTACTACTAGTACATCAGCACCATTACATACATGTGTATTCAACTAACACTTACTACTAGTACATCAGCACTAGTACATACATGTGTATTCAACTAACTCGTACTACTAGTATATCAGCACCAGTACATACATGTGTATTCAACAAACACGTACTACTAGTATATCAGCACCAGTACATACATGTTTATTCAACTAACACGTTCTACTAGTATATCAGCACCAATACATACATATATATTCAACAAACACATACTACTAGTATATCAGCACCAGTACATACATATGTATTCAACTAACACATACTACTAGTATTTCAGCACCAGTACATACATGTGTAATCAGCTAACTCATACTACTAGTATATCAGCACCAAAACAGGCATGTCTATTGTACGTTTATCTGGTCGTCGTGTACAAGCACCAAGACAGACAGGTTGTCTATGGTACTCTTATCTGGTAGTCGTGTATCCACATCAATACAGAGAGGTATATTGTACATTTATATGTTACTCTTGTTTCAGCACCAATACAGAGATGTCTATTCTATGTTTATCAGGTAGTCGTGTATCAGTACCAATACAGATATGTATATTGTACGTTTATCTGGTAGTCGTGTATCAGCACCAATACAGAGATGTCTGTTGTATGTTTATCTGGTCGTACTGTATATGCACCAATACAGAGACGTATAGTGTACGTTTATCTGGTCGTCCTGTATCAGCACCAATACAGACAGGTCTATTGTACGTTTATCTGGTCGTCCTGTATCAGCACCAATACAGACAGGTCTATTGTACGTTTATCTGGTTGTCGTGTATCATCACCAAAACAGAGAGGTCTATTGTACGTTTATCTGTTACACCTTGATAAACAAAAATACAGATATATCTATTGTACGTTTAACTGGTATCCGTGTATCAGCACCAATACAGAGAAATCTATTATAGATTATCTTGTAGTCGTATACCAACACCAAAACAGAGCAGTCTATTGTACGTTTATCTGGTAGTCGTGTATCAACACCAATACAGAGTGGTCTATTGTACGTTTATCTAGTAGTCGTATATCAACACCAAAACAAAGTGATCTATTGAACTTTTACCTAGTAGTCGTTTATCAACACCAATAAAGAGTGGTCTATTGTACTTTTAGCTGGTAGTTGTGTATCATCCCCAATACAGATAGGTATATTTACGTTTATCTGGTAGTTGTGTACCAACACCAATACAAACAGGTCTATTGTACGTTGATCTGGTACTCGTGTATCAACACCAATATAAACAGGTCTATTGTACGTTTATCTGGTACTCGTGTATCAACACCAATACAGAGAGGTCTATGTACGTTAATCTGGTAGTCGTGTATCAATACCAATACGGAGAGGTATATTTTACGTTTACATGTTAGTCGTGTATAAACACCAATACAGAGTTGTATATTGTAGTTTATCTCGTAGTCGTTTATCAATACCAATACAGAAAGGTCTATTGTACGTTTACCTGGTAGTCGCGTATCAACACCAATACAGAGAGGTCTATTGTACGTTTATCTGGTACTCGTGTATCAGCACCAATACAGGCAGGTCTATTGGACGTTTATCTGATAGTCGTATATCAGAACCAATAATAACATGTCTATTGTACGTTTATCAGGTAGTCGTGTATCAACACAAATACTGACAGGTCTGTTGTACGTTTATCTGGTACTCGTGTATCAATACCAATACAGAGTGGTATATTGTACGTTTATCTTGTACTCGTTATCAACACCAATAGAGAGAGGTATTTTGTACGTTTATCTTGTAGTCGTGTATCAATACCAATACAGAGAGGTCTATTTTACGTTTATCTGGTACTCGTGTACCAACACTAATACAGACAGGTTTATTGTACGTTTATCTGGTACTCGTGTACCAACACTAATACAGACAGGTTTATTGTACGTTGATCTGGTACTCGTGTATCAACACCAATATAGACAGGTCTATTGTACGTTTATCTTGCACTCGTGTATCAACACCAATACAGTATCAACACCAATACAGAGAGGCCTAGTGTACGTTAATCTGGTAGTCGTGTATCAACACCAATACAGAGAGGCCTATTGTACGTTAATCTGGTAGTCGTGTATCAATACCAATACGGAGAGGTCTATTTTACGTTTACATGTTAGTCGTGTATAAACACCAATACAGAGTGGTATATTGTTGTTTATCTGGTAGTCGTTTATCAACACCAATACAGAGAGGTCTATTGTACGTTTACCTGGTAGTCGCGTATCAACACCAATACAGAGAGGTCTATTGTACGTTTATCTGGTACTCGTTTGTCAGCACCAATACAGACAGGTCTATTGGACGTTTATCTGGTACTCGTGTATCAGCACTATTACAGACAGGTCTATTGGACGTTTATCTGATAGTTGTATATCAACACCAATAATGACATGTCTATTGTACGTTTATTAGGTAGTCTTGTATCAACACAAATACTTACAGATCTGTTGTACGTTTATCTGGTACTCGTGTATCAATACCAATACAGAGTGGTCTATTGTACGTTGATCTTGTACTCGTTATCAACACCAATAGAGAGAGGTCTATTGAACGTTTATTTGGTAGTCGTGTATCAATACCAATACGGAGATGTCTATTGTACGTTTATCTGGTACTCGTGTATTAGCACCAATACAGACAGGTCTATTGTACGTTTATCTGGTATTCGTGTATTATCACTAATACAGACATGTTAATTGTACATTTATCTGGTACTCGTGTATCAGTACCAATACAGACATGTTTATTGTAGGTCAATCTGGTAGTCGTGTATCAACACCAGTACAGAGATGTCTATTGTACGTTTATCTGGTACTTGTGTATAAACACCAATACAGTCAGGTCTTTTGAACGTTGATCTGGTTGTTGTGTATCAACACCAATACAGACAGGTCTATTGTACGTTTATCTGGTACTCCTGTATTAACACCAATACAGAGAGGTCTCGTGTATTAACACCAATACAGACAAGTCTATTGTACCTTTATCTGGTAGTCGTGTATCAGCACCAATACAGACAGGTCTATTGTACCTTTATCTGGTACTCGTGTATTAACACCAATACAGACAGGTCTATTGTACCTTTATCTGGTACTCGTGTTTCAACAACAATACAGGGAGGTATATTGTACATTTATCTGGTAGTCGTGTTTCAACACCAATACAGAGAGGTCTGTTGTACATTTAGTACATTTATCTGGTACTCGTGTATTAACACAAATACAGAGAGGTCTATTGTACCTTTATCTGGTACTCGTGTTTTAACACCAATACAGACAGGTCTATTGTACCTTTATCTGTTACTCGTGTATTAACACCAATATAGACAGGTCTATTGTACCTTTATCTGGTACTCGTGTATCAGCACCAATACAGAGAGGTCTATTGTACCTTTATCTGGTACTCGTGTTTCAACAGCAATACAGAGAGGTCTATTGTACATTTAGTACATTTATCTGGTACTCGTGTTTTAACACAAATACAGAAAGGTCTATTGTACCTTTATCTGGTACTCGTGTATTAGCACCAATACAGACAGGTCTATTTTACTTTTATATTGATTGTCATGGAAAAGCTTGAATTTATCTGTTTAGGGTTTTTTAAAAATCAAATCATTTCGACGGAGTTTTAATTGTTTTTTCAATTTTGTCATAAAAATATAGCGCTTTTTAATATTTTGATAATGTGTATGGGTAAATTTTAGTTTAAAACAAAACAGGCGTAGAACTCCATAGAGTGGTTTGATGAGATGCATGGACGTTTATACGTCATTCCGTTAATTAGTGTTTATGCGATACTGTGAACGACCCCCTGTCCCACGTCTCCTACGCCTATGGGAACGGTATGCAAGAAATGCACAGTCCTCATATAGAGATTGCTTTAAGGACGATTTTTATAGATTTCCATGCGCACGAACTCCGCTCCACTCTAACATTTCTCTCTCTCTCTCTCTCTCTCTCTCTCTATATATATATATATATATATATATATATATATATATATTCTCTCTCTCTCTCTCTCTCTCTCTCTCTCTCTATATATATATATATATATATATATATATATATATATATATATATATACATTGATGAACATTGTTGAATGATATTTCCAACCGCTTGTTTAAACATGAAGAACATATTTCACATCATGATAAATAGAGCAGACATTTGATCCGCCATTGAATTAATAAAGCATGCATAGTTTACGTCACTAGAACATAGTGCGTCCATTGGTCAATGTGAGCTGTTGACAGCAGTATAGCAGAGTTGCAATTCGAGAGACGCTACAATATAGATATGTGTTGTTTGGTTATATGGGAAGAGTTCAGATATCAGTAATAACGTGTGCTTGTGGAAAACATTGGGAAACATTGAGTAAGTAAAATGTTATAATTGTCTTTCGACATTGTTTCTTACATACTCTATATTTTGTTAATTGTTTAAACTTTATAACAACTTTCTAAACCTGCGTTTCTTAATGTTAATAAATGCATTAACACATATTAAATTAAAATATATAACATAAACATATACAAAACTAGCATATATAACACTAACATATATAACACTAACATATATAACACTAACATATATAATACATATAACATTAACATATATAACATTTACACATATAACATTAACATATATAACATTAACACATATAACATTAACATATAAAACTACAGAAAAGGGAAAGTGTTAAAACGAATATAGATATTATAATTAATCAAAATAGTAAATTAATTTGAATTAACCCTGATATTGTGTTATATGGCCATGTTTTTGTCATTATGGTCAGTTGCTGCTGTGAACGTCTTACATGTTTTTGATGTTGTTCTTGTTGTTGTTCTTGTTGTTGTCGTTGTCGTTATTAGGGAGAAAATGATAACTGCAATAATATATATCCCGAAGAGTGTGTATATCTGAACTGCGAGACCAATTTATATATACATCTCTTTCAGGATATCATTACAGGAAACTGTTTAATCATTTGTCATTGCAATTGTTTGATTTTGGTTTGATTGTCCTTTAGGCACAAATTAAACTAATAAACATTTCATGTACTTCCGTGTTAATTATGATATAAAAAATAAAGATATAATAATATTTACATTTCAACAAGTATGGCTAACATGTTATTTAATATTTCAATAACAATAGTTGAAATAATAATTAAAACATTAAAATACAATATGTACAAATTCACAAAATAAAATCTTTGTGAAACTTTATGTGAGAAAGTTTGCTAGCAACTTGTTGAAGGACGGTGGTTTTACTCATATGCATATTGAAGACTTCATCCACCGCTCAAACTGGATATGCCATACATGTGTTACATTACGTTAAACCTCAATTAGATATGTCATAGAGCTTGGATACAACGTTTTGTCTGTATAATAATTGTCACGGTTCTGTTAGGAAGTTTGAAGTGAAAAACAGCGTGTTTTCTGTGTAGTCATTGTCACGGTTCTGTTAGTAAAAAAGTAAGAAGTGAAGACAGCGTGTTGTCTGTGTAGTCATTGTCACGGTTCTGTTAGTAAAGAAGTAAGAAGTGAAGACAGCGTGTTGTCTGTGTAGTCATTGTCACGGTTCTGTCAGTAAAAAAGTAAGAAGTGAAGACAGCGTGTTGTCTGTATAGTCATTATCACGGTTCTATTAGTAAAGAAGTAAGAAGTGAAAACAGCGTGTTATCGGTGAAGTCATTGTCGGGGTTCTGTTAGTAAAGAAGTAAGAAGTGAAAACAGCGTGTTGTCTGTGTAGTCATAGTCACGGTCCTGTTAGTAAAGAAGTAAGAAGTGAAGACAGCGTGTTGACTGTATAGTCATTGTCACGGTTTTGTTAGTAAAGAAGTAAGATGTGAAGGACAGCGTGCTGTCTGTGTAGTCATTGTCACGGTTCTGTTAGTAAAGAAGTAAGAAGTGTAGAAGTAAGAAGTGAAGACAGCGTGTTATTTGTGTAGTCATTGTCACGGTTCTGTTATTAAAGAAGTAAGAAGTGAAGACAGCGTGCTGTCTGTATAGTCATTGTCACGGTTCTGTTAGTAAAGAAGTAAGAAGTGAAGAAGTAAGAAGTGAAGACAGCGTGTTATTTGTGTAGTCATTGTTGCGGTTCTGTTACGTATTTAAAGTATTTTCACATCTGAGGAAAAGTAATATGATGGCGTTGCGTTGCACAGTAGCGTTGAGTCTGTATGAATTTTTCACCTCGATTTGTCATGTTTGCTACGAAATATATTTGGTCAAACAACTGAAACTGGTGAATTTTAATAATTCTTGGTTTCTATAATAATGTTAGTTAATGTATCTAATTTAACACGACTTAACGTAGATGAATAAACATATATAAAGTACATTTTAATTGCAGTAGACGTAAGACATAATATAATTTTGCGTAAATATCTATGAACCAAAACATCGCCAAGTTAGCATTTAAATACAGATAAGAAGGAATACAATAGAACTTTCTTTTGATGCATATACAACGTGTATCTAATTTAATGGAGCTAACAGAATGTAATGGCAGTGTTCTCACAGCTCGGTGACACTGTAGATACCAGTCAGAAACTGTAATCAGAGCTGAATACCGAAGAAATGTTAGTGTCTACATCTAAATAACGACACAGCAAGTATTTTTAGTTCAATAGAAAATATATGTCCGAAAATATCAAATAAAACCTCTCAGACAACAAAATACACTTGATAAATACGAGTGAAATATTATCTCACCTTCAGTACTAATAAATGGGGATTTTTGTGTGGAACGCGTCGTCTAGTGGAAGAGCACCGAACGCATAATCGGAGGGTCGTGGGTTCGATCCTCCATAACGGCTATGTGTGGTATCCTTGAGTAATACACTTTTTCCACATGTGCTTGGTGCTGGTTTTACCCAGGACGACTTCGAGCGTGATCCGCCTAAGTTGCACGAACTTGTTTCACAATCGAAGTAAAATAAATAAGTTAAAATGGTGATATCATGTTAAAGATATTTTGGATGAAAAGTCACCAGAAAGCAAAATAATTGGAATTTCTGGAACAAAATGTAAAAATTACATGTATGCATAAAATCTGTGTAAAACTGATTAATAACAGTACAACACGTATCTGCCCAATACGATCGACATGTTTTGCCTTCATACAGTTTCATTTAAGATTATTTCATTTTTTTGAATACCTAGTGTGTGATTGATGTTCCTTGTTTCCAGTACGCAGACAATATTAAATTTGAATAAAAGTCTTCATTTTCACAGATATATTATATTGATTTTATACAAGTTAGTCACTAAACGTGTAAAAATTTAATTATTTTGTAATAAAAGAGTCATAAATTAATGTTCTGACTAACCTTATTGTAACGTTTTGAGAGAAAAAAAGATGGCCGAATCAGCATCTGCTATGTTTAAGACATATTAGATGAAAGATAGTTGTGCAGACAAGACATAGCTGGATACGTTTATAATGTAACACATTTTAACAATACAAATCTTCGTTATTTTTGTGGTATGAACATCAAACCATTTGTTTTCGGGAATGCATGATTATGCAAAGCTTTTGGATTGAGTAAAAGTCTTTCTTGAATGTAAAACATAAATATTCATTGAACAGTGTCTTGGGATATAGTTTCGTAACTTCACCATTAAGAGCAAATGATTTCAGTACTTGATATGCAAATAACCCAATTTTTTATTATTATAGCGAGAGAAGTGGACCATACATTCCGCATTTCAGAGCTTACATAAAAAAAGAGAATTATGGACTATAAGGTTTGCAATGAAATAAAGGATGGGGAACACAATATTTTAGCTGTAGACATAACACTTGAGTCAAAACGCTTCACATTGGTTTCATCAAATAGCGTCCACTCACTCATAACATGACAATTAGAACAATGGCAAATGACAACAACAAATGTTTTGTTAAAGGGATTATATTGGCATATTACCGTAAATTCCCTGTCCTAAATACACACACCCAGCATGAAGATAAACTTATAACTTACACGTCTAAAGTGTCTTTTTGCATAACCTCTTTATTACAAACATCGGGTTTCTGAAGCAACGTTTTTGTTTTTGTTTACATTTGCCATTTTCAACGAACCGCTTTCGGGTTTCCGATCAATCATCGGATAACATCGTGAAGACTCGTTCTCGATCTCGTTTTCGAGGCTTTGTTCGGGAAGTTTACGGAGTTCAATGTAAACATTGCGCAATACTTTATTGCGGGACGTATTAAAGTTTTGGCCAATATTCAATTACTGTTAATTTGATAACTATCAAGTAAATAAAGGTTAAACGTCAATACATAAGCAGTATTTTGTGCATACTGCATACAGGAAAAGTCCTGGACAGCGTGTTTGTGTTACTTGCCAATATAATCCCTTTAAGCAATCTAGCTATAGGTCTCCTTCCCAAAATACATTAATTTTATTCATATCATTTACAGCGCAAAGTGACAAAAGTGTTACAAATACAAGATAGACAAGGATAACGTGCATCAACTGTTCTACAGAACGTAAACATAATCTCTGAACAGCTATTCGGTTAGATACATTGCATTTACTCAGTGATTTTTAACATTAACATAAAATTATACTATTTTATTTGTTTTCCATGTTAATTATTTGGAATACTATACTTCTTTTATTGAATACTTCAAAAACTAAGTTACATAGTGTTTTTAATATTTGTCCATGTTTATACTCATTACTCATTAAAATGAAGTAAAATTTATGATAGTAACACTCAAAATATTTAAAATGCATTCACTACGTAAATTTTCTTATGGTATGGTGAGATATTTTCAACATTTAAATTTTCATTATGGGAAGCGGTTGAGAAATATCAGACCGGCATGCCTGTTCAGCACCATCTATAACACGTTGTTTGCTTAATTAAAATACGCACATTTAAAAAAAAGACATTTCTTTTATAAAATATATCATTTCTTTTAAGGCAAATTATAAATAACATTTATAGCAAAAAGAAAAAAGAGAAAGGTGAAACAAAACAGAAACTACCGACGGTCACAAAAAATAACACGATACCTTCAAACTAATAAGTATACTGTATAGATCCATGGTATTGATGCACATATATATATTTACTCTGTATGCAACAATACACTATTGACATGTGATACATTCACAATAGAAAATGAAATAGATACATGATGTTTAAGCACACATATCTTTATTCTGTATGCAACCACACACTGTTGATATGGGGTCCATTCACGTTTGAAAATGGAATAGATACATGTTGTTTAAGCGCATATATATTTACTTTGTATAAAGCCATACAATGGAATAGATACATGTTATTTAAGCGCATATATCTTTACTCTGTATGCAACCACACAATGGAAAAGATACATTTTGTTTAAGAGCATATATCTTCACTCTGTATGCAACCACAAAATGTAATAGATACATGTTGCTTCAGAGAATATATCTTCACTCTGTATGCAACCACACAATGTAATAGATACATGTTGCTCAAGAACATTTATCTTCACTCTGAATGCAACCACACAATGTAATAGATGAATGTTGTTTCAGAGCATATATCTTCACTCTGTATGCAACCACACAGGAAAAAAAGATACATGTTGTTTAAGTGCATATATCTACGTTGTATACAGCCACACAACAGAATAGATACATGTTGTTTAAGTGCATATACCTTTACTCTGTACGCAATCACATAACGGAATAGATACATGTTGTTTAAGCGCATATAACTTTACTCTGTATGCAGCTACACAACGGAATAGATACATGTTTTTTAAGAGCATATATCTTCACCCTGTATGCAACCACACAACGGAATAGATACATGTTGCTTAAGCGCATATGGCTTTACGCTGTATACAACCACACAACAGAATAGATACATGCTGTTTAGGCGCATATAGCTTTACTCTGTATGCAACCACACAGCGGAATAGATACATGTTGTTTAAGCGCAAATATCTTTACTCTGTATGCAACCAAACAGCAGAATAGATACATGTTGTTTAAGCGCATATATCTTCACTCTGTATGCAACCACGCAACGGAATAGATACATGTTGTTTCAGTGCATATATCTTCACTCTGTATGCAGCCACGCAACAGAATAGATACATGTTGTTTAAGAGCGTATATCTTCACTCTGTATGCAGCCACGCAACGGAATAGATACATGTTGTTTAAGTGCATATATCTTCACTCTGTATGCAGCCACGCAACAGAATAGATACATGCTGTTTAAGAGCATATATCTTCACTCTGTATGCAACCACGCAACGGAATAGATACATGTTGTTTAAGCGCATATATCTTTACTCTGTATGCATCCACACAACAGAATAGATACAGGTTGTTTAAGCGCATATATCTTTACTCTATATGCAACTACACAACGGAATAGATACATGTTGTTTAAATGCATATGTCTTCACTCTGCATGCAACCACACAACGGAATAGATACATTTTGTTTAAGCACATATAACTTTACTCTGAATACAGCCACACAACGGAATAGATAGATGTTGTTTAAGCGCAAATATCTTTTCTCTGTATGCAACCACACAATGTAATAGATACATGTTGTTTAAGCGCATATATCTATAATCTGTATGCAACCACACAAGGGAATATATACATGTTGTTTAAGAGCATATATCTTTACTTTGTATGCAACCACGCAATGGAATAGATACATGTGGTTTAAGCGCATATATCTATAATCTGTATGCAACCACACAAGGGAATAGATACATGTTGTTTAAGCGCATATATCTTCACTCTCTATACAGCAACGCAATGGAATAGATTCATGTTGTTTAAGAGCATATAACTTCACTATGTATGCAACCACGCAATGTAATAGGTACATTTTGTTTAAGCGCATGTATCTTCACTCTCTATAAAGCCACACAGTGGAATAGATACATGTTGTTTAAGTGCATATATCTTTACTATCTATACAGCCAGACAATGTAATAGATACATGTTGTTTAAGTGCATATATTTTTACTATCTATACAGCCACACAATGTAATAGATACATGTTGTTTAAGTGCATATATCTTTACTATCTATACAGCCAGACAATGGAATAGATACATGTTGTTTAAGTGCATATATTTTTACTATCTATACAGCCACACAATGTAATAGATACATGTTGTTAAAGTGCATATATCTTTATTATCTATACAGCCACACAATGTAATAGATACATGTTGTTTAAGCGCATATATCTTTACTCTCTATACAGCCACACAACGGAATAGATACATGTTGTTTAAGCGCATATATCTTCACTCTGTATGCAACCACACAACGGATTAGATACATGTTTAAGTGCATATATCTTTACTCTGTATGCAACCACACAATGGAAAAGATACATTTTGTTTAAGAGAATATATCTTCACTCTGTATGCAACCACACAATGTAATAGATACATGTTGTTTGAGTGCATATATCTTTACTCTCTATACAGCCACACAATGTAATAGATACATGTTGTTTAAGTGCATATATCTTTACTATCTATACAGCCACACAATGTAATAGATACATGTTGTTTAAGTGCATATATCTTTACTATCTACACAGCCACACAATATAATAAATATATGTTGTTTAAGAGCATATATCTTCACCCTGTATGCAACCACACAACGGAATAGATACATGTTTTTTAAGAGCATGTATCTTCACTCTGTATGCAACCACACAATGTAATAGGTACATGTTGTTTAAGTGCATATATCTTTACTCTGTCTGGAACCACACAATGTAATAAATATATGTTGTTTAAAAGCATATATCTTCACCCTGTATGCAACCACACAACGGAATAGATACATGTTTTTTAAGAGCATATATCTTCACTCTGTATGCAACCACACAATGTAATAGATACATGTGGTTCAAGTGCCTATATCTTTACTCTGTATGCAACCACACAACGGAATAGATACATGTTGTTTATGTACATATATCTTCACTCTGTATGCAACCACACAATGTTATAGATACATGTTGTTTAAGTACATATATCTTCACTCTGTATGCAACCACACAATGTTATAGATACATGTTGTTTAAGTGCATATATCTTCACTCTGTATGCAACCACACAATGTAATAGGTACATGTTGTTTAAGAGCATATATCTTCACTCTGTATGCAACCACACAACGGAATAGATACATGTTGTTTAAGAGCATATATCTTCACTCTGTATGCAACCACACAATGTAATAGGTACATGTTGTTTAAGAGCATATATCTTCACTCTGTATGCAACCACACAATGTAATAGGTACATGTTGTTTAAGTACATATATCTTCACTCTGTATGCAACCACACAATGTTATAGGTACATGTTGTTTAAGTGCATATATCTTCACTCTGTATGCAACCGCACAACGGAATAGATACATGTTGTTTAAGAGCATATATCTTCACTCTGTATGCAACCACACAACGGAATAGATACATGTTGTTTAAGAGCATATATCTTCACTCTGTATGCAACCACACAATGTAATAGGTACATGTTGTTTAAGCGCATATATCTTTACTCTGTATGCAGCCACACAACGGAATACATACATGTTGTTTAAGCTCATATATCTTCACTCTGTATGCAACCACACAACGGAATAGATACATGTTTAAGAGCATATATCTTCACTCTGTATGCAACCACACAACGGAATAGATACATGTTTAAGAGCATATATCTTCACTCTGTATGCAACCACACAACGGAATAGATACATGTTGTTTAAGAGCATATATCTTCACTCTGTATGCAACCACACAATGGAATAGATACATGTTGTTTAAGTGCATATATCATTACTCTGTATACAACCACACAATGTAATAGATACATGCTGTTTAAGCGCATATATCTTTACTCTGTATACAGCCACACAATGGAATAGATACATGTTGTTTAAGAGCATATATCTTCACTCTGTATGCAACCACTCAACGGAATAGATACATGTTGTTTAAGTGCATATATCTTTACTCTGTATGCAGCCACACAACGGAATACATACATGTTGTTTAAGTGCATATATCTTTACTCTGTAAAACGCCACACAATGTAATAGATACATGTTGTTTAAGCGCATATATCTGTACTCTGTATACAACCACTCAATGGAATATATACATGTTGTTTAAGAGCATATATCTTCACTCTGTATGCAACCACACAATGGAATAGATACATGTTGATTTAGCGCATATATCTTCACTCTGTATGCAGCCACACAATGGAATAGATACATGTTGATTTAGCGCATATATCTTCACTCTGTATACAACCACACAGTGTAATAGATACATATTGTTTAAGCTCATATACCTTCACCCTGTATGCAACCAAACAATGGAATAAATACATGTTGTTTAAGCGCATATATCTTCACTCTGTATGCAACCACACAATGTAAAGGACACATGTTGTTCAAGAGCATATATCTTTACTCTGTATGCAACCACATAATTGAATAGATACATGTTGTTTAAGAGCTTATATCTTCACTCTGTATGCAACCACAGAATGGAATAGATACATTCTGTATGCATCCATATAATTGAATAGTTACATGTTGTTTAAGCTGATGGATATATATTCACTCTCTCTGCAACAATGCAATGTTGACCAATGGTCCATCCACGTATGCAAATGTAATATATACATAATATTGTTATTGTGATGCGCATATTCTTCCGCAGCATGAAACATCTTCATGATGACAAGCGGTCCAATCAGTTGTAACTTTAACACGTTACTAAGGCGGCCATTTCCCCATCATGTATGCAATAACAGTGTGCTGGCTTAAAGTCGATTCACGTGTCTAGACACAATATATAGACGACATATAGGAGAACACATCCCCATGTTATATACATCACGTGTCTAGACACAATATATAGGCGACATATAGGAGCACCCATCCCCATGTTATATACATTACATGTCTAGACACAATATATAGGCGACATATAGGAGCACCCATCCTCATAGTGTATAGATCACGTGTGAAGGTACAATTTATAGACGACATATAGGAGCACACATCCTCATGTTATATACATCACGTGTTTAGATACAATATATAGACGACATATAGGAGCACAATTCCTCATGTTATATACATCACGTGTCTAGACACAATATATAGGCGACATATAGGAGCACACATCCTCATGTTATATACATCACATGTCTAGACACAATATATAGACAACATATGGGAGCACACATCCTCATGTTATATACATCACGTGTCTAGACACAATATATAGGCGACATATAGAAGCACCCATCCTCATAGTGTATAGATCACGTGTGTAGATACAATAAAGAGACAACATAAAGGAGCACACATCCTCATGTTGTATAAATCACGTGTCTAGACACAATATATAGACAACATATGGGAGCACACATCCTCATGTTATATACATCACGTGTCTAGACACAATATAAAGGCGACATATAAAAGCACCCATCCTCATAGTGTATAGATCACGTGTGTAGATACAATAAAGAGACAACATATAGGAGCACACATCCTCATGTTGTATAAATCACGTGTCTAGATACAATAAATAGACGACATATCGGAGCATACATTCTCATGGTAAATCACGCGTGTAGATACACTATATAGACGCCATATAGGAGCACACATTCTCATGTTGTATAAATCACGCGTGTAGATACACTATATAGACGACATATAGGAGCACATATCCTCATGTTGTATACATCAAGTGTGTAGATACAATTAATAGACGACAAATAGGAGCGCACATCCTTATGTTGTATAAATCACGTGTGTAGATTGAATTAATAGACGACAAATAGGAGCACACATCCCCATGTTGTATAAAACAAGACAGTGTTTGAGTGTTGACCAGGTGTAACAAATACATTTCATTGAGCTATACATTCTTCATTGCTATTTCCCTCACTCTTTAAACAATATCATAAAACATGTGTTTTGTTCATTCTCGTCTATTGATGTAATAAATAAACATGCTATTAGTGGTTATAAATTAGTGCGTATATTAAATTACAATTGTAATAGAACATCTACGAATATATTATGATAAAATAAAAATGTCACATTATTTGATATACTAGTAAGTAAAATATTATTTTGGGAATATTAACTTGCGTTCTCTTAAAGCAAAACATGAACAAGACAAAGTGTGTGTAGGGGCTGTCAAAGTGTGTATATGAGCTGTTAAAGTGTGTATGTGGACTGTTGAAGTGTATATGTGGGCTGTTACAGTGTATATGTGGGCTGTTACAGTGTATATGTGGGCTGTTAAAGTGTGTATGGGGACTGTTAAAAAGTATATGTGAGATGTTAAAGTGTGTACGTTGGCTGTTAAAGTGTGTATGGGGGTTGTTAAAGTGTATATGTGGGCAGTTAAAGTGTATATTGGGACTGTTAAAGTGTGTATTTGGGCTGTTATTGTGTGTATGGGGGAAGTTTAAGTGTGTATGTGGGCTGTAAAAGTATGTATGGGGATGTTAAAGTGTGTATGGGCTGTTAAAAGGTGTATGTTTGCAGTTAAAGTGTGTATGTGGGCTGTTAAAGTGTGTATGTGGGCTGTTAAAGTGTGTATGGGGGATGTTAAAATGTGTATGTGGGCTGTTAAAGTGTGTATAGGGGATGTTAGTGTGTATATGGGCTGTTAGAGTGTGTATAGGGGCTGTTAAAGTGTATATGAGGGCTGTTAAAGTGTTTATGTGGACTGGAGGCTGTTATAGTGTGTATGTGGGCTGTTAAAGTGTATATTTGGGCAGTTAAATTGTATATTGGGACTGTTAAAGTGTGTATTGGGGCTGTTAAAGTTTGTATGTCGGCTGTTGAAGTGTGTATGGGGGCTGTTAAAGTTTGTATGTCGGCTGTTAAGTATGTATGGGGGGTGATAAAGTGTGTATGTGGGCTGTTAAAATGTGTATGGGGGCAGTTAAAGTGTGAATGGGGGGCAGTTTAAGTGTATATGTGGGCTGTTAAAATATGTATGGGGGATGTTGGTGTGTATATGGGTTGTTAAAGTGTGTATATTGGGCTGTTAAAGTGTATATGAGGGTTGTTAAAGTGTGTATGTGGGCTGTTAAAGTGTGTATGGGGGAAGTTTAAGTGTGTATGTGGGCTGATAAAGTGTGCAAAGGGGCTGTTAATGTGTGCATGTGGACTGTTAAAGTGTATATGTGGGCTGTTAAAGTGTGTATGTGAGCTGTTTAAGTGTGTATGTTGGCTGTTATAGTGTATATTGGGAATGTTAAAGTGTGTATTGGGGATGTTTAAGTGTGTATGCGAGCTGTTTAAGTGTGTATGTTGGCAGTTATAGTGTGTATGGGGAATGTTTAATATTGAATGCGGGCTGTTGAAGTGTGTATGGGGGCTGTTAAAGTATGTATGTAAGCTGTTAAGTATGTATGGGTGGTGATAAAGTGTGTATGTGGGCTGTTAAAATGTGTATGGGGGCAGTTAAAGTGTGAATTGGGGGCAGTTTAAGTGTATATGTGGGCTGTTAAAATATGTATGGGGGATGTTGGTGTGTATATAGGTTGTTAAAGTGTGTATATTGGGCTGTTAAAGTGTATATGAGGGTTGTTAAAGTGTGTATGTGGGCTGTTAAAGTGTGTATGGGGGCAGTTTAAGTGTGTATGTGGGCTGATAAAGTGTGCAAAGGGGCTGTTAATATTTGCATGTGGACTGTTAAAGTGTATATGTGGGCTGTTAAAGTGTGTATGTGAGCTGTTTAAGTGTGTATGTTGGCTGTTATAGTGTATATTGGGAATGTTAAAGTGTGTATTGGGGATGTTAAAGTGTGTATGTGAGCTGTTTAAGTGTGTATGTTGGCAGTTATAGTGTGTATGGGGAATGTTAAATATTGAATTTAGGCTGTTGAAGTGTGTATGGGGGCTGATTAAGTATGTATGTAAGTTGTTAAGTATGTATGGGGGGTGATAAAGTGTGTATGTGGGCTGTTAAAATGTGTATGGGGGCAGTTAAAGTGTGAATGGGGGGCAGTTTAAGTGTATATGTGGGCTGTTAAAATATGTATGGGGGATGTTGGTGTGTATATGGGTTGTTAAAGTGTGTATATTGGGCTGTTAAAGTGTATATGAGGGTTGTTAAAGTGTGTATGTGGGCTGTTAAAGTGTGTATGGGGGCAGTTTAAGTGTGTATGTGGGCTGATAAAGTGTGCAAAGGGGCTGTTAATGTGTGCATGTGGACTGTTAAAGTGTATATGTGGGCTGTTAAAGTGTGTATGTGAGCTGTTTAAGTGTGTATGTTGGCTGTTATAGTGTATATTGGGAATGTTAAAGTGTGTATTGGGGATGTTAAAGTGTGTATGTGAGCTGTTTAAGTGTGTATGTTGGCAGTTATAGTGTGTATGGGGAATGTTAAATATTGAATGTGGGCTGTTGAAGTGTGTATGGGGGATGTTAAAGTGTGTATGGGGGATGATAAAGTGTGTATGTGGGCTGTTAAAATGTGTATGGGTGCAGTTAAAGTGTGAATGGGGGGTAGTTTAAGTGAATATGTGGGCTGTTGAAATATGTATGGGAGACTGTTAAGTGTGTATATTGGGCTTTTAAAGTGTATATGAGGGTTGTTAAAGTGTGTATGTGGGCTGTTAAAGTGTGTATGGGGGCAGTTTAAGTTTGTATGTGGGCTGATAAAGTGTGCAAAGGGGTTGTTAATGTGTGCATGTGGATTGTAAAAGTGTGTATGTGGTCTGTTAAAGAGTGTATAGGGGATGTTAGTGTGTATAATGGCTGTCAAGGCGTGTATAGGGGCTGTTAAAGTGTATATGAGTGCTGTTAAAGAGTGTATGTGAGCTGGGGCTGTTAAAGTGTGTATTTGGGCTGTTAAACTGTGTATGTTGCCTGTTATAGTGTGAATGGGGAATGTTAAAGTAATTGTGTATGTGGGTTGTTGAAGTTTGTAAATGGGCTGTTAAAGTGTGTAAAGGGACTGTTAAAGTGTATATGGGGGCTGTTAAAGTGTGTATAAATGGGCTGTGAAAGTGTGTATGTGCTGTTAAAGTGTGTATGGGGGATGTTAAAGTGTGTATGTGACAGTTAAAGTGTGTATATGGGGTGTTTAAGTGTTTATGTGGGCTGTTAAAGTGTGTATATGAGCTGTTAAAGTATGTATGTTGACTGTTTTAGTGTGTATCGGGAATGTTAAAGTGTGTATGTGGGTTGTTGAAGTGTGTATTGTGCTGTTAAAGTGTGTATGGGGGCTGTAAAAGTGTATATGAGGGTTGTTAAAATGTGTTCGGGGATTGTTAAAGTTTGTATGTGCGCTGTTAAAGTGTTAATGTGAGCTGTTGAAGTGTTTATAGGGGTTGTTTAAGTGTATATAGGGCCTGAAAAAGTGTGTATGTTAGCTGCGGGCTGTTAAAGTGTTTATGTAAGCTATTATAGTTTGTATGGGGGATGTTAAAGTGTGTATAGGGAATGTGAAAGTGTGTATGTGGGCTGTTGAAGTGTGTATGTGGGTTGTTTCAGTGTATATAGGGGCTGTTAAAGTGTGTATGTTGGCTACGGGCTGTTAAAGTGTATATGTGGGCTGTTAAAGTGTGTATGTGAGCTGTTTAAGTGTGTATGTTGGCTGTTATAGTGTGTATGGGGAATATTAAAATGTGTATGTGGGCTGTTAAAGTGTATATGGGGGATGTTAAAGTGTGTATGTGAGCTGTTTAAGTGTGTATGTTGGCTGTTATAGTGTGTATGGGGAATGTTAAAGTGTGTATGTGGGCTGTTGAAGTGTGTATGGGAGCTGTTGAAGTATGTATGGTGGATGTTAAAGTGTGTTTGGGGGCTGTTAAAGTGTGTATGTGGGCTGTTAACGTGTGTATGGGGGATGTTAAAGTGTTTGTGTGGGCTGTTCAAGTGTGTATGGAGGCTGTTTAAGTGTGTATGAGGGATGTCAGTGTGTATAGGGGCTGTTAAAGTTTATATGGGGGCTGTTCAAGTGTGTTTGTCGGCTAGGGGCTGTTAAAGTGTGTAAGTGGGTTGTTAAAATGTGTATGTTGGCTGTTAAAGTGTTAATGTGAGCTGTTGAAGTGTGTATAGGGGTTGTTTAAGTGTATATAGGGGCTGTTAAAGTGTGTATGTTGGCTGTTATAGTGTGTATGGGGGATGTTAAAGTGTGTATGGGGAATATGAAAGTGTGTATGTGGGCTGTTGAAGTGTGTATATGGGTGGTTTAAGTGTATATAAAGGCTGTAAAAGTATGTATGTTGGCTGCGGGCTGTTAAAGTGTAGATGTGGTTAGTTAAAGTGTGTATGTGAGCTGTTTAAGTATGTAAGTTGGCTGTTATAGTTTGTATGGTGGATGTTAAAGTGTGTATGGCGGATGTTAAAGTGTGTATGTGAGCTGTTTAAGTGTGTATGTTGGCTATTATAGTGTGTATTGGGAATGTTAAAGTTTGTATGTGGGCTGTTGAAGTGTGTATTGGGGCTGTTAAAGTATGTTTGTAGGCTGTTAAAGTGTGTGTGGTGGATGATAAAGTTTGTATGTGGGCTGTTAAAATGTGTATGGGGGCAGTTAAAGTGTGAATGTGGGAAGTTTAAGTGTATATGTGGGCTGTCAAAATATGTATGGGGGATGTTGGTGTGTATATGGGCTGTTAAAGTGTGTATATGGGGCTGTTAAAGTGTATATGAGGGTTGTTAAAGTGTGTATGTAGGCTGTTAAAGTGTGTATGGGGGCAGTTTAAGTGTGTATGTGGGCTGATAAAGTGTGCAAAGGGGCTGTTAATGTGTGCATGTGGACTATTAAAGTGTGTATGTGGTCTGTTAAAGTGTGTATAGGGGATGTTAGTGTGTAAAATGGCTGTCAAAGCGTGTATAGGGGCTGTTAAAGTGTATATGAGTGCTGTTAAAGAGTGTGTGTGGGCTGGTGCTGTTAAAGTGTGTATTTGGGCTGTTAAAGTGTGTATGTTGGCTGTTATAGTGTGAATGGGGAATGTTCAAGTAATTGTGTATGTGGGCTGTTTAAGTGTGTAAATGGGCTGTTAAAGTGTGTAAAGGGACTGTTAAAGTGTATATGGGTGCTGTTAAAGTGTGTATATATGGGCTGTGAAAGTGTGTATGAGCTGTTAAAGTGTGTATGGGGGATGTTAAAGTGTGTATGTGACTGTAAAGTGTGTATATGGGGTGTTAAAGTGTGTATGTGGGCTGTTAAAGTGTGTATATGAGCTGTTAAAGTATGTATGTTGGCTGTTATAGTGTGTATCGGGAATGTTAAAGTGTGTATGTAGGCTGTTGAAGTGTGTATGGTGCAGTTAAAATATGTATGTGGGCTGTTAAATTGTGTTTTGGGGCCGGTTAAAGTGTGTATGTGGGCCGGTTAAAGTGTGTTTGGGGGATGTTAAAGTGTGTATATGAGCTGTTAAAGTATGTATGTTGGCTGTTATAGTGTGTATCGGGAATGTTAAAGTGTGTATGTGGGCTGTTGAAGTGTGTATTGTGCTGTTAAAGTGTGTATGGGGGCTGTTAAAGTGTATATGAGGGCTGTTAAAGTGTGTATATGAGCTGTTAAAGTGTGTATGGGGACTGTTAAGTGTGTATGGGGGCTGTTGAAGTGTGTATTGTGCTGCTAAAGTGTGTATGAGGGCTGTTAAAGTGTATATGAGGGCTGTTAAAGTGTGTATATGAGCTGTTAAAGTGTGTATGGGGACTGTTAAGTGTGTATGTGGGGCTGTTAAAGTGTGTAAGTGTGTATGTAGATATACGTAGCACTGTCAGTACTGAAACAGTTTACCTGACTAATCTGCTAGTTGGATGCCCAAATATCATTGTAGGACTTTAATGAATTGTGATATAACCTTCCCGTTATGGGGTAAAATACATTAAGTTATTTGGCGAAATAGAGGATTGATGGATGTTTTAAATAAATGTTACAATTACACGGTTACTCCTAATTTCACTGTGTTTCACACTATCTGGGGCTTATAACATGTAAAATTGTATTCATACATATGTATGTATCAAAATCAAGGGCATATGAAATAAAACAGCGTATAACGGTTTATCATACATTTGTTTAACGAATTCGAAAAATTATGTTTAGTAGGCCACGTTACCATTGGAATTGTATATAATATACGACTATAAGAACAGCATTAAATTGTGTATTGATAAAATTCAGTATAATCAACTAAGAAGGGGTATATTTCCCTACATTTAAGAAGCAAGTATATCCCAAAGTCAGGGTGCATATGTTATAAAGGTATTCATTATTATTTAAACAATGGTTTCTCGGGAATGACTATTGACCCTAAAAACACAACAGTTGGTCGAGACGAATTCGTAGTCATTTTGCCTCAATAAAAGTAAATATTGTGTAATGTTTTTACAAATTTCACTTGCCAATCAAAAGCAAGACTCGGTGCTAATTACGACATATCGGTGTCTTTGCAGTGTATTAATATGTTTAGAACAGAATCTCCTGAACTAAGAACAGGTTGCAGAAAGTAATTTTCTCATTCTTCCCTTCCATTTCATCATACAGAAGACGTCAACACTTACACCTGACATTCAAACATCCATAAAAAGTAAAATGTTTGATACTTAAAATGGTAGCACATGACAGTACTTCTGTTCTGTACTTGTTAAAATATTTCGTTTCAGGCTTTTAACACTAATTGTGAATGTCATGATGTATTGTATGCATTTAAAATAATATCGTGTATTTGTTCTGTGCTGTAAAAATATAATACATGTATATATAAAGAATATGAAATAAAACAATCTATTACAAATGTGGAACTATGTCATGCGGAATGCTTCGGAATTATTAATAAAGACCACACTTCATAAATTGACTTCCCAGTTGATTTTCTATGATGTAAACAATAGTACGCTGACATCGACATCAGTAACTATAATGAGCTGGTGGCAGAACGAAGCGATTTTAGCCAGTTATTCGCTTACTGATGTTGCCATCAGTTATTTGAATAAGTGATTTAATAAAGACAATGATGTCAACATAATGAGTGAGATGTCGACATTATACGTTCCTAATGTTGACGTAATGATGACTATAATACTGGCAGAACTACGCCACCATCGATTTTATTTTTAGAATAAGTGCGAATCCTTGTCAACCATTCTAGCTGTTATATAACAACTGCGCCGTATATTCACGTGTTCACAGTTGTTGTCCAAACTATATTATCACATTGAGACGTGGACTATGTACGTTTCTCTTTCCATGCCGATGACCAGCCATGACTGAAACCATAACACAGTCTTATCAAAGTGTTCTTTCGCACATAATCGTTTATAATAACGATGACACGTATTATATAATAACGACGACACGTATTATTTTGTTCTTTCCAATTGTATCGTAGTTAACATTCTATTAATATACGAGGGACGGTCATTATCTAGGTGGACTTTTGTTAAAATATTAAATAATATATAAATCATATCGAAAAACTCGATGTTCACGGGTAGATTAGATCTAAGCAGATGTTATGTAACAATAACTTTTAAAATCGGACAATGTGTTGTAACAAAATCGGTCACTTATATACATTGTATGTATACGTGGTAAAATGGACTCAACATATGATTGATTGATTGATTGAATATTTAGCGTCATTTTTATGTCATCGAGGGCTAACAGACGATCAGTTAATATAACCACTGTTTCCTGGGATTAACAAGTACTCGAGCACATCCCATCTCCGTAAGTAACTGATAACTTTCCCACTTCAATCAGTGGTGAGAGACGAATGATAATGAGACACAATGTCGTATGTCAATCATCACGGAGACTGTTGCCGGGCGGGGGATTCGAACTCACGACCCCTGGATTGATAGTCAGACGCGTAACCGACTGAGCTAATCGGGCCCGGCTCTCAACATATGAAGAACAGCATGCCGTAAAATGATTTCTTCTTGAAGAAGGGCAAAAAACAATTTTTATTTTGAATCGACTTCAAAATAGGTTTTGGAATTCATGTTTGTTACGTAGCGCGTTTAATTCTTGGGTAGCTCGTTTTCGTGATGGTAGAAATGACGTTAACTATAGACGTGGCAGGGGCCACCCAGCTTGCATAGTTACCCCACAAATGTTAAAAAATGTCGAATCTGATATCATGAAAGATCGACGAGTCACTTTGCAAGAAGTTGCTTGTAGATTGAGTATCTCAAAGGGATCGGTATTTAAGATCGTACGGGACAACCTTAGCTTGAGCAAGGTAAGTGCTAGATGGGTGCCAAAACAGTTGTCAGCAGACCAAAAATGGTTCGCAAGACCACTTCTAAAGAACTTTTGGCTCGTCATAAGAAACAGTGAGGTGGATTTCTTCACCATATTATGACAGGGGACGAAACATGGATTCATCACTTTGAGCCTAAACCCAAGGTGCAGTCCAAACCATGGGTACGAGCCGGTTCCCCGCCCCGAAAGAGATTCCAACAGTCACTTTCTGCTGGAAAAGTTATGGCCTTCATTTTCTTGGATTATAAAGGAATTGTATTGACACATGTTCCAAAAGGTTGCACAGTTACTACAAATTATTATCTGATGTAGTTTTACCAAAATTGAAAGAAAATTTATGTAAACTGGGGCCTAGACTCAGAATGAAGAATGTTGTCCTTGCTCTCAGTGACTATAATTTGTTTCCATAATTAAAAAAATGCTTGCTAGGAACAAATATGCCAACAGAGGGGCATTGATTGGGGCTGTAAATCAGTACGGTCGACATAGGCCTCAATGTGGGTTCACTGCGGGATACAAGACACTTCCACACCCCTGGAACAAGTGTATAGTGAAAGAAGGAGAATACTTTAAGAAGGAGTAAAATCGAAATATAAAAATAATGAGCCATAAATAAACACTGAGGGTTGTCCATCTAGATAATGCCCGTCTTTCGTACCTCATTAAACGTTTTTGTTTTGCGTAAAAAAATACTTAACGAATAGAACTCTGTACAAGGACTTTTTTAAAGTGTTGATTTGTGTATCAAAGGGTATCAAAGGGGTCGTGGCTTAGGCTATTTCATTTTACGAGGATGACCACTCCTTTTGTCGTTACACTGATAAGTAGATATAAATATAAGGAATAAATGTATTGTATTGCTTATGATAATAACTTAACATTGTGCCACGTGCAAAGTGAATGAACCCCGTACACATAAAACATACATTCAATATTTAAATCTGCTATTTTATTTTAAATTTAGATGCTAAAAAATGTAACTACATTTTTCTTAGTTTAACATCGACACATTAGTACAAATATAATGATAAAATGGAAGTATAGCTCTTAAATGCATATAAATGGCATTTTTAAATTCTAGAGATTGGCGATTATTTGCTGTTTGGGGGACTTTTCACCCAAAATATCTTTAAAGTGATATAATGATTCATTACCACTGTAGGGAAATGGTATATACATGTATGTCAAATGGCATCCAATCGCATATTGGTCATCCATTCACATATTGATCATCCAATGACTAATCATCCAATCACATATTGGTCATCCAATCACATATTGGTCATCCAATCACATATTGATAATCCGATCACATATTGGTCATCTAATCACAATCATATTGATCATCCAATAACATATTGATCAACCAATCACATATTGGTCATCTAATCACATATTGAACTCCCGATCGCATATCGGTCATCTAATCACAAATTGGTTATGTAATCACATATTGATCATCCGATTGCATATTGGTCATTCAATCACATATTGGTCATCTAATCACATATTGGTCATCTAATCACATATAAGTCATCCAATCACATATTGGTAATCTAATCACATATTAGTCATCTAGTCGCATATTGGTCATCCTATCACATATTGATTATCCAATGACTAATCATCTTATTACATATTGGTCATCAACTCACATATTGGTCGTCCAATCACATATTGTTCATCCAATGACTAATCATCCAATCATATATTGGTCATCCAATCACATATTGATTGTCCAATCGCATATTGGTCATCAAATCACAAATTGGTCATCCAATCGCATATTGGTTATCAAATCACATGTTGGACATCAAATCAAATATTGGTCATCCAATCACATATTTGTCATCCAGTCGCATAATGGACATCAAATCGCATATAGATCATCTAATTACATATTGGTCATCTAATCACATATTTGTCATCCAATTACATATTGGCTATCCAATCACATATTGATCATCCAATCACATATTGGTCATCCGATCACATATTGGTCATCAAATCACATATTGGTCATCCAATCACATATTGGTCATCCGATCACATATTGGTCATCAAATCACATATTGGTCATCCAATCACACATTGGTCATCCAATCACAAAGTTATCATCCAACACAATCATATTGGTCATCCGATCGCATATTGGTCATCCAATCATATATTGGTCATCTGATCAAATATTGAACATCCAATCACATATTGAACGTGCAATTGCATATTGGTCATCAAATCAAAAATGGTCATCCAATCGCATATTGGTCATCAAATCACATATTGGTTATCAAATAACATATTGGTATTCCAATCACGTACGTATTTGTCATGAAATCGCATATTGGTCATCCAATCTCATATGGCCATCTAATTACATATTGATCATCCGATCACGTACTGGTCATCCAATCACGTCTTGGTCATCTTATCACATATTGGTCATCCAATCACATATTGGTCATTAAATCACATATTGGTCATCCAGTCACATATTTGTCTTCCAATCACATACATATTTGTCATTCAATCGCATATTGGTCATCCAATCACATACATATTGGTCATCCAATCGCATATTGGTCATCCAATCGCATATTGGTCATTAAATCACAAGTTGGTCATCCAATCGCAAATTGGTCAACAAATCACATATTGGTCATCCAATCACATATTGGTCATCTAATGACTAATCATCAAGTGATATATTGATTATCAACTAACAAATTTTGATTAAAATAAGAAACAATAAAAAAAGGTAATTTAATCAAGAATATTGAATATAAACTATCTCAGTTTGCAGACGAAACATCAATGATATGAGATGGCACCGAGATATAATTTAACGAAGCACTTAATGTTTTATCTTATTTATTCAAAATATCAGGACTGAGGATTAATTTTGATAAAACGCAGGTAGTCTGGATTGGAGCAAAAAGTACAGTACAGACTCAATTAAAACAAGATGGAAACTATCTTGGGGTAGTAACCAATTTAAACTATTAGTTATCGACTTTAATGTAAATTGTGACAGAATCACAGATGTCAAGATGAACTCTGATACAAATTAAAGATCAAACATCTTATTAATCTATGGAAACGTAGATACTTGACACCACTTGGAAAAGTCTCTGTCATCAAAACCTTATTATTAACAGTTTTAAATCATTTACTCATCTCTCTCCTAAACCCACGTGATTCTTGTATAAGATATATAAGTGACATTTTCTATGAATGTCTATGGGTTGGGCTAATTAAAATTAGGAGTAGTGTTGTAATGAAATAGAAGAAGGGGATTTATAAATGGTTAATCTTAAAGTTTTTATCACTGGAGAAAAAGCAACATGGATATGAAGGCTCATCCTTAAAGGGAGATTTGAAATAAACACAATCAAACATAATTATAATATATTTAAAATACATTATACATCTAGGAAAGCTTTATTCAGAATCCTTGATAAAGTAAATAATATTTTCTAGAAAGATGTCGTCAACCCTTTGTGTAACAAAATCCATTAGTTTAACAATTTTTGTTACACTAAGAGTTGACAACGCGACCCTTAATGTAACAATAATATTTTATTACATTAAGGGGCGATATGTGACACATTGTTGCAGTATGTTTACATAATTTAGGAAATCATCTTCTCTATAATATCCCTACATATCATGGCAAATTACACAATTTATACAATGTGTCTGTTTAAAACTGATACGTATTGTTTATGCAAACGCCTTGAAATGGGGTTGGGGGAATGGGGTGGTGATGTGGATAAGTGTTACCCATGTCCGTCCGTCCGTCTGTCCGTCCGTTCTTCTGTACGTCACGATTTTCAGGTCAAGGTCAATGTCACTGTTACTAAAAATAGAAAATCGCTGTAAACGCTTACCGGAATTATTTTCTATCCGGTGCAAGTTACACAGATGTTCAGAACAGAGAAAGTTCGAATGTATTTGCTGTTCACGATTTTCGGATCAAGGTCAATGTTATCGTTACTAAAAGTAGAAAATCACCATTACCGCTCGTTCGCCCTTATTTTAATACAATTTTGATGAAACTTCAAATAGCTGTTCAGAGCTTTGATACCTCGGACGAGTTCGAGCTTCTGGATCTGGAGTCAATGTCACCTTTGCGGAAAATTTCAATTTTTAAAAAAGTAAAAATGATACAATGAAGCATATTTTAGAACCAAAATAAACTAAAGCGGGCTATGTCACTTTCAAGAGTTGAAAATCTGAATAAAAGAGAACAATTGGTGAGTGATAACAGTGTTATGCATAGTTCAAATTTTGGTAAAATTGATCTTGATCACTTTCTCCCTAACCTCGACCCCATCTCCCAAACAAATTGAGTATTCCTTTTCTGACAATCATAACTCGAGATACCGCTATTACTAAGATAGACTTATTTTATTTGTTGTTTCAATGATCTTGATATAATGTTAATTGCAATATTACACAAAAATCCACCAGCATATTTTATTCTATATTTTGATAACATTTAGATAAAAGTCTGTAAATTTGATATGGAAGCATATTGACAGCATTACGGAAGAAAACAGACGGACGGATGGACGAACATAGGTAAAACTATATGCTCCAATTTCGTACATATAGCAGGGATAATTAAATTTCTAAAAGAAATGTTACACTAAATGAACCCTTTTTATAATCAAATGTCAATACATGAACAAAACATACGCTTAGTGTAACAACAATTGTTTCTAAGGGTTGACACCGTAACCTTAGTGTATCAAAAATGTTTTTGTTATACTAAGGGTTGCCACAAAGCATACATAGCTATTATTGATCATGATAATCCGGCATAAAATCCGCTTTTTTATAACCATAACATTCTATAAACAATGGTATGACGAATATAAATACAATATGTAAAATGTGCAATATTTGCAGTTTTAATTTGCGTAAACATATACTCACTGAATGTTTCACATTCCAAATGACAAACTCTACTTAATTTCATATCACATCAGATAAGTGAAGATCTGTGCTATTACATTGAATGACAATTCCCAGAATCATTTGGCATTCTTTTTACAACGGTATTAAACGTATTCGATATTCCTGGACATTTGCATGAACTATTTATCAGTATACATGCAAATATGTTTCTGATGTTCAGACCAGATACGATAATACATAAGCTATATGTATGGGACTATATATTGTAAAACAACTGCGGTGTAAGAAAGTGCATAATGCTAGTATTAAGCATATAAACGTGCATTGAAACTGTAGATACAGTAAACCCATACGTTCTTGGTTTCTTTCGCTTTCTGCAAGACTTATTTGTCGCTGTACCAACAATTAAATAACTAAAAAATACATGTCCCTTATGTGTTTTTTCATCAAAACTGTATAAGAAGGAAACCTCTTTGAAGGGATTCAATCCATCGTATAAATAGTGCATAATTATGTTTTTCCACAGACTTCATTATACCGATATTATTAACACTTATTATCTGTAAATATTTGTTTAACTGAATTTGTTGTATTGTCAAGTTATTATTGTATACATATCTATCTCTGAAAAGAGGAAATAAAGAGAATAAAAAAATACCATTACCAATAATTATTCCAAGTAATATTCAACCTTACCTTAATTACAAAAAAGATCACATGACTTATACCATATCTTCAATAATAATTCAAGAAAACCAACTTCAAAAATAAAATGGGAAGAAATATATTCAATAGAAGTTAAGACATGGAAGGAAATTGATAATGCCCATTTTAAATATGCACATAGCACGACATTACAGTGGTTTCAAATAATAATCAATCTTAGACTACTTTCAACACAATCATTTCTACACAGAATAAATATAGTAGATTCTCTTCTTTGTAAATATTGCCAACAAGAAAAAACATTACTCCACATGCTATGGTCATGCACTGAAACACAAACTCTGCTCAAGAAACTAAAACATGACTGTCAAGTTAGTAGGTAGTTCGCATTTGGTAATTGGGGATTCGAATAACCAACTACCGACCAGCTGCCAGTTGGGGATTCGGATTTTTTTAAATCGTTGTTTTATTTTGTTAACAAATTAGTTCGACAAAAAATAAGTTTATAATAATAAAAAACACACTTTTGTCCGGTTGGTTCTTCAATATAATGAATATACTCACCAGACGGTGATTCAAAATGTCCAGTTGGGGATTCGCCGCGAATCGACAACTACCAACTAGCTACCAATTAGGGATTCGGATTTTTTTTTTAAATCGCTGTTTTATTATTTCAACATATCAATTCAATAAAGAAAACAGGTTTAGGACAATAGAAACACCAATTGTGGTTTGGTTCTTCAGTTAAACGAATATACTCACAAGACGGTGATTCAAAATGGCAAATTTGGGATTCGTTTTTTTTTTCAAATCGATATTTGTTTTTGAAAACAAATCAATTCCATAGAAAAACAGTTCATAACAATAAATAAACATCGTTCCCGCGCTGTTCCTTCAATACCATGAGTATATTCACCAGGAGGCGATTCAAAATTTCCAGTTGGGGATTCGCGGCGAATCGCCAACTACCAACCAGTTGCCAGTTGGGGATTCGGATTTTTCTAAATCGTTATTTTTTTTTGTTAATAAATCAATTCGATAAAAAATAAGTTTATAATAATAAAAAACACACTTTTGTCCGGTTGGTTCTTCAATATAATGAATATACTCGCCAGACGGTGATTCAAAATGTCCAGTTTGGGATTCGCCGCGAATCGACAACTACCAACTAGCTACCAGTTAGGGATTCTGATTTTTTTTTTAAATCGCTGTTTTATTATTTCAACATATCAATTCAATAAAGAAAACAGGTTTAGGACAATAGTAACACCAATTGTGGTTTGGTTCTTCAATTAAACGAATATATTCACAAGACGGTGATTCAAAATGGCAAATTTGGGATTCGTTTTTTTTTTCAAATCGATATTTGTTTTTGAAAACAAATCAATTATGTAGAAAAACAGTTATTAACAATAAATAAACACCGTTCCCGCGCTGTTCCTTCAATACCATGATTACATTCACCAGGAGGCGATTCAAAATTTCCAGTTGGGGATTCGTTGCGAATCGCCAACTACCAACCAGCTGCCAGTTGGGGATTCAGATTTTATATTAATTTACATACATTTATTATTGATTATATTTTTAATCATATTAACACAAGTAAAATATGTAAATGAAATAGTAATTATAAAACGAATCCGAATCCCCAACTGGCAGCTGGTCGGTAGTTGGTTATTCGAATCCCCAACTACCAACTGCGAACTACCTACTAACTTGACAGTCATAAACTAAAACACTGGCTGTTAACAGGCAATATTAATACGCATGTACCATTGAAGTATACACTGTATGTGTGCTCATTTGATGAAAGAATGATTAACGAGAGTAAAATTTTAAACTAGTATTTATCTATACTTGCATTGTAAAGTGTGCGGTGGGATGGCCGGTGTAAGGAAGTATTTTGATCCCCATAGAATAATGACACCCCGGTCGTTATTTTATAGAAAAAATGACTCCCCGGTCAATATTTTATATAGTATAATGACTCCCGGTCATAATAGTATGACTCCTCCACTTGAATTGAAATAACCACACTTGCAATATATGTTTATTTGCTGATAATACAGCAACGTCCTGCCAGATAACGTTACATTTATAACAAAGTACAAAACAAAGCTGTTGGTGATTGAGCAGTACATGCATTGTACTTACCTACTCTGTATATACGGTTTCTTTTGTATTGTAGTGTCACTTGCGTTAAAATACATGTTTTGCTATCTTCCATAAGTATGCTTAAATGATTAAATCAATGCACAATGAAATGCATACTTTTATCTAATTTTGCTTTTATACATGTTCTGTCTTTAACGTTGAATCACTTTTTTATGAAAAAGCAATATGACAAGCTGTGGGTGTCATAATAATACTTCTGACAAGACTTTGTGACACCTCAGATAAAGTTTTGAAAGTATTTATACTTGTATACCATACTAGCACAGCTGTTCTGTATTCATTTTGTAGACAACTACTACAACTTATATGCGGACAGCCAGGGAGTTTAATTTTTACTGAATTTGGTTCTTTTTAGGAGGGTAGTGATTATACTTCCAAAGTCACCATTCAACATTTTTGCTATGCATGCAAGCTAATTTATCACAATTATCTCCATTGATACTACTGTAGTTCCTTCTGACAAGCATGGTCAATAAACATGGACAAGTATTTTAATTACAGAAAAAAGTGCTCATAAATTGAGTCCATATACTATAGAAAATTAACTTTCTTGGAATATGTCTGAATAGCACCTTCGTCTCTACATTTCAGCGAATTTTGTATAAAAAGCGATCATGTACATCTTTAAAAATCGATGTATTTTAGTACAATCTACAATTTTACTGGAGTTAAAGTTGCGTTTACAGTCACAGTTTGGTTATCGATTGATGTGTACGCTACTAAAGTAAAATTGACACGAAAATGAAGTCAAGTTGAACATTTCTTACGGAGGATATGGGTCTGGTACTGGTAAAATACCCAAGAACGATGGTTAGGCAAACTGCCCGCCTGTATATGACTGATAGATTGTTGACAAACGGGCGTTGAACTCCTAATAAACAAACACACAAACAATAAATTATGCCCCCACTGCAGTGAAGAAGACTTCCATATTTGTTTGTTCCCGTCCGTCCGTCCGTCCGTCCGGCCGTCTTAGCATCTGTTCGGGTTTTTTTGCCTTCAATATCTTGACCAGTTTCGTCACAGTCCAAACACTTTACACAAATCTTGGTCATCGTTGGAAGTTATGTATCCGTGTTTTCGCATGACACCTTGCAATCTGTAGATAAGTTATACCCCTTTAACGGAAATGCTATACAGAGTTTTAGAGATGGCTTTATTTGATTTGTGCGTGATTTGACATTCTTTACACATGCATAAAAAACAGAAACAAATAATTGAATCCTTATAATTCCATTCCTGATGATTATATTTAATTTGAGACTCCTCAAGTGAATGAAAAAAAAAAAAGAACTATACGCTGCAAAGTAAACGCGTAAGAATACATCACCTCTGTCCTGGTTGACATCAAATTCTCCAGGTATAGTATCCAATAATATCGTTATGGCTACTATTACCATTATCAGATGAACTCTGTAACATTAGTTGGTTTATTGTAAAATGACGAAATATTTTTAGGTAAAAAATTAAACACCCGCCTTTTATCCCTTGATTTAGACAAATAAAAAATCAATAACTCCAGGAAATACCCACACAGTCTAGACGCTGACGTCGTTTGTTTTTAAAAATGTGTCAATATTTACAAAAGTCATATAAATCCACGCTGATTGATGGAGAATCCGAATTTGGAACGTTTTAAACGACTGTTATGTGCAAGTCTGTGTATTTTCATTGTCCCACGATAGTTTGCTTCTGAACTTCAACTACATGTACATGTATTCATTTCATTTTTCCTGTTGAATACATAGGTCTGTGGAAATTTTTGTCAACAGCTAGCATTCATGTTCGGTAAACATTGTGTTCCATTGTACAAAATCTGAATTTTGTGACCTAATTCATTGTTTCCGGTCTGTTAGTGGCGCCCGGTTAAATCGCTGAACCAAAGAAATCTATAAAACAATAAACCGAATAAAACAGCTAGGACTAGAGCTTACATTTGTTTTTGTTGTATTTTATTATCAAAATAATCATGGAACCGTTGTGCACGTTATTTAAGTTCGTATATTGTTAAACCAACCATCAAAATGTCCATGCTTCTTTGTTTACGCGAGAAACGTAAAAGTAGTCCGGCTCCAGGGTTTTATCGAAAAATAAAAGTCTTTAAAAAATTGACGTTGTCCAATAAAAATGCCTTAAATACATATATGATAAAGAGATTGGAATTATTGACAGCTTTTTGCCTGTTACTGTGCAACTACTTTTTAAAAGTTTTATCAACGAAACATAGAGACAAAATAACAGCATACGCTTCATACAGTATATGTTTAAATATCGCCATGACATAGTGATCATTTTATTTTGAAGTTCGAACACTGTTTCCAATCCAAGGTTTATATATCACATACTTTAAATCAGTACTGTCTGTTCTTAGTTCAGCAAATCGTGTACGTCACTCCAGTCACAAACAAGATTAAAAATGTTCGCGTCTGCATCAAGAGACAGTCCTTCCAAATCATCAACATTGTATCTCTCGTTTGTGAATTCTTTGACAGAGACACTCGTTACACTTTTGTCTCTTTCCCTCAACAATTCTTCGTCCCTAATGGCTATTGACCAAAGCTCCGTCTAAGATGTCGTCGCTTAAGAACCTGTAGTACTTTGCTGGATTGATGTTCCGAATTCGAGTATACGGCGGTCTTGAAAACTCCTCGACCTCCGCATCTAGAACTGGGTCGAAATGGTCGCCTGTGTTCTGGATGAAAACTGCCATAGAGTTGACACCCTCATCAGACAGTGGTTTCTATTCTAACCACTTCCAGCTATCTCCGCATCTCGAATACACATCAACGATGGTTAGAGTTATTGTTGCAAATGCGAAAATCTCAACTTCAGTTCATCTTGTATCATCACTTCTCATTAAATTCTCATTTTCTTTCATGAACTCAACAAGGATATGTCGGAGTAATCTATGCATTGTTTGCACACGAAAAACGATATAGCTGAATGTTCTAAACAGACAATTACCATCTCAACGCATGGAAACGGTACGTGTTGCTTTTGCGCCGCGCGCGATATGATGACTGTAAAGTTAGTAGGTAGCTCGCAGTTGGTAGTTGGGGATTCGAATAACCAACTACCGACCAGCTGCCAGTTGGGGATTCGGATTCGTTATTATAATTACTATTTCATTTACATATTTTACTTGTGTTAATATGTTTAAAAATATAATCAATAATAAATGTATGTAAATTAATATAAAATCTGAATCCCCAACTGGCAGCTGGTTGGTAGTTGGCGATTCGCGGCGATATGTACTGTCCTGGCCAGTATTGTATGAATTCTTCACTTTCGCATGAAATACGTTTGACATTTGTTTTTGCCAATCCTTATCCACAGGCTTGAATTAGAACGATTAATTGACACTTTCTTTGATAACAGTTGCAGCACCGACATCATAAACCTTTCTCTTTGTAAGAGGGAGTTGACGCTCGTACTTACTTTCTGTATTAATATTTTGCTCTTCACAACCTACATCATGCTTCGTTTCCGTCGCAAAAACTTTCTAAGAATCTCCTTCTGTTACACTTCTATCATCTTCATCCTCGCCTGTCCTGTAAATCGTTAGTCTGTTTCCACTTACAGATGTCTTAAGCCCTTCTAAGAAGTATGTTCCTTTCCCACTTACTTTTGTTACACGATATATTCCTTTCCACTTTGTTTCAAGATTCCCTCCTTTTCCAGCTATCTTACGAGTGTTATGCACTAGAACTTGGTCGCCGATACAAAACGTGCCCACCAATATGGAAGAGTCATGATACTGTTTCTGTTTTGACTGTGCCGTTTTTATGTTTGATGATACCTTTTCTCTTCTACATGCTAACTGTATGAAAGATTCACATCTTTGCCTGAGTAATGTTTCATAGTCCTGACTTTCACCTCCTTCCGTTTGTGGAATGTTTAATTCAATGGGCAACCGAGCTTGTCTACCATACACAAAATAAAAGGGTGTTTGCTTTGTGGACGAATGTTTTGACGTTCTGTACGCAAACAATACATAGGGTAACTTCACATCCCAGTCATTATGGGCTGGGTTGACGTAGTGGATCAGCATGCTACATAAAGTTTTATTAAAACGTTCCGCGTGACCCCCAGTCTGTGGATGATACGCCGATGCTATGCAGTGATCTATCAAAAATTGTTGGCATATTCGGTTGTTCAGGTCGTTGCAAAATTCCCTTCCTTGGTCCAATTGCAGAACCGTCGGGCATCCACGAATAGCAATACATTTTGTGAAAACGCTCATAAACCTGTTCAGCTGATTTGTCCGAATTTCCTCTGCTTCGACCCATTTCGAGAAATAGTCTGTAATAACCACGATGAACTTGTTACCTGAAAAGCAGATTAGGAAAACGTTTTCAACTTGACACCAACTTTTACCTACAACATTTATTTCAGTATTATGCCCAAGATTCGTTCTTGCTAAGGTGCGCCAGATTTCCTATCCAAAGTCAACATCACATTGATCTACATTCGGCAATACAACCAAACATACAACCAAACATACAACCAAACATGCATACATGCATCCATACATACAATCAGCCAGCCAGCCATCTAGCCATGCATACACACATACATACATGCATGCATACATGCATTCAGGCATACATACATGCATAAATACAAGCCCAAGCCCAGCCAGCCCAGCCAGCCATGCATACATGCATACAATCATGCATGGTAACATGCATGCGTATACATTGAATATACGTATATCAAATGTATTGTATATAAAATCTACATTATTATAGTATACATATTTTTTTTGCCGTACCACAGCTGTTGTACAGTTCTTATATATTACTGTTCTTACCCGAATGCCTCAAGAATACAATATTCGGGTACTTTTCAAAAATAAAAGTAAAACGTGACACAAGTGGTGACAAGTTTTAATGCTATATTTGGTGATAATGGGTGCTTTTGGGATATATTTATTATTTATGAGAATATGTACACACAGTGTAATTCGACATCGATTTAATCCTATTTGGTTCCATAATATCCCTTGGCAGAAGCAATTTCACCAAGAGGGGGTGAGTAATGTCGCAGTGGGTAGGGGTTGGGGCAGGCGGGAGTAGGTGGTGTTGTGGTTCGGCGACGGCGGCGTTGACGGAATGCTAAGGCACAAGTAACTAAAAGTGAGGGGGTATTGGAGGTCGGAGGGGAGTATTGTTGATTGATGCACTCTACACATCGTCTCATCATCACCTACAAATATGTTAAGGTTCAAATCAATACCTTGAATAGTTTATGAGTTGTGCTCCGGACACAAAATATGACATACCGATTTGACATTTGAACTCAGTTGGTGACCTTGAACTTTGACCTACCCACCAGTTCATGTGCTCCGCACATCGTCCCATCGCCACCTACCTATATCCCAAGTTTAAAGTCAATACATAGGATGGTTATTAAGTGATGCTCCGGACACGAAATATGATGGACAGATTTGACCTTTGAGCTCAATTTGTGGCCTTGACCTTTAACCTACATACCCGGTTCACGTGCTCTGCATATCGTCTCATCGTAACCTACCTATATGCAAAGTTTGATTTCATTACCTTTAATGGTTATTAAGTTATAATCCGGACACGAAATATGACGGACGGACAGACGCATGCGCCATCACATAATACGTCCCGTTTTTCCAAAACGAGCGTATAAAAAGGAAATGACATTGAGATATCATGTAAATATTAACAAACCTGTACACTTTAATATTCATAATGGGTGCACTTGGAACAACTTTGATTGTTTCTTGATGTATTAAACATTCTCAGAATTAATCTGCTTAATTTAAGAAAATGAGTGGTTTTCATAATGGACAAGGGCTACATAAAATGTAAGAGTAATTGCATGTTATGAAGCCAATTCAACAAGGAAGTCATACTTCCGAATATTAAGACATGTTTATTTTTTAGAGTCTTTTTAGGATAAGGGTCGGATCACATAGCATTCAGTTGTAATCTAAATGGATTTGAATAAGCATCATTATCAAAATTATGCACACCCACCCTGCAGTCGATGTTTTTGTCTCCCAGCGAGTTTTAATTGTTTCGAAACATAAAATTATGCTTAAACGGTCACCGGTTTCAGATCTTCTGTGCGAGCAGAAGTATTTCTTGCCAGAATGTAATCAGTATATATATATATATCCAAACAATGATTCCGATTGGCAATTTTTGATTGGTTTCTATGCTCGAAAACATGTGTACTGCTTACGATGAACACCTTAAATGACTGCATTACATTTTGAAACAGAGATAAAACCCATATTTTGAAAACGCGCTACTGTTGCCACTACTTTTTCAAATATCCGACGTTCCAGTTACGTCTGTTAAATTTCGTTTAACAGAACAGAAGTCCCATGTTTTTTGCTTCTTCGCCTGTCCGTCTGCATTACCTTGATTTCTACTCTATTTAAACCCGTAGCCCAGTTTCGACGAAACTTTACATATTTAATCAGTACGGAGCTTAGTTGTGCATACGAATTGTCGACAAGATATTTTTGGCGTTATGACACTTTAATTTTTAACACATTTATTTACATACCAGTTGGTGTGGTTTCTAAGGGGCCATTGAGATCCATGCCCACTTATTTAAAGGCCTCCGAAGGAACTGGTATCGACCGTAGCGGTTTCTTTGCTTTTTTCAAGTCAGCTTTCCGTTGACACTTGTCACAGCTTTTGATAAATGTCTTAACCTCCTCATAGCAGCCTTTTCAGTCAAACCTACGGCAAATTTCTCCCATCAGAAAGAAGTAAAAACAAACTTTGTTGATTAAACACTACGCATTCTTATGAATTCAAATCTCATTCTCATATGTACATACAATTATGGGTTCTTGTGTGGAATAGAAGAGCTTTAACCTAAACAAAAACCTAATAATTTGCAGCGGACGGACGGACAGGCCGACCCGCGATGTGATAATCTTATACCAAGAAGTCATGTGCATTATCTTATTTCCCATAGACACATGTAGAATATAACTGGATTAAAATGAAATATACTGACGCAAAAAGAAACCGTGCACTTTAACTGACAGAGCTGCGTCACGCAATCTTTTACACGTGTATGTCAAGCGACGTGTTTTACACGTTTTATTTGTTAAAGTTCCATAAAGCTTTTATTTTTATGTTTAAAACAGGTAAAACAGCTGTCCAAATAGAAAAATATGCATAATTAAATGGTCAGAAAACCTCCACTTTTAATATTACACATGAAATTATACAGTAAGAACCATAAAGGGAGGTAATTAAAATAATAGATTCAGTAAATTAATACTTTCTTCATTGTGAATCAAACATTCAAACCTATGACAAATATATAAGAGAACAATTATTGAAAGTAAGATTTATCAAGAAAAAGAATATATTTTATGTTTATATCAAAAAATGTGGCAGCCACATTTAAAACAAAGACATTATGGGTATAGATATACTGGACGATTAACTGAACGGTGCGGTCATATGCATTATTGATTTGACTTATATGAGAGGTGGGCATACTCGGCATTGAATGACAAGAGGCCCATGAGGGCCTGAATCGCTCTACTGGTTTTCAAACTTGACTCACAAATAGGGGTAGCATCATTCTTGAAAACAAGCTTAATGAGTATCAGGCCAAAACTGTTGGTTACCTAGTTTTACATCCCTCCTGACCCGGTTTCAAACATGGCTGAGATTTTATAAAGACAAAGGTTCTCTCCAAGATTCATGAGGATCAGGCCAAAATTGTGGCTTCTAGAGTGCTCAAAAAATTTTGACTACTATTTGACCTAAATTTTGACCCCATCTGGCCCACTTTGGAATGTTGAATGGAATGGAAGTCTTTATTTAAAGAGGGTAGTCCAATTAGTTTCAAACTAATCTTCCTTGTGGCCCTCTAATGATACATTAACATATTAATTACAAGTTACAAAATACAATAACAAAACCAATAAAAACATTTGAAGCAATGCAAGCAAATTGATTATACATGAAATATGATAACTACATATACGTAAATATTTTTTTTAGTTTTTTTAAGCAATCCTTTGAAAGTCTCTTTGATTAAAATTAACAATAATATATATACATATACATACATATATATGTGTGCACAGTGGAGGTGGTGACTTATTTGTAGCATTTGCGATAATAATTATTTATTTATTACCAAATATTATCTTCGGGAGATATGAAGTAGACCATTCTGTCTGTAACCATTTAACACAATTTGTTGTAAAACTTTTGACTTTAGTACAGTTTCTGATATCAAATTGTATACTATTCCATATTAAAGTTCCAGAGTAGGACAGACTACTTTTGAATAAATCTGTGTTGGGTTTTGGTGTGATAAAGTTTAATTCATTTGTTGAACGTAAAATTGTATGAACGTTATCATGGGTATTAAACATATCTGTTATATGCATTGTTTTTTGAAACTCTGTACATAAATTTTGCTATTTGGAGAAATATTCTTTGATCAATGAAAAGTGCATTAAATTTTTTAAATTTCATAGCGTCGCAAATGTTGAATATTGATCACCTAAGATAATACGGCACGCTCTCTTTTGCAATATTAGGAGTCGGTTTATGTTTATCTGTTTTGTGTTACCCCAAATTACGGTACAATAATCTAGATGGGGTTGAATATAAGCTTTATAAAAAAGAATTCTGAAATTTAATGGAATGTAGGTTTTTGTTCTTGATAAAAGCCACAAGTAGGTTGAAATTGTCTTCCATATGAACATGATATGTGTATCCCACTCCAGGTTATTATTAATATACATTCAAAGATCTTCATCTCTAATGAAATATCATTATACGTTAATGGTTTATTTTTATTAATAAGTCGAGCACGCCGTTGTGGTGTAGTAACAAATAGAACTTTGGTAGTTTTTGATGTGTTTAATACCATTCCATTTTTTAAACACCATTCATTTAAGATATTTAAAGATGATTGGATAACAGCCTTTGATGTATTTATGTCAAATATTGTTGTATCATCTGCATACATATCTGTATTTGACAAAATACCCTTAAGACTGAGAGGGAGATCATTTATAAATATAAAAAACAAGACAGGCCCTAAGATAGAGCCTTACACATAACAGTTTGTTCAACAGATGTTTCTCCATTTAATGTTACTTTCCGTTTTCTGTCAGTACGGTAAGATTCAAACCATTTTATTGTGTTTTCAGTGCACTTATACAGTTTCAATTTTTTACAAAGAATTGCATGGTCAGCTAAATCAAAAGTTTTTCTAAAATCTATCATAACTGCACCAACAAACTGTTCTTCAATTAGTACCGCGAGCCATGTATCAATCATATGAACTAGAGCTGTTTCACAACTAAGTTGTTTTCTGAACCCGCTTTTCAATTCACACAATGATTTTCAGTGATTTAAAAATAGAATAAAATGTTCATGAACAAGTGTTGCAACAAATTTAGACAGTGTCGGTCGTATTGATATAGGTCGATAATTGTTTAAAGCATCAGTTGCACCGCTTTTAAATAAAGGGCTTACTTCAGCATATTTCCAGATGTCGGGAAAACACCATTTCTTATACTGCTATCTATTACACGTGTTAAACTACTGGAAATTACATTAGAGGACATTTTTAACAGTTTTGGTCCGCTTTGGTCAATACCTGTTGCTTTTGATGTATCTAAATTAGAAAGCATTTCTGTTATGTCGTCTTATTTATCTGGAGTTAACCAATCAGGCTGGTGTATATTTTTTAACTCGATGCAATCTAATTGGCACATGATTATCTACTACACTTGAAAAATATTTCATCCAAGTGTTAAGCCCTTCATTTGCATCATTCAAAGAATACAGTGTATGCCATGGAGCATTTTGAAGATCTGTTATAAAAAAAAATTCACTTAAATGTTTGAAAGATCTGTATTTTATAGCGTGATGTTATTTTCTTATTTTTATACTTGATTTTACGTGAATAAAATACTGGAAAATGATCACTTAGAGCTAGTTTAGAGGTGGTTACATGAGATATATTTTCTTTAAAATCTGTATAAATATAATCAATTAATGTTCTTGAAGTTTGGCACACTTGCGTGGGTTCATGAACAAGTTGCGATAAACCTAAAGATAAAATATAATTTGACCATTCAGTTTTAATATTACTAATTGTAATTATATAATTACTATAGTATTTAATACTATAACTTCAATTATTAGCAATTCTTTTTCTTGTAATTGTACTTTTTCTAGATGATTTTCAAAATCATCTTTCCAAATAATTCTAGATTCAGGATGTCTGTAAATAATACCCAGAAGGTAGGGTTTATTTTTCTTTGGTTTTATTTCTACTGTTAAACATTCGATTTTATCATCTACTAGATCCGTTCTCCTTTCACAGTTTACTCCATTTTTAACATAAACAAGTAAGCCCATCCAATTTAAAATATTCTGTTTAATGATTGTAATTAAATTTTGTCTCACTTATCCCAAACATATTAATTTTATTCAAATGTGAATTAAGCATTAACTTAATTTGATCAAATTTTATTGAGAGTCCTTGAATGATTGCGTGACCAATATTAAAACGATTTTTTATTAAACGTAAATTTGTTAAACTAACACTGATATCAGATGGATTTATCTTTGAATAGATTTTATCATGTGTCAAACTTCTATGTGACATAGGATTAAGTTCTGAAGAAATACTGAGTCCATTACTACATTCACATATGTTTTTGTTACAGATGTCACACAGATTTTCTAGTATACTAAAATTGTTCGTATGAGAATTAATAAGTGATACATTAACTTTCTCAATATTGGCATCATTGCCATCATCCTACTAAGAGGTCCAGCATTTGTTCTGTGGCCAATTACTTATGGTAATACACATTATATCAAAATTTCAGAAAGATAGTTTAAGAATTACAGATTCAACTGCATTAATAAAGCAAAATATCAATCTCATCTAAGATCTTGTTGGTCATACAAATTCTGAGCAAGTTTGGTTAGTTCGGTAAAGAAATAAACAATACATCAAGAACTCTTTGGTAAATAAAGCATTTTTGCTTATTAAGAGACCAAAACAATTTTGTTCCTTGTCCGATCTGGTCCATCGAACTTGTCCGAGGTATTATGGTTGTTCACATTCTGACCAGTACAAAGCAGATACGGAAAAATGCCTTGCTCAACGACACCACACATAGCCGTAGCGGAAGATCGAACCCACGACCCTCCGATCATGGGTTCTGTGTTCTACCACTGGACCACGCGCTCCACTCGTATTACGGAGGATAGGGGTCTGGTAGTGGTCAGAAACCCAGCTACGATGGTTAGCCTATAAATGACTTAAAGACTGTTGTAAAACGGGCATTAAAATCCTAACAAAACCAAACCAAACCAGAAAATAGTCACGTGATTACGGTAAAATTCAATGCTCCACCTCTTAGACAGGAGGTAGGCGGTTTACACATTGAATGAACATAACTGCAAATATACCAGAATGTTGAAAAAAATTGACATATTCGATTGTTATGCGATTATTTTTTAATTAGCGAAAGAAATTTAACAGGTTGTTTGGCTAGTACTTGTAGGATAAACGGTAAAGCATTAAACAATAGCTGCCTAAAAAGGAGTTTAACCTCCGTTTTCAACAATCTATCAGTCATATATAGGCGGGTAATTTACCTAATCATCGTTCCTGGTTTTTTTACCAGTACCAGACCCCTATCTTCCGTATGAAAAACTGCCAAAGTTCTCACATAAAGAGCCATATGGTCGGTCGAGGTACCGCATTGGGCTCGAACCAACAACCCCAGAGGTAATCTTATCCACTCGGCCATGGCGGCGGGTTCCTTAAAGGAGTAATACCCATATGCACATTTCCTTTTGCGTAAGTAAGTGTTTTCAGACCACATGATTCAGGACATGTACATGTATAAAGCGCACACGAACGGTTCGGTGAAAAAATGTTCATATTCTCCTTATAAATTCTTCAAACCACGTGCAAAAATACGACCATCTTTTTGGCTGGATGATAAACCCGATGAAAGGTGAGTTGGGGGCTAGTAGAAATTAAGAACCATAAAACAACAAGGTCACGCTTCATCATCATTCTAACGAGATTCACATTTATACATTCATAATAATTATAATTCAATTAAAACTGTTGAATAAATACAAATTATCATAAATAAAAAAATACCTCCATAAATGTCAACTTTAATTGTTAAAGCTGCACGCCTCCAGATTTATGTCAAATTTTTCGAAATTTAGAAAAAGGCTTTCTTTAGTAATTGTAATAGAAAGAAAGTTTAAAGTGAATCTGTGTGTTTTAGGAACTTTTTATCTACAACCGCACTCTTTAAGTCAATAAAATATGTAGAAAACTATCAATAGCGTTAGCCACGCTATTGAAATTTGAAATAAAATAGATAAATTATTTGCTGTACTTTGTATCATACCCATTAAAATATATATTTAACCCTTTACTCCATAGATACCAATTACATAAGGACTTTGAAAACAGTGCAGGAAGAGTTCAGATTGCTCGTAACGAGCAATCTGAACACTTCCTGCACTGTTTTCCACTCTGTCAGTTAATATTAACATAATTCACCCAATAATTCAAAAGCCTTCTATATTAGAGGTGTCCAAAGGCGTCAATATTAGAGGTGTCCAAAGGTGTCTATATGAAGTAAAGGGTTAAACAATACTGGTATATCATTTCCAATATCTATTATCCTATTATCAACTGCTATCTGTTTTAAAAGTTTTTTGAAATTTTGATGTTGATCTGGAGCATGTCCCTTTAACATATTCACACGTTTAACATCAACGGTTATCCAGTGAATAATTATCGAGCATGTTATGACATATTTTACACTAAAATGGAAGTAAGACAAACTAATTTACTCACGTCTTAAGAACTCCGAGATGACCGCCATGCTGCTGAGAATGAGTACTTTCTATTATCTCTCTCGTGTTTCCCTTCTTTACGACTTTAGATCGCAACCCTTTCTTTCCGGAGTTGTTAATTAACGCGTGTTCTTCAATGATCGCAAATGCTGCACACTTGCGTCGAAAGTTCCTTTTTCTTGACTTACTTTTCTTAACGTTTTCGGGATAAGTCCCATGTTTTAAAAACACTTCAATTTCGACGTACTATTAGTAGTCCATTTTTGGAGTTTGATCACATGTTTAAGAACTCTCCCTTATATAGACAAGACGAAAGTGTTGATCTTGGAAGAACGTGACACTAGCTGCACGTGGTCGCATTCTTCTACAAATCAAGAGAAGCGGTATATTCTAAAGAAACTACGCCGAAGCTGAACATCTGAACAAAGAGGTTGAAGACACATTTTTTTCATGAATTAAATGACTGATTTTTGCCGATTAGCTTTGTACAAATTGGTGTATTCTCATCATAAATATTTTTCTGACATGGTGGTTCAACAAGCAAAGAAATCTGTCAAATGTATATTACAAAAACAAAGATGAATACTTTTGCTGAAACAGTTCATAAAAGCTCCATCAGACCCGTTTCAAACATGGCTAAACCGGTCCCGTCTTTAAACAAACCGAGTGATGTAAGTCCGGGTGTGCGGTACCCATATTTAATTTTCCTTTACTTTTTTACCGGTGAATAAGGCTAAATTTCATAAACAAAAAGTGGGCAGTGGGGGATATTGATAAAGTTAAGGTGAAATTTTAAGAGTGATTCTGCGGTCACAATAAGCGCGTTGTTTCCTACCAATTACTTCTTTTAAAACGAGATTTGAGCAAAATGGTTGAACTCTAACTGATGAAATGGCTAAATAACGTGACCAAAATAGGTAGACAGAAGTTAAAATTCAACATTTATTCATTTGCAACAGTTTGAACATGAACTATCGATGTTTGTGTTGGTTACTTCATTATATGATTTTTGTTGCTGTTGTAGTTGTTGATGTAACAGCAGCAACAAGAACAAAAGTTGCAGCAGTAGTAGTGGCGTTGGTTGTACTAGTCGTAGTAGTAGTATTAGTAGTAGTGAACAAAATATGTTTCATTCGAAAGGGGGTCACTTTTCTACAACGACAGTTATTGTTTTATAAGGGTCGTTATTTTACAGAAAAGGGGTCATGTTTTCTATAAAATATCGACCGGGGTCATTATTCTATGGGGGTCAAAATACTTCCTAACACCGACCCACAACACACTTATTCACGGGGTAAATACATGGGTTACCAGTTAGTAACTGGGGGAGGGGAACTCAATCGATAGCGCGTCTGACTATTAATCCAGGGGTCTCAAGTTACATTCCCCACCCAACAACAGTCTCCCTGAGGATTGATACGACATAACGTCTCACCATTGATTCAATTGGGAATGCTATATATCTATATATATATCAGTAACGTGGCGCCAAATACTCAAACAAACATTGATCGTGCCGCCTTTACGTCTCACACCACTATTACATTTCCCATAGGGCTCCATTGTAACATTTATGTCCAAAACAGAGTGAAAAGTTAAATTCTGCAGCATGTGTCTGGGCTCAAATTCTTCACTGGTTCAAGATATGCAATTATAAAGAAAAAAAAGTATACTTTGACCAGGTTGGGTTGTTTTAAATTCAATGCTTTTGTGAGACCTATCAATTTCCAGAGTAATAATATGTCAACTATTCGCCTTAGATGCGGCTCGAACCAACAATTCTGAAATGACACAGAATTGTCCAGAAAGCTGGTATCAGCATCAAATTTTCAGTGATGATTTCTAAAATACTGACCATTTAACTCATGCTAGCAAAAAACAAAACATTGCAGTACAAAAAAGAGAACTAAAGTTTTATTTCTACCTCCTTCATCCGGAGTACTCAAGGGAGATAATAGTGGTGTGAGTCCTGAGGAGGACTTTCTTTTTCAATTTAAGATTCTAAATTTACATATTATGTTACAATACTCAATACAAGTTCAATAAAACTAAATGCATCCCCATATCTGAACTATTAGTTCTGAAATAAAATAAATTTTAGTGACACATGGTTTCAGTCAAAATGATGCTATTTCTTGTTAAAAAGCAAGAATTCACAACCCTACAGTCTAAATTTCATGATTACTTGACTAATTGTGTCTAAAAAGGTCTGAAACTTTCACAACTACATGGTAAACTGGAAAGGTGATTGAAAATAGGAAGAAAAACAGACGTCCGGTGTACTCAAGGGAGATAATAGTGGTGTGAGTCCTTCACAGTGTTCGCAGTTCATTGTTAAAATTAAACAGAATACCAGTTTTACGACTCATTTTAGCCGGCGAACAAACGCTAGCTCGCACTTCCAATTATAATGATCTTTTTTAATTCAGAATCAATTTCATTTACTTATTTTATTTTACAGAGATAAATCCCGTTTGAAAGGACAGTATGGAGAAATTTACGGTGTGCACATTACTTGGCCTTTTATGTAAGTATTTGTTTGCAACGCCAGATACTCCGAACGTACTTTACGAGTACTCTAGTATATGCATTGTTCAGTGTATCTTCACCAACGTGCATGGTAGTTATGTAGTCAGAATACGTCAGACAATAATTTGGCCTAACCTAACAGGTATGTATATTTCACAAGGTCTTTTAAGCTCTGCGATTTGAGGATGTTTATAATTCATGGTGAGTTGTCCGTCGTTAAAGGCTTTTTGTTGTGAGCTTTTTGTACCTATTTCCATTCTATCGAAGTAGCTAAATATCAATAACACTTCGGACAATGGGTCAAATTGGGCCATAAACTTTATCATTTTCGTAATTTTATGAAAGGTTTGTTAGCGTTCTATAGGTTGCAATTGTCTCAACGCTCTACACAATTGTATGTATTTGTTTTAACTAGAGTATTAGATATTTAAAATTTGTTTAGAGATATAATTATGTCTAACTAATACATCGGGGTTAAGTTACAAAGGTGTATAGATACAAAGGGTTTATGATAAAAATTGTTTACATATATATAAATATTTCTGTTTACACTAATATAACGAGGTAATATCCATAATATCATAGATGACCAGGAAATAATTATGTCCAAAATAACATATTTATTCAGGTAATAACCGTATCTATAACTAGATGTACCCTCCAAGAAATAACCGTATCTATAACTACATGCATATCCAAGTAATAACCGTATCTATAACTACATGTACTCTCCAAGTAATAACCGTATTTATAACTACATGTATCTCTAAGTAATAACCGTATCTATAACTACATGTACTCTCCTAGTAATAACCGTATTTATAACTACATGTATCTCCAAGTAATAACCGTATTTATAACTACATGTACTCTCCAAGTAATAACCGTATCTATAATTACATGTATCTCCAAGTAATAACCGTATTTATAACTACATTTACTCTCCAAGTAAACACTGTATCTATAACTACATGTATTCTCCAAGTAATAACTGTATCTATAATTACATGTACTCTCCAAGTAATAACCGTATCTATAACTACATGTACTCTCCAAGTAATAACCGTTTTTATAACTACATGCATCTCTAAGTAATAACCGTATCTATAACTACATATACTCTCCAAGTAATAACGGTATTTATAACTACATGTATCTCCAAGTAATAACCGTATCTATAACTACATGTACTCTCCAAGTTATAACCGTATTTATAACTACATGTATCTCCAAGTAATAACCGTATCTATAACTACATGTTTCTCTAAGTAATAACCGTATTTATAACTTCATGTACTCTCCAAGTAATAACTGTATCTAAAACTACATGTACTCTCCAAGTTATATCCGTATCTATAACTATATGTACTCTCCAAGTAATATCCGTATCAAGAACTTCATGTACTCTCCAAGTAATAACCGTATATATAGTTACATGTATCTCCAAGTAATAACCGTATCTATAACTACATGTACTCTCCAAGTAATAACTGTATCTATAACTAGGTGTACTCTCCGTGTAAAAACCGTATCTATAACTACATGCATCTCCAAGTAAAAACCGTATTTATAACTACATGTTCTCTCCAAGTAATAACCGTATATATAACTACATGTATCTCCAAGTAATAACCGTATCTATTACTACATGTACTCTCCAAGTAATAACCGTATCTATAACTACATGTACTCCCCAAGTAATAACCGTATTTATAATAACATGTACTCTCCAAGTAATAACTGTATCTATAAAAACATGTACTCTCCAAGTATTAATCGTATTTATAATTACATGTACTCTCCAAGTAATAATCCTATTTATAATTACATGTACTCTCCAAGTAATAGCTGTTTCTATAACTACATGTACTCTCCAAGTAATAACCGTATTTATAATTACATGTACTCTCCAAGTAATAACCGTATTTATAACTACATGTACTCTCCAAGTAATAACCGTATCTATAACTACATGTACTCCCCAAGTTATAACCGTATCTATAACTACATGTACTCCCCAAGTAATAACAGAATTTATAACTACATGTATCTCCAAATAATAACCGTATCTATAACTACCTGTACTCTCCAAGTAATAACTGTATCTATAACTACATGTATCTCTAAGTAATAACCGTATTTAATATTACATGTATCTCCAAGTAATAACCGTATCTATAACTACATGTACTCTTCAAATATAACCATATCTATAACTACATGTACTGTCCAAGTAATAACTGTATCTATAACTACATGTACTCTCCAAGTAATAACCGTATCTATAACTACATGCACTCTCCAAGTAATAACCGTATTAATATTACATGTACTCTCCAAGTAATAACCGTATCTATAACTACATGTACTCTCCAAGTAATAACCGTATTTATAACCACATGCACTCTCCATGTAATAATCGTATCTATAACTACATGCACTCTTCAAGTAATCATCGTATCTATAACTACACGCACTCTCCAAGTAATAACCGTATCTATAACTACATGTACTCTCCGAGTAATAACTGTATCTATAACTACGTGTACTCTCCAAGTAATAACTGTATCTATAACTTCATGTACTCTCCAAGTAATAACCGTATTTATAATTACATGTATCTCCAAGGGTTTTTAACCTCATTTTACATTCGCTGGAATCGCTTCAAAATTGTATCTATAACCATATCTATAACTACATGTACTGTCCAAGTAATAACTGTATCTATAACTACATGTACTCTCCAAGTAATAACCGTATCTATAACTACATGCACTCTCCAAGTAATAACCGTATTAATATTACATGTACTCTCCAAGTAATAACCGTATCTATAACTACATGTACTCTTCAAATATAACCATATTTATAACCACATGCACTCTCCATGTAATAATCGTATCTATAACTACATGCACTCTTCAAGTAATCATCGTATCTATAACTACACGCACTCTCCAAGTAATAACCGTATCTATAACTACATGTACTCTCCGAGTAATAACTGTATCTATAACTACGTGTACTCTCCAAGTAATAACTGTATCTATAACTTCATGTACTCTCCAAGTAATAACCGTATCTATAACTACATGTACTCTCCAAGTAATAGCCGTATCTATAACTACATGTACTCTCCAAGTAATAACTGTATCTATAACTACATGTACTCTCAAAGTAATAACTGTATCTATAACTACATGTACTTTCCAAGTAGTAACCGTATCTATAACTACATATACTCTCCAATTAATAACCGTATCTATAACTACTTGAAATCTCCATGTATTAACCGTATATATAACTACATGTACTCTCCAAGTAATAACCGTATTTAATATTACATATACTCTCCAAGTAATAACCGTATCTATAACTACATGTACTCTCCAAGTAATAACTGTATCTATAACTACATGTACTCTCTAAGTAATAACCGTATTTATAATTGCATGTACTCTCCAAGTAATAACCGTATCTATAACTACATGTACTCTCCAAGTAATAACCGTATCTATAACTACATGTACTTTCCAAGTAGTAACCGTATCTATAACTACATATACTCTCCAATTAATAACCGTATCTATAACTACTTGAAATCTCCATGTATTAACCGTATATATAACTACATGTACTCTCCAAGTAATAATCGTATCTATAACTACATGTACTCTCCAAGTAGTAACTGTATCTATAACTACATGTACTCTCCAAGTAATAACTGTATCTATAATTACATGTATCTCCAAGTAATAACCGTATTTATCATAACATGTACTCTCCAAGTAATAACCGTTTTTATCATAACATGTACTCTCCAAGTAATAACCGTATTTATAATTGCATGTACTCTCCAAGTAACAACTGTATCTATAATTACATGTATCTCCAAGTAATAACCGTATTTATAACTACATGTTTCTCCACGTAATAACCGTATTTATTATAACATGTACTCTCCAAGTAATAACCGTATCTATAACTACATGTATCTCCAAATAATAACCGTATCTATAACTACATGTACTCTCCAAGTAATTACTGTATCTATAACTACATGTATCTCCAAGTAATAACCGTATTTATAATTACATGTATCTCCAAGGGTTTTTAACCTCATTTGACATTCGCTGGAATCGCTTCAAAATTGTGTCGCTCTTTTTTGTTAAAACAGCCTATAAAATTAATCACTAAGTCCGTTCTTAATCATTAAGAAGTTCGTCATCACTGTGCATTTGTGAATGACATTTCAAAGAATCCGCCCTTGATTGAATTCTGAACGAGTCATGTACAAACTATAAAGCCCACCGAGCTATGCTTTGAAATGGCCTTAGCAACGGATGGCTTTCAAATATCAATCATCTCAGCTTTCATCGTAGCTCCGCCTAGAGTTACATAAACTGTCAGTCAAAAACGGACTAAGCCAGTTAAAAGAAAAAAAAATAACAATTAAGAAAACGCAGTCGCTCCCTGCGGTCGATCCCTTTTAGTTTACTATTACATAAATGTGTTTATGAAGTTTAGTAACTGTAACATAAGTAGTGTGTTGAGAAATAGGGAAAAGGCCTGAGCTAAACATAAAATTTAAACCTGACAATGCAAGTATTAATTAAGTTCGTTGTGAAGGTCAAGGTCAGTGATGCATTTTTTTTAAAGGATTGTGATCAGTTTACAGAATCAACACCTGTTACTTAAAAACAAACTAGATTAAAAAATATTAAAACATGAGCTAAACAAAAAAATTGAACCTAGGTCTTTCAGTATGGAAATTTAGGTAGCTTTGCTATAAACATTGTATATAACAGGGTCATGACAATAGCTCTTCACGTCTCACACCACTATTACATTTCCCATAGGGCTCCATTGTAACATTTATGTCCAAAACAGAGTGAAAAATTAAATTCTGCAGCATGTGTCTGGGCTCAAATTCTTCACTGGTTCAAGATATGCAATTATAAAGAAAAAAAAGTATACCTTGACCAGGTTGTTTTTTTAAAATTCAATGCTTTTGTGAGACCTATCAATTTCCAGAGTAATAATATGTCATCTATTCGCCCTAGCTGCGGTTCGAACCAACAATTCTGAAATGACACAGAATTGTCCAGAAAGCTGGTATCAGCATCAAATTTTCAGTGGTGATTTCTAAAATACTGACCATTTAACTCATGCCAGCAAAAAACAAAACATTGCAGTACAAAGCCCTGAAAAAAGAAGAAAAAGAGAACTAAAGTTTCATTTCTACCTCCTTCATCATGTCCGGAGTACTCAAGGGAGATAATAGTGGTGTGAGTCCTTCATTTTTTACAAAAAGACTAACTAAAAAGGGGACTAATAACCATCAAGCGACCACAAACTGTTCGCCGATGGAGTGCACACACTAGTGTGTATATTGTAGTTGTATGGATGTAGATGAGAGTCAGGGTTTTTATGTTAACATTGCTATATATATTCGGGTGTGTGGGACGACAAGGGACAGAAACTCATTGGCATTCCCTCATATCCACCACACCATCATGCTGGAAAAATATCCTGGGCTAACCTTTCATTAAGCTCCACTTTCGATGAGGCGCTTATAGTCAACACTTGACTGTTCAAGGTAGACTTAAACACATAATGTTGATATGGGCCCAATAAAATAAATAGGCCAGCTGAGTTCCACTTCGGACAGTATTCGTTATTGGGTAGCCTACGTATGATATTTTAAGTAATGTAGGCCTATTTCACTAAGCTAAAATGTCCATCCACATTATTTTCAAACCGACACAACATTTTCTGTTAGTTTATTGATTTGTTTTTACGAGTGTATTGTGGTATTCAAACTTTTCAGCGGGATGGATACAATGCTACATACACTGCAGTTGTGCACAACACGACATACATATTTTGTTATTATTTTCATAGAACGTGTTCGGTACCATTCCACCGCTCTCTGTACCGATCACATTTTGGCATATTTGTTTTGTCATGTATTTTATCGTCGGAGAAGTTAGACTTTTCAAACGTTTATGTTATATGTTAATTAAAACAACGATAGAGGCGAGGTAGAACTCTAAATTACGGTGTTCCGTTAGGGCCATCGTGCTATCGCTTTGTCAACAAGCATGCGCGATGCCACGATAGCACGATGACACGATGGTGATGACACGACAGTACGATAGCACGATGGTGATGGTACGATGACACGATGGTGATCGTAGCATCGCCTTCCTGTAAGACATGCGAAAAATAATAATAATGGAACACATCATGCATTCAAATATTCGGGGTTATTTTGTGTCAGGTTATACATAACCCGGAGACACAAATGCTGCTGAAAAGGGACATTCATATAAGATACACAGTCATATTTTTCTTTTTATATTATAATCACTAAATGTGAGTTATTTATGCGTGCAAATATGTTATTACGTGCCTGCCTGCCTGCCTGCCTGCCTGCCTGCCTGCCTGCCTGCCTGCCTGTCTGTCTGTCTGTCTGTCTGTCTGTCTGTCTGTCTGTCTGTCTGTCTGTCTGTCTGTCTGTCTGTCTGTCTGTCTGTCTGTCTGTCTGTCTGTCTGTCTGTCTGTCTGTCTGTCTGTCTGTCTGTCTGTCTGTCTGTCTGTCTGTCTGTCTGTCTGTCTGTCTGTCTGTCTGTCTGTCTGTCTTTCTGTCTGTCTGTTTTTGTTTGTTTTTTGTTTGTTTATGTGTTCATTCGTTCGTTAGTTCCATCGTCCGTCCGTCCGTCCGTCCGTCCGTCCGTCCGTCCGTCCGTCCGTTCGTTCGTTCGTTTGTTCGTTCCTTCAGGCGACCGGTTTACCTAAACACTTTTTCCTGGGATCCTATGAGGCAAACCAGTACTCGAGCACGCCTATCTCTGCAAGTAACTGATGACTTTTTCAGTTCAATCAGCGATGTAACACAAATGACAATAAGGCGCAATGCCGTATATCAGTCAATCATCACAGATACTATGGCTGGGCGATATGTCACCTTTGGTAGAGTTTTGGGTGTCTTAAAAGAAAGTTGAATGTCGAGTAAGAAAGTCGAGTGTCGAGTAAGAATGTCGAGTGTCGAGAAAGAAAGTTTAATGTCGAGTAAGAATGTCGAGTGTCGAGTGAAAAAGTTCAGTGTCGAGTGAGAAAGACGAGTGTCTAGTAAGAAAACTGAGTATTGAGCAAGAAAGTCGAGTGTCGAGTAAAAAAATATTTTTGGTAGTTAAACACCCAATTAGGAATTAGTGAGCACTGTTCAAAGTGGATTGGCCATACATGGTAAAGACGGGCCCTGTTCAATCAGTTGGTTACGTGTCTAACTGTCAATCCAGGGGTCATGAGTTTGAATACCCGCCAGTAACATACAACACATTCTCCGTGATGACTAATAAAAAAATGTCAGTCTCATTGTCATTCGTCTCTAACCACTGTTTCAAAAGTGTTATGGATAAGTCGCCCCAAAGACAACTCGTCCCACATTTTGAGACAACTCGTCCCAAGTTTCGAGACAACTTGTCCCCTATTTAAAGACAACTCGTCCCATCAAAAGACAAGTTGTCCCAATTAATTATTTCCTGTACCATGTAAAACTGGAAAGATATCAGTTAGTTGCACAAATGAGTTTAACTGATTGTCTATTAACACTTACTTTAAATGTATTTATTTCACATTGATGTGACACAAGTTATTATTATAAATCACGTTCGGTGTATTCTTGGGTAGTAACAGTACTAAGCATATACGAATATAGTGTCCGTCTCACACATAACCGTGGCGGGGGATCAAACCCACGACACTCTGATCGTCTGCTAGCTCTCGATAGCATAACAATTACGCTAAACACTCAACTCAACAATCAAATGGTAAGAGAAAAGTGAACAAGTTCATTGTTCAAGTGACATATGACTGAATGTACATTGTATTGTATTGTTGGGTGTTTATTGTCGTTTTCAACAACTGTTCAGTGCTGGCACACATGAGTATCATGCCGAACCTAATACCGTCTAGACAACTAGACTAAAACTTTGGAATTCATTTAAATACATTAATTATTTTATTATATATTCATTGTCGTGTTAAAATAAAGTACACGAGTAAGCAGTTCCTCTTGACGCGATGACACGATGACACGATGGTGATGGCACGATGGCACGATGACGATGACGCGATGTAATATCGCGTCATCGTCATCGTGTCATCGTAGCATCGCTCCATCACCATCGTGTCATCGTGTCATCGCGTCATCGTCATCGTGCTATCGTGTCATCACCATCGTGTCATCGTACCATCACCATCGTGTCATCGTGTCATCGCGTCATCACCATCGTGTCATCGTGCTATCGTGGCATCGCGTGTGCTTGTTGACAAAGCGATAGCACGATGGCCCTAACGGGACACCGTACTAAATAGCAAATTCGTATCACGTCTATATTGAAGAAAAATATTTTCTAAGAAATCGTACTCCCGATGTTTATGAGACATCATTTACAAGTTTAGCTTCAAAAACGGGTCGAACACTGGATTTAGATTTTTTAAAAGCAATTTTGATTATAAAAAATCACATATGTCTTACCTTCCGCGTGCTGCTTTTACTTAATTTAACTTTGAACCGGAAGTTGCACGTATGGTACAGACGGCTGTACCAGTAGTGCGTTTAGTAGCCGTGTGTATGTAACAGATGAATGTGTTGTCATCCCTAATGCGCAATCTGATCACCTCGGCCTTTATGCTACGCAATAGACCTCTGACATAATAAGGGGCCATTTTGGAAATACTTTTAGTCACATGATAAAATAAAATGGCGGCCCCCTTATGCCACCTGTTTATATACATGTACGTTGAAAATATAAACGTTTGTTAATCAAGACTGATATTTTAAATTTCCCTATAAATATGACCCATGTCGAGTGTATAAATAAAAATGTTATCAGGTCAAGCGCTTAAGGCAACTTTTAAACTTAATAGATATATAAATAAATTCACTGATATATCCACAAAACATATATTAGATTTATACGATAAATTTATCACTCCTATTTTAAACTATTCATCTGAAGTATGGTGATTTAACAAAGGTGTAAAAGTCGAAAGAACGAATCTCAACTTTGCAAACGACTATTAGGAGTTAAACTCTCAACCCAAAACAATTGTATATATGGTGAAACAGGACGTACTAGTTATATATTACAAAGATATTTTAATAAAATCAAATTTTGGTTAAAAATTATTGCTTCAAATAATACCAAATATATCAAATTAGTATACAACATTTTGAAAATGGAAAACGACGTATATGTTAATAGAATAAACTGGGTCTCACAAGTGAAAAGTATATTATCCACATTTGGATTTTACAAAATCTGGTATGCTCAAAGCGTAGGTGACACAAATAACTTCCTTAGCCTTTTTAAACAGAGATTAAAAGATGTTTTCATACAGAACTGGATTGCAGAACTTAATGAATCAACAAAGCACTATTTTACCGTTCAGTAGCATCTTTTGAATTTAAACCTTATCTTGACATTGTAAACATTTCAAAATATTGTGTTGCATTATCAAGACTTCGTCAGATTGGAAGTAGAAAGTGGTCGATGGAAAAAAACCAATTAGTGTACCCTTCAATGAAAGAATGTGTAAACAGTGTAATATGCTAGAGGACGAATACCATTTTCTAATCAAATGTGTAAATTTTATTGAACTGAGAAAAATCAACTTAAAACCATACTATTGGGAAAAAACAAGTTATTTTAAATGTGAGCAATTACTAACTACTGAAAATAAGTCCGAAATGAAAAAGTTAAGTGTTTATGTACATAAAGCTTTTAAATTAAGATTGCTCATTAATAAGTTTACATTCTCATCTTGAAATCAGTAGACCTACTTGCAACCTGTGATTGATATATGATTATCGTCAATAGTAAATCGTACAATTCAAAATTACAAGAATTGTTCTCTCCCGTGATCTTTGACCATCAATTTTTTTTTTCTTCTCAATGTTCAAATGGTGAGCATATACACTATAATTTATTATAAATGTCTGCCATATACCTTTTTATCATGTTTGTGTGTATTATTGTATAAATGTTCATGGGCCATGTTTGGCTTAAACAAACGAAATACATATATATATGAAAGCATACCCTTAAATAATGAATATGTTACATGTAAAACTATGAAAACTGAGCATGTTATGTATATGGAATCAATCTGTGACAACACAGTGTTTGGCAATGTAATCGGTATAGTAGCAGCTCAGCGTCATTCATTTACAACTCTGATGCCGTCCATATATGGTAATGCCAATCTGCTGATCGTCCACAAAACAATGTAAAATTATCTCGACTGAATACATCTCAAAATTGCTTTGTCTGATTTAGCCGTATGGACGTTTCGCTGACTTAGATTTGTGTTTTCAAACCCATAATTACATATTGATAGCACCGGAGACAACACAACAAGATTGTCATCACCAGATGCATTAAGTCAGACAGATTGATGTTTGTGGAAACGTTGAGAATCTATGCTAATCGACCATGATCACCTAGATTGCTTCTTTAAATATGCAATAACCCTTATACTTTGTGTGTTTTTACATCTAACAAATATATTCTGTCAATATAAGTATTCGTAGTGATAATGTATATTTATGGTTTACAACTATGAACCATATTTCTCACTGACACAAGTTATGTAGGGCAGTTGTTCATACAGTCAATCACAACAAAACACAGTATTATAGGCAAGGGTATTACCGCCATAACTCTAAGTTTGCAATTTGTCGTTTGTTCTTTGTGCAATGGATGTAAATGTTTCTTTCTTCTTAGTTTTTTGTGGGAAATGAAACATTTTGTAACTTTGCTATTTGTCTATCCTAGTATATCCTATCACTGTAAAAGTTACATACGTCTTGTTTCTTTGTGTCAGATTAAACATTACTTGCTGCGTAAAATGTATTTTCAAAATTAGATGTATGTTTCGATATCTTTTTATTCCAATGTTCACCCCCTTTGTAATGCGTGTAGGGAATGTATTTGGACAGGGTACCAGGCTATTTCGACTGTGCTGCCACTGAACATCATCATTGTAATAAATCCCATCTTCCCGTTATAACGTTCAGTGGCGCTGCAAAATTGTAGGCAGGTCCTCTGTAAACAACCAAAGAAGTTGCGAATGGAAATATTTGCTGTAAACAGTCATCAGAATTCGCGACTCTAAATACAGCCTTACACATTTAGGTCAGCTACCACCATTGCGTTTTCCATAGACTTAATTTTCACTATTTCTATAATTCATGGACCAAAAATTCCTACATCATATATAAGTACTAACCTAGACTCAAATTAAAATGTCCCCAAAATGGGGTCAAAATTACCACCTTTTACCACATTTCGCCCCCCTGAAGTTGGATACCCCCACTTTCAGTAAGAAAAAAAAACCCAACTAAATTTCACCAATTTTACTTTCCATACAGTTTCCTTAATAAAATGAATTTAGTCAGTCACAGAAACATAATTTTAATTTGTTATTGACACAAACATAATAAACTTATATTTGATTGTGATCGTTTGCCAGTTTGACATTTTCATCCAACCAGAAATAACCTTACTATAAAAATATATGCCCTGAACAACCCTATACTTTTTTTTAGCATAGTCCGATTATTATTTGGAATAAATAAGCGTGAAACATATCAGATGTTTTATGCGTAATGATTATTATTTGCTTCTCATAAAATATTAATTGAAATTGAATCGTAGGAAACATGGTAATATAATGTTGTGTTGATATTATGAACCGAAGTATTGAAAATGTATTTGAATTCTAGAATTACCAATGCATAAAGAGTTTTGTGTTTCTGAGCACTTGGGTTTTAAAAATGAGAACGACCGAAGTTGACTAAAGATCGTATGGGGCACACGTTATAAGCTAGATAACGTTAATGACACGAGGAAGAGCACCGAGCCCATGATCGGAGGATCGTGGGTTTGATCCTCCGCCATGGCTATGTGCGGTGTCCATTTCCGCAAATGCATAGTACTGGTTCTAATCAGAAAGACTTCGAGCATAATTTGCCTTAGTTGTAAGAACTTGTTTCACAATCGAAGTAAAACAAATAAGTTTAAACTTAAACTAAACTTAAGAGTACAGTCTATGATGATTGTTTCATCTCTGATAAGCCGAGATGGAAGACCGTCAAAACCAGTAACTGAGGGTATAAAAAACAGTGTGTATTACATGTAACAGAACTAGAAATGACATCAAGCACACCAACTTCAAATCTATATTTAATTATGCTATTGCGCGTTAGAATAGTCTGTGTATCCGTAAATTAATTTTTGGTGTCCGAACGTGAACAGTGATATTACAGAGTTAAACCAATATCAATACAATGATAAATCGGTATCATATAACATTCAACAATAGCTGTATGGATAAAGGATTTTTTACGTCTGGCACTATTATTTTTTTCATTTTATGTGTTATCTGCATCATTAACTAACTATACAACTGGCGAAGTTCAGCTTTTTTTAAGGTTCAGTTATTGACAGAAATATACGAGTATTCAACATGTAAATCGTTGTAGAAAATGTCGACCAAGTCTTAGAAATCTTTGACATATTCCAGATACATAACTTATCGCCAGCGAATCTTGGTATTTGCAGGAAACTCATTGATTGGACAAGCATTCATTTATTCAACAGACAATCCAGCCGCTGGTACGAAGATAATTAAGGAAAACTAGAGCTCTTACGTAGCAGCAACGCTTAGTTACATAGATACATGTAATATAAAAATATAAAAATAACGAGAAAATTACATAAGATTACATTACAATATAGCCAAACACTTGTACTGGATTGGATTCGAACTTATGGTATCTGACGTATATTATAGAAAAAATATTTTGTTTGGTATTATAAAATAAATATTACATTTTGTTGAGAGTGACAGAACAATACTTCGACATCCAGAGTAGAAAAACAGTGAAATAAACATATTTTACGCGCATTTGACAACGTAAAATGTCGCACCGAAGCTAATTGTCACAACCAACGCTAAATGTCACAAAATCATCTGCCGCTCTAAATATCAAGATAACATATCTTCTCAACTTTATATAAGATGTGTTATTTTGATATTTTTAGCTTGCCCTCTGATGTTGTGTATTCTGGTGCGGTGCGGTGCGGTCGGACTTGTCTGTCTGGTTTGTAATGTGTGTAGGCATAGTACCACCATTGCAAACAGGAAGTGCTTCCGTGGGGTATGATGGCGGTTATAAATAATCCTCATTTCTTCTTCTTTAAAAATGCATTTTCCTTATTTTAATGCTCATTTTTTTATTTGAATGGCATTATTGATGTATTTTGAACATTTTGATAGCATTGTCATGTTTGAATTGTGAATTTAGAAAAAGAAATTGATGCTTGGAAATTGGGGTATGAATACATAATACATAATTTCGGAAGTCTACTTTCACTTTGTCACCAGTGTTCACACTGAGCAGAAAAAAAATCTCTTATATGACACATGGCCCCTACTTTTCTCATCATATTTTGATAGTGCAGAGGTTGACAAACTTTTATTATTAACTATAGAATAAAGAACAAAAACCAATGGTGGGATTACACCTGTATGCTCTTCCGTCCGTTTGATGTATAACTTAATTTTCATTCATTATTTGGCAAACAATCGGTAGCAATGGTATTTAGCTTTAGGATGTCTGCTTAAACCGACCTTGGTTTAAAAGGGGTAAATAAATATGGCTATAGCAGCTGTTTAATATGTAGGTATGTAAACCATAAACGTATGTACTTGTAAACCAATGTGTATGTCATGTGCTCGTCAAAATATGTGAATCATCACACCGAATATGAGGCAGTTCAACCAGCGACCATGGTGTCTATATTTTGACTATAGTTTGCTTATAGAATGATCGTACTATAAACCTCTGGTTCGACAAGAAAGTTTTTTAAAAAGAATAATAGCTGTTTAAAATCAACGCAGAATACTTTGTACATGGAGAATCTGGCAGACTATTTCTTATTTGTCGGCGATATACAAATACTATTAAATATTGATTAAAAATACTAGAGCTGTGCATTTGCATATTTTTCATTTGCGATGCGTATCGCGATATTTCATTTTCAGAACGATACGTATCACGATACATATTGCCAGTGAAAATAAAAGGCGAAGCGTATTGCAGTTTTTTAGTCGCGATGCAATGCGCATCACGATACTGATTTTTAAACTCTTATGCTTTCACCATGATTGTTCAATAAGGTGTATGCAATAATAATGCTCGTATGCAACTTAAAAGTATCTTTATTAACATAAAATAACAGAACTTATTACACTGCATAAATACGAGTGATGAAATAAAAATAGTGGGATACTTCCGGATGGGAAGGAGATGCTGTTCGAAATATCCATCACGTGTTTAGTCAGTTTGCATCTGAAAATTCGTGTTGCTTTTTTAAAAAAAACATTCGTTTTTGTTAGTTTTTTTAATGTTTCATCAAGAACTGAATTGCGATGCACGATATCTGACAATCCCATCGATGCCGCGAAGATCTAAAGAATGCATTGTATCGCGATCTATTGGAAGTTTCATTTAACACCCAATACACACATCGACAGAAAGGTGAATCGCGATCCATCGATGCATCGATGAATCGTTACACCTCTAAAAAAACCTGAATGCAAACGATTCAAAATACGTTAGAATTGTTTATAATATGATTAAGAGGTATATCTAAATAAGACTATTGGGTTTCTCTATTGATTTTTTTTATCAAATTTAGGCTTTAATGATGTGTGGCTACATCAAGGTGCCGGATCATCGGAACTATTTCAAATAAGAAATATAGCCATATATGAAAGATTCACATGTATTTTCAATAACAATATTTATGGTAGGTAAGATCATGTGGCATAATATTTGCCTTCTGACATGACTTTTCAATATTATTACTGTTATGCATACCCCCACCACTTTCACCCTTTCTTCAATTTAAAATTTATTCGGTAAAAATTATCATATCATATCATATCGGTTTCGACGCGACATTTAACATTACCACAGAGTGATATTCCCTAGAAAGAGTGCGAGTTTAATTCATGGATAAAGGAGCTTTTCATTTATGGGTGGGGGTTGGAACAACCTAATGAGAGCGTGTATGAGGATGTATGAGAAAGTACACGTTAGCCAATCTTACCTGAGCATTAAACGGGTCACTATATTGGTCACCTGTGGAACAGAGTACAGATGAACATGAGTAAGCACACTCCTGAATGAAAGATAGCAAATTTAGAGAAACAGACTATACGGGAATGTACAGATTAAAAAGCTTTACTATAAAGAACAAAAGTTTTAGCAGACAAATCTGAAAGCAGAACGGAGTATTAATAGTGTTTGAAAAAAACAGTTATCAAATATGATATTCATTTTTAATATGAACTCAAACCGATATATTCGAACACAAGAATATAACACGTTATATTATTAGAGATAAGAAAGATAGAGAGAAGACAGCAAAAGGCGCTCAATCCTCCACGACTGGTGATTGTAGCAAATGAAATACAACCACATCCCAGTTGATGGGTTGTATCAATGAGGATTTCAAAATTAGCTATTTAATGTACTAGCAAATCGCCAAAACTATGAATACAACATGCATATTTCGAGGTATTTTATGTTCACCAGCAAAAACTTTTGGACGGTTACAACGATTTGCATAACATAAAACGTATATCAAACGTATGAATTAATTCTAGTTCCGGTCAACTAGAATGACGCCCCTTTCAAGATCTAACAGCTTTAAAAGGTGTTAACTCTAACACTATTATTAGGCTCCGAAGAGGTCTAATGATGTACGCCTTTGGTCGTAATGCTATGTTCAAACCGCAATAAATGCTAAAAAAAAAAATTCTTTTATATATATATATTTTTTTTTTTGAAACTGTTACCGGTATTCAACTGACACATTTGAAAAATATGTCACCTTAAAGCTACTCTCTCGCAATCCTGTGATGTAGAAGTATACATGTTGTGTTTATATGAAAAGAGACATTATTATGCTGAGGTACATGTTGAAGTAGTCATTCTATTATATTGTCCTGTTTGATTTTACAGGAGGCATAATCACAACTTTGCTAGGGGTGTCCGGGGTATATTTTAAGCTGTTCTAACCTATATCACAAACTACTTTTTAAACAAATGCCATTTTATTACACTATTACCTTGAATACACATTGGTGGCTTTTTAGACCCGACATAACAGTACATATCAATTCTTAGTAATACATGGAAGTCAAGTATGTGCTAGGTATTGCGATACATTCATACTGCATATATTATATGTGAAGGATATGTGATATTTTTGCAAGAGTAATTCATATTTTGGGAATAACTATTATTTTCATAAAAACACTAATAAACATGTGAAACTCCACAAATTCTACAGGAGGCAAGTTCCCCCGTCTGCCTCAGTGTGGCTAATATATAAATAAATTATAATCTGCGACCCTCAACAAATAAAAGAAAAATTATTAGAACAATGTTTTGTTTGAATACTTAGGGTCAGTTTATGACATCGAGGAAGTGTACAATGTCAAAAGTGAACATGTATTACATGAAGAACAGGTAATGGTCTACGGATCTGAAACAGCTGCGATATGTCATACAAAATAGTGATATGGACGATAATGTTCTTAAACATTGCCGTTTATGTAACGTATACGTTGGACGGGTGGATAGGCGAAACGGAGACATTACTTAGCCGGTCAATGGAGAGATAAAGCTTTGAAGTCGGTGTTTTGCTCACAATTCCATGAAATAATCTCAAGTGCCGTGAACGAGGATTCAACATGGCATCCCTGGAATAATAACGAAATGACAAAAACCACTGGACTCGCGCTCCGCCATAGAAATATAGTGCTATTCAAAATAATATATCAGTAAGCCATATATTATATATATTTTTAAGTTAAATTACATATTTCAAAAGAAATTCAATCTCAACAGAAATCTCCAAACATAATGTCAACGGGCCTTATTGTACCTGATTATCCTTGATGACACAGAGCTATATGAATCTATTTTCCAACTTTTGTCCTTCAGGAAGCGGCAAAAGTCAAAACACAGATTTTGAATGTTATATCTGCATAAAAAATTACTTCATTTTCTCATATATATATATTTAATTAAACATACCAATCCAACGGTCAAACCGTGACATAAAATTCACTATTTTTATGACGGACTCATAGAAAAGATCCTTAATCCTCCACGACCAGTGTATAAACATTTGTAAGAGAACACCCACGGTAGGGTTGTCCTCATAAACAAGGATTTCAAAACAATGGCTATTCTCCTAACTGGTAAACTTCCGAAAATAAACAGTACCTATCGATAAATACAACATATTACCGGTTATCTACCAGATAACATGACATCAGATCCAATGTTATCTACAGTACACCATGACAACATATTCGCAATTATATAACAGATAACAGGCAGCAGGTCCCATGTTACCTACCGTACACCATGACAACATGTTAACGGTTATATACTAGATAACATGACAACGGATCCCATGTTATATACTGTACACCATGACAACATATTCGCGGTTATATACCAGATAACATGCAACAGGTCCCATGTAATCTACTGTACACCATGACAATATATTCTCTGTCATCTACCAGATAACATGACATCAGATCCAATGTTATCTACCGTACACCATGACAATATATTGGCGGTTATATACAAGATAACATGCAACAGGTACCATGTTATTTACCGTACACCATGACAATTTATTCTCTGTCATCTACCAGATAACACGACATCAGATCCTATGTTATCTACCGTGCACCATGACAACATAGATAACATACAACAGTTCCCATGTTGTCTACCGTACACCATGACAATATATTGGCGATTATATACCAGATAACATGCAACAGGTACCATGTTATCTACCGTACACCGTGACAACATGTTAACGGTTATATACCAGATAACATGACAACGGATCCCATGTTATCTACTGCACACCATGACAACATATTCGCGATAATATACCAGATAACATGCAACAGGTCCCAAGTTGTCTACCGTACACCATGACAGCATATTCTCGGTTATCTATCAGATAACATGCAACATGTCCCATGTTATCTACCGTACACCATGACAACATATTACCGGTTATATACCAGAAAACATGCAACAGGTCACATGTCATCTACCGTATACCATGACAACATATTCGCGGTTATATACCAGATAACATGCAACAGTTCCCAGGATATCTACCTACACCATGACAACATATTCTCGGTTATATATCAGATAACATGCAACAGGTCCCATGTTATCTACCGTACACCATGACAATATATTAGCGGTTTTATACCAGATAACATGCAACAGGTCCCATGATGTCTACCGTACACCATGACAACATATTCGCAGTTATATACCAGATTACATGCAACAGATCCCATGTTATCTACTGTACACATGACAACATTTTACCGGTTATATACCAGATAACACATGTTATCTACTGTACACCATGACAACATATTCGCGGTTATATACCAGATAACATGCAACAGGTCCCATGTTATCTACCGTACATCATGACAACATGTTAGCGGTTATATATCAGATAACATGACAACAGGTCCCATGTTGTTTACCGTACACCATGACAACATATTTCCGGGTGTCTATCAGATAACATGACAACAGTTCCCATGTTGTCGACCGTACACCATGATAAGCGGTTATATATCAGATAACACGACAATGTGTCCCATGTTGTATACCGTACAACATGACAACATATTCTCGGTTATATACCAGATACCACGACCACAGGTCCCATGTTGTCTGCCGTACACCATGACAACATATTCTAGGTTATCTACTGGATAACATGACAACATGTCTCATGTTGTCTACCGTACACCATAGCAACATATTAGCGGTTATACACAAGATACATGCAACAGGTCCCATGTTATCTACCGTACACCATGACAACATGTAAGCGTTTATATACCTGATAACATGAAAACAGGTCCTATGTTGTTTACCGTACACCATGGCAACATATTCTCGGTTATCTACCAGATAACACGACAATAGGTCCCATGTTGTATACCGTATACCATGACAACATATTCTAGGTTATCTACCGGATAACATGACAACATGTATCATGTTGTCTACCGTACACCATAGCAACATATTAACGGTTATATATCAGATAACATGACAACAGGTCCCATGTTGTCTACCGTACACCATGACAACATATTATCGGTTATATACAAGATAACATACAACAAGATAACATGCAACAGGTCCTATATTATCTACCGTACACCATGACAACATTTTCTCGGTAATCTACCAGATAACACGACATCAGATCCTATGGTATCTACCGTACACCATGACAACATAAATAACATACAACAGTTCCCATGTTATCTACCGTACACTATGACAATATATTAGCGGTTATATATCAGATAACATGCAACAGGTACCATGTTATCTACCGTACAACATGACAACATATGCCCGGTAGTCTACCAGATAACATCATAACAGGTCCCATGTTATCTACTGCACACCATGACAACATATTCTCGTTTATCTACCAGATAATATGCGACATGCCAAATGTTGTCTACCGTACACCATGACAACATATTCCCGGTTGTCTACCCATGTGGGACTATTTCAGACATTTCACTGGCTTATCGAGAGAAGTTACAAACCCCCTTAATATCGACCGTTTTTATCACTTACCTGGCTAAACCGTGATATTAGGTTACAAAGAAACATATAGGAGAAATTCAATTTTATCGTTATAACTGTTTCATTATTAAATTGCCAACCTATTACAACGCCTAGTCATTTAGTTAAAAATATAACCTTTATTATGATAAAATAAAAATTAAAATAAGTTAACCTCTTCTTGCTTCCTTTTTTAATTTTATAACAGCATATATGCTCATTATATAAAAATTACTCAAAACACGTTTTCGGTCATTTTTAAGGTCTTATAAACCTTAGTTGTGATTTTTTGCTTACCTATAACAACAAATACGTTCATTTCAAATAAAATTCTCTTTACGATGATATTTAAATATAAAAAATATGATAATTGCATTTTGCTTCCATTTTGATTTGAAAATGAGATAAAATGTAATTCTGATTTATTTTCTGTGTGCCCAATGTATAGCATATTACTGTACCAAATTAAATACAGCATGTATGTCGCTATATCAGCCGGCTATATACAATGCAGATGTTTTTCAGCCTCGAAGTATTTATAAACATATGGTGATGTTGCAAGTTATGTGTAGTTTAAAGTGTAGTTTTTATTATGTATTTTATTTAGTCTAAAGCATATATTTGTTTTAATTTGATATTTTAACTAAAGAACTTTCAAAAAATTTCAAGTAAATTTCTTTTGTAATGTAAAACATTATTTAATGGTTTAATTTTTTTCACATAAATTCATGTTTTAATGTCTTTGTGATGAGATAATTCAGTGGACATAGGAAGAAAATTGATAAAAGAGTATAATTTGATTACTCAATTTATTTATAACACTTGATTCTTAAATGTCAAAGCCAGTGATTAGATAACAATAATACTTTACGCAAGGCATGTTAATTGAATAAAGAGATTTAATCATGTAATTGGTTGATAATTATGTTAATACAGCATATTTAGCAAATCATTGTTTTAAATCAATCAATTATAAAAATAATATCAACATATATGAAGATATTGCTGATCAGTTCTCAATTGATCTGACCAAAGGAGATAGTCGTTTTTTAAAGATATTTCTAAATATACGCAATAGTGCTCTTTTTCTTCCTTCATATTTTCAATTCAAATCCAAGATTATTGCAGATTTTAGTGTAAAGATTAGCAATAATTTACACGGAGCTTTATCATGTCAAATAATTGTGCTTTGTTTTGATATTTATAATTTATGTTTTAAAATATCTCTTATAATTCTTTTAGAATGGCTATGTACAAATTTAAATGTTCATTTCTATGTTTTATTATATGATGTGTACATAGATGAGACGAAAATAAAGATAATGGAATAGAATCTTTATTTCCTCCATAATAAGAGAGCATATAATAATACATATAAAAATTGCAGTTAATTATTACACATAAATAAACAATATACAATGAGTTACAAGTGAAGAATGAACATACGATAAGCCTAATATGATGTCATATTGTAAGATAATTCATAACATGATGGATTTGTTAAAATAACTATATAAATTATGATTTTATAAAAATCAGTATTGCTTTCTAACTGTCATATAGTATACCTTTCACTAATATAAGTGAAATAATAACATTGTCCATCTATAATGAATCTTACCGAAATAAAATGCAAGACCCAGTGATAGACTAATAACAACGATGAACCTTTTGTATCACCGAAACGAAATGTAAGAAATTGATTATACACAACAAACAGTAAACATTAGTAGTATCGATAAAAGTTACTTTAAAATACTGTGAATTATCCCAATATTGAAAATGATATATCTTCAATCTGTTCAATGTCAGATAAATATTCATTAAGCCCGGAAAGCAGTGCTTAAATCTGATTATTGGCGTCTTTTTAATAAAAGAATTTAAGGCCGGAAGACCACAAGTCGTTATAACTGCGTCCCAAAGCTTATTTCTTTCGACAGTGTTTGCAATACAAAAATGAACAATATGTAGAACTAAATTATCTACAAGCGTATTACATTTGTTACAAAGCTGTACAGCTGTAAACGATTGCAGTTTACTTAGTAGTGACACTGCTGTAAAACATTGTGCTTTTACATACTGATTTTTCCTACTCAATTGACATAGGCAGCAAGGCCTATTTATGCTAAACAAGTTCATGGCATATGATGGACCTATCTTGTCACCTAACCTCATTAACATTGTATTTGAGTTATGTATTAGCACTTTTTGTCTAAGAATATATTTCCATGCATACTTGGATGAAAAATATTGCCGTTTAAGAATAACTAACCAAATAATTATATAGATCATACTTCGTTAATATTCTATAGATGTCAGGAATAAAACCTAATGTTTGTTTATCATCATTAAAATATCTTAACAGACGATTAACTAATAATTGCTTAGCAATATACTTATTTGGGAGTCTGCATAATTGACCAAAGAATTGTAGCTTCCTGTAGTCGATTTAAGTTTCAAGTGAATTTACACCAATAGAGCTTAAAGCAAAATCCGTATTTACATATTGTGGGAGATTTTGGATAAATTTTATACAGAATCTATGTCCTCGTTCTAGTTGTGTTATATTTGATTTGGTTAATGAATTCCATAATTCACAACCATATAGGGGTTTTGGTATAACGATTGACATATATATTGTTAATGTTGTCAAGGGATTAAGACCATGCGGATGTAAACCACTATTAATAAGATTTAAAAAGCGTCCTCGTAACTTATTATTTGACTGTCGAACATGATCACTAATACACATATTTTTGTCACATATAATTCCTAGATGTGTATAATTTTCTTTTTCATGAATAATGTCACTAGATCCTAGTTTCTATGACTTGCAGTTTTTATCAAAGTTATGTTTGGATTCATTAAAAACAACAATAGCACAGTTTATTGGATTATAATCATACCTCCATTTTATGGAATATTTTTAGCAAATATCTAGCATTTTGTCTAAACCTGACTTTAAATACGATACAAGAACCATATCATCCGCAACGGTAGGGGTACCAACCTTCAAGTTAAAAACACACAACCCAAGACCGATACTTTCTATGTCTTTTATCAGACCATCAATGAAAAGAAGATATAATATTGGTGAACTTTGAACCCCTCGTCTTGTTCCTTGAAGAACATTGAACCACTCAGAAATCAACCCTTGGTTTCGTACGCAGCTTTGCATATTACGATACATATTAAAGAATGACATAAATATATAGTTTGTAACGCCGCTATCAAACAATTTGAGCATAAGTCCATTATGCCACACCCTATCAAAAGCTTGACGAGCATCTAAAAAGCAAACAAAAACCTTGCTTTTTTGCTCTCTGCCATATAAAATACATTCTTTTAGTGCAAAGGAAGTCATCAAACATCCGAGTCCTTCCTGAAACCCCCCTTGTTGGTTACTTACTGAGATTACTTCCTAAAGTTTTATATGTTCGTTTTATAGACATAGCATACATATTGTGTAATTAACTTTCAATACAAGTTAGTTTAGCTAAACCATAATCAAATGTTTATGAACATTACAGAATGTTTAATTTAAACGTTTTCCGAAGATCAGTTAAATAGTAAAATCAGTACCAAAAATAGAACACCCCTCCCCCAACATCGATATTCAGATAAATTGATAATGAATTCAAAATTTTATGAACAGACAATAAAGCGGGGGGAAATATAAGCGGTTTTCTACAATTTTTTGTATTTCTCAATAATGCAATAGCTTTATTAATTAAACGTGTTGGTAATAATTCTTTAAACAACTTACGCTCAGTTTTAATATTAATTTTTCAAAAATTGATCCTTTCGTATATTAAAGTGGTATGCGAAAAATATTAATCTGTTGTAAGAACATTATCTTATGGGTGTATTTACTCTTATGATATTATAACTTAAAAAGTATACTTAAAAGAAGTTAAAACTTATATAATTATATAACCGTAATTATTATATGTGAAAAAAAAAACAACATGAAGTTTGAAATATCATTTGAATATCATTGCACTCGGTAACTCAGACAGTAATGCGTCCGACTATCAACCCTCCGGTCGTGAATTCGAATCCCCAACGGCACTGGTCTCTGTGATGATTGATTTACAACATAATGTCTCATTGTCATTATGTCTCTTTCAAATGTGTTATATTTTTACGCATAAAATTTTATCAAATAATATAGCGTGTAAGTAAATTCTCATCAAAACCACCAAAATTGCTTATTAAAACCAAGGACTTATATACGAATAGATATATAATGCCCGAGGGCGCCTACTTGACCTTAGTGTCAGAGCGACACAATACCTGTATGTTTTATGAGATAACATAACAACAGGTCCCATGTTGTCTTCCGTACATCATGACAACATATTCCCGGTTGTCTACAAGATAACATGACAACATGTCCCGTGTTATCTACCGTATATGCACCATGTCAACATATTCCCGGTTGTCTACCAGATAACATGCAACATGTCCCGTGTTATCTACCGTATATGCATCATGACAACATATTCCCGGTTGTCTACCAGATAACATGACGACATGTCCCGTGTTATCTACCGTATATGTACCATGACAAATATTCCTGGTTGTCTACCAGATAACATGACAACATGTCCCGTGTTATCTACCGTATATGCACCATGACAACATATTCCCGGTTGTCTACCAGATAACATGACAACATGTCCCGTGTTATCTACCGTATATGCACCATGACAACATATTCCCGGTTGTCTACCAGATAACATGACGACATGTCCCGTGTTATCTACTGTATATGCACCATGACAACATATTCCCGGTTGTCTACCAGATAACATGACAACATGTCCCGTGTTATCTACCGTATATGCACCATGACAACATATTCCCGGTTGTCTACAAGATAACATGACGACATGTCCCGTGTTATCTACCGTATATGCACCATGACAACATATCCCCGGTTGTCTACAAGATAACATGCAACATGCCCCGTGTTATCTACCGTACATGTACCATGACAACATATTCCCGGTTGTCTACAAGATAACATGCAACATGTCCCATGTTATCTACCGTACATGCACCATGACAACATATTCCCGGTTGTCTACCAGATAACATGCAACATGCCCCGTGTTATCTACCGTACATGCACCATGACAACATATTCCCGGTTGTCTACAAGATAACATGCAACATGTCCCGTGTTATCTACCGTACATGCACCATGACAACATATTCCCGGTTGTCCACCAGATAACATGCAACATGCCCCGTGTTATCTACCGTACATGCACCATGACAACATATTCCCGGTTGTCTACAAGATAACATGCAACATGTCCCGTGTTATCTACCGTACATGCACCATGACAACATATTCCTGGTTGTCTACAAGATAACATGCAACATGTCCCGTGTTATCTACCGTACATGCACCATGACAACATATTCCCGGTTGTCTACCAGATAATATGACGACATGTCCCGTGTTATCTACCGTATATGCACCATGACAACATATTCCCGGTTGTCTACAAGATAACATGCAACATGTCCCGTGTTATCTACCGTACATGTACCATAACAACATATTCCCGGTTGTCTACCAGATAACATGCAACATGCCCCATGTTATCTATCGTACATGCACCATGACAACATATTCCCGGTTGTCTACAAGATAACATGCAACATGTCCCGTGTTATCTACCGTACATGCACCATGACAACATATTCCCGGTTGTCTACCAGATAACATGACAACATGCCCCGTGTTATCTACCGTATATGCACCATGACAACATATTCCTGGTTATCTACAAGATAACATGCAACATGTCCCGTGTTATCTACCGTACATGCACCTTGACAACATATTCCCGGTTGTCTACCAGATAACATGCAACATGTCCCGTGTTATCTACCGTACTACACCATGACAACATATTCCTGATTGTCTACCAGATAAAATGACAACAGGCCCATGTTATTTAGAATAACGACGGCTGTTTTACAGTACAAGAAACAAAGAAATCCAGTGCTGTTTGCCGTGGTTATATTTAAGCTTTATATTAAATTTTGTTTAGGTATAGACCCACTAACTGAAAATGTCATTGAACTATGAAAATTAGAGGTTTTAAGCCATAGTTTCTTGATCGTCATTATCACGCCAATAATTGTTGTGGCATGGTAAACTACATTTTACACCAATTTTGATTGTTTTAGCATCTGAATGATCCCAATCTGGATGCCAGCAATAGTTATCCTCACTCCTTATTTTCATCTTCATTTCGCTGGGAGAATTTTAGCACAACAATTTAAATCTTGATCAACACGTGCATGTATTGTTTAAATTGCACCACTTACAATTACGTTATTAACTAGGCTAGATAGCCTTCCATTAACACTTGTAGTTGAGTCATAATGGAACACCAGATGCATTTCAACACGTTTTGTGTGTTGCGTGGGTGTTCTCACGCTCGTATGATGTAACGCAGTTGATTAGATAAGTCATGTAACACTTTATTTGAAACAATTCATACATTGTATCCCGTTCATACGTTTTTCTGCAACGAACCTGTAGAGTAGTGAGTTCCAAACATATCATGTTTATATATATTCTGCTAGTAAGGTTATCTCGCCTTTCCACTGTATAGTATGTAGTGACCTTGGTTAGACTACAACACACCTACGGGGACTGAAGACGCTCTATTGGCTTAATAATAATAATAAATACTTTATAAAAGAGAGAACGCATTTAAATAAATTTTAAGAGGCCATGAACATATTTACAAAGAGCAAAATCAATTAAACATGTAAGCACAAGAACAAACAGACACGACTATATGTGTATGTATGTATGTCAATATTGGTGAGAGCTACCCGACTATATGTGTATGTATGTATGTCAATATTGGTGAGAGCTACCCGACTATATGTGTATGTATGTATATCAATATTGGTGAGAGCTACCCGACTATATGTGTATGTATGTATATCAATATTGGTGAGAGCTACCCGACATTATTATAACACGACTATATGTGTATGTATGTATATCAATATTGGTGAGAGCTACCCGACTATATGTGTATGTATGTATATCAATATTGGTGAGAGCTACCCGACTATATGTGTATGTATGTATATCAATATTGGTGAGACTACCCGACATTATTATAACACGACTATATGTGTATGTATGTATATCAATATTGGTGAGAGCTACCCGACTATATGTGTATGTATGTATATCAATATTGGTGAGAGCTACCCGACTATATGTGTATGTATGTATATCAATATTGGTGAGACTACCCGACATTATTATAACACGACTATATGTGTATGTATGTATATCAATATTGGTGAGCTACCCGACTATATGTGTATGTATGTATATCAATATTGGTGAGAGCTACCCGACTATATGTGTATGTATGTATATCAATATTGGTGAGAGCTACCCGACATTATTATAACACGACTATATGTGTATGTATGTATATCAATATTGGTGAGAGCTACCCGACTATATGTGTATGTATGTATATCAATATTGGTGAGAGCTACCCGACTATATGTGTATGTATGTATATCAATATTGGTGAGAGCTACCCGACATTATTATAACACGACTATATGTGTATGTATGTATATCAATATTGGTGAGAGCTACCCGACTATATGTGTATGTATGTATATCAATATTGGTGAGAGCTACCCGATTATATGTGTATGTATGTATATCAATATTGGTGAGAGCTACCCGACTATATGTGTATGTATGTATATCAATATTGGTGAGAGCTACCCGACTATATGTGTATGTATGTATATCAATATTGGTGAGAGCTACCCGACATTATTATAACACGACTATATGTGTATGTATGTATATCAATATTGGTGAGAGCTACCCGACTATATGTGTATGTATGTATATCAATATTGGTGAGAGCTACCCGACTATATGTGTATGTATGTATATCAATATTGGTGAGAGCTACCCGACTATATGTGTATGTATGTATATCAATATTGGTGAGAGCTACCCGACTATATGTGTATGTATGTATATCAATATTGGTGAGAGCTACCCGACTATATGTGTATGTATGTATATCAATATTGGTGGAGCTACCCGACATTATTATAATATGACTATATTATTTCAATTTTCCAATTTAATGAAGCAGCGACAAACATTTTAATTTCCGTTTTTGGATGTTTTCCGCCCACGTCATTTTATGAATATGTGTTGTGTTCCTGGGTTAGGATGTGTTCATGGCTTGAGAAGATTTTTTTTATATAAAAAATATTACGTGTAAAATTAGAAACTAATCAAATGTTTTTAAATTATACACTTTCACAAATATTTTCATGAAAAAGTGTAAGTTGCTATACACGGAATATTTATGAAAGATACAGTTCTATCGGAATGTGTAAAATGGTCGCCCTAATACAAATGAAAAGAATATTTCAAAAGCGAAAACATATTTTTTTACTAAACATTAAATTATTCTCAACGGCCGAAAAGCAAATATTCAACTTGTGACAAGAAAACGTAAATTTGCTACACTACGCGGTGGTTATCTGGTGGAAGCACGATATTATGTCATGTGAATGCGGCAGTTGTCTCGTGGGAACTCGATATCATGTCGTGTGAACGCGACGGTTATCTGGTGGGAACACGATATTATGTCGTGTGAACGCACTGGTTATCTGTAGGGAACACGATATTATGTATTGTGAACGCGATGGTTATCTGGTGGGAACCCGATAATATGTTGTGTGAACGCGGCAGTTGTGTCGTAGGAACTCAATATCATGTCGTGTGAACGCGATGGTTATCTGGTGGGAACACGATATTTTGTCGTGTGAACGCGATGGTTATCTGGTAGGAACGCAATAATATGTATTGTGAACGCTGCAGTTGTCTCGTGGGAACGCGATATCATGTCATGTGAACGCGATGTTTATATAGTGGGAACGCGATATCATGTTGTGTGAACGTGGTGGTTATCTCGTGGGAACACAATATTTTGTCGTGTGAACGCGATGATTATCTGGTGAGAGCGCAATAATGTCTTGTGAACGCGGCCGTTGTTTCGTGGGAATGCGATATCATATTGAGTGATCGCAATGGTTATCTGGTGGGAACGCAATAATATGTCGTGTGAAATCGGCAGTTGTCTCATGGGAACTCGATATCATGTCGTTTGAACGCGGTGGTTATCTCGTGGGAACGCCATATCATGTCGTGTGAACGCGATAGTAATCTCGTGAGAACGCGAAATTATTTCATGTAAATGCGGTGGTTATCTCGTGGGAACGCAATATTATGTCATGTGCACTGGGAGTTTTTCATGGGAACGAGATATTACGCATTTGAATGCTGTTGTTATCTCTTGGGAACGCGATAATATGTTGTGTGAATGCGACAGTCGTCTCGTGGGAACACAATATCATGTCGTGTGAACGTGGTTGTTATCTTGTGGGAACGTGATATTATGTCGTTCAAATGCGGCAGTTGTCTCATGGGAACGTGATATCATGTCGTGTGAACGTGGTTGTTATATTGTGGGAACGCGATATTATGATCTGGGAACGCAGTAGTTATCTCTTGGGAACACGATATCATGTCGTGTGAAGGCGGTAGTTATATCACTGCATGAAATTTAGGATTTACTTCGCATTTAAATACCTCCTAAACTATAATTAAATTTCGAATTTAATTGCATTGAAGTAAATTTAATGTAAACTCAATTTGGTAATTTACTTTTAATATAATAAACATTTAATTTTTCATGAAATTCTCAGATTTGCTTGGCATTTAAGTCGTTCTGAAATTTCATGAATTCCTGAAATCAATGGAATTTAAGGACAATAAATCTGATGAAATATATGATTAAATGCATCTTCACATGATTAAATTTTGAATGTCAGTGAATTTAATATTACAAAATCTCACGATATTAAATTTGAATGTTCCCCGATGTCTAATCAGCAAAATTTAACAAACTAAAATGTCTATAAATATAGAACACAAAAAGGTTTTATTATTTTGAACTTTTTGATAATTTACTTATATTTAAATACTGCTTAATATCTCATGGGATGAGATTTCCTGGAACTGATATTTTCTCATTAAATGCATTTAATGGGAATGTCATTAGGAAATATTGGCGTATTTTGTACAAAGAATTACAGTTATACCATTAATTAATATAGGTATTACTGTTTAAAGTTCATGGAAGAAAAGAAACACAATTTTCTCTGCAACAGTTTAAACATTTATTAATAAAAATTCATTGTGTAGTATTGATTCACAATACACTTTATTTCATAGTTGAACATCATAAAGTAAATGAGTACAAGGTTGACTAGATTAGAAATAGGTGCGGGTCTTAAAAATATTCATAGTTAAAAGGGGATGAAATGCAAAAAGCAGCTACTTAAATGTTCTATCAAACAAGTTTTAACAAATTAGTGAAGTCCTCAATCTTTAAAAATTTCACGGGCCAAAATCCGACACATGCAAGGTGTTCAAAATTACGCCATTCCTGTTGACGGTGACGGTGAACCGTCCATACTCCTGGGCCACTCCTGCAGATGGCCATGCAGTCTGTAATATAAATACAATATTAATTAAACACAATGAGTTAAAAAAAAATTAAAAAAAATTCAATCGATGTAAAATACAAGTTTAGACATCAAATAGATAAAATTCAATCATATAATGCAATTGAACAATATTTAAAAAATATATATTTATATAAATTCTCTTACCTCGTGGCCAGATCTAGAGGACATGACGTCATAAAAATCAGTTATGACGATTTTCCGCTTGGACCGTGCCTTTTACAAATTGATAACAAAAAAATGGACTTAGAATAAATATGTGTCGTGCTCGAACCTCTGCCACGTGCTCATTCCATGACCGAATTTAATAATTCAAGAACCATTCGGCAGGTATTGATTAGCTGAAGCTGAAGCGTTTTTGTTTCCAATATCTTGCCGCTAAGGGTCGCCAGCGGGCCTCGAACCTGGGTCATGTTCTGGCACGTGCAAGGCATGTGTGAGGCAGTGCACCGGGCCCATGTTCATGTCTGTTGTATATTTAATGATTCAAAGCAACTTTTGTTCTTCAACAAATAAACTATTTGTCTCCGTTTTCTTCGGAAATGCGTCCCGTGCAAACACGTCCCAGTCTCTGGTTCCAACTGCTTGAACCGTCCTGGGAGCTCATTCCTTGTCAGAATTTGATTATGTAAGTGCCATTCGTGAGATATTGAGTAGGCGTTGAGCAAGCGACTATATTTATTCCCGATATCTTGCCGCTAGGGGTCACTAGCAGGCCTCGAACCTGGGTCAAGTTGCGCCACGTGAACGGCATATTTTAGGCAAGTGCATTGGGTTCATGTTCATATGTGTTGTGTATTTTTAATTCGAAGCAACTTTTGTTCTACAACAAATAAGTTATATCTCTCCGTTTATTCGGAAATGCGTCTCGTGCTAACACGTGCAATTCAACAATTTTGGCAAATTTAGGTGTCGTGTTCAAATCCCAGCCCAGAGGCATTTCTTGTCGGAATTTGATGCTCTTGGGGTTGTTCGACAGGTATTGAATAACTTCTAAGGATGCTGTACATAATTGGAATGCGCTGGTTCAAGGTCATTCCTCGGCCTAGAACTAAGGTAGTCCCTCTGGCACTTGCGTCATTCTGAGAGCCACTTGCATTGAGTTCAGCTTCATATATGTTGTAAAGCATTCAATTCTAAGCGACTTTTGTTTTTAAACTTAGGGCTAACTCAAACCGTTTAGCCAGAAGAGTCATAATACTAGCTCACATATGGTCAGTCGGTGGGCCAAAAAGGGCTCGAACCTGAACCAAGAGACCATTTCAAGTCCGATTTTTTTCGACTTGGGTATCATTGGAAAGGTCTCGGCGAGCCTGACAAAGTGACGTCGAGTTTTTTTAAAAATTCTCCAACCCGTGCACGTGCAAAAATTGAAATAATAAACTTGGCAAAAGAAAAATGTATTAATTTAGCTTTATTTCGTCAAATAAAGGCCATTTTATTTTTTTACCGTTTCTAACTTATCCTTTTTTTAAATAACTCGAGTCAAAAATTTGTAGCACGTGCCAGAAAATGAGAGGCACGTGTTTTCAGTTAATTTTCATATATGTTGTAGATCTCGTCAATTTCAACAACTTTTGTTCTTAAAGTATTAAGCTATCTGTCTCCGTTTAGTCAGAAACTCGCCACGTACTAACAAGTGTAATTCAACTAATATGGGTGCCTGGTTCAACCCCTCACCCAGAGGCCATTACTTGTCGGAATTTGATGATCCTGGTGTTGTTAGACAGGTATTGACAAGATCTAAAGGTTGTCGTACTTAATTATCCGGAATTCGCTGGTTCAAGGTCATTACTGGGCCTAGAACTAAGGGAATCCCCCTGGCACGTGCGTCATTCTAAGAGTCACGTGCATTGGGTTCAGCTTCATATATGTTGTAGAGAATTTAATTCTTGGCAAGTTTTGTGTTTAAACTATGTGACTAACTGTTGAGCCAGTATAACCTTAACCCAAACTCACATATGGTCAGCCGGCGGGCCAAAAGGGCTCAAACCTGAGCCTAGAGGCCATTTCTGGTCCAATTTTTTCGACTTGGGTTTCATTGGAATGGTTTCGGCGAGCCTGACAAAGTGACGTCAAGTTTTTTTCCAGAAAATCTGAAACCTGTAACTCGAACAATAGACTGATTAAAAAAAATATTAGCTAGATCTCATCAAATAAATGCCAATTAATTCTTACCATTTCTAAAAATAACTTTTTAATATAACTGACTTTTTACATGTCATTTTTGCCATTTTTTGGCTATGTTCGAGCCTCCATAGAGCCCTTAGGACGCAAAACAAGGTTATAAAACCATATATTTTCTAAAAGATTCATTCAAGTCCTCGAACATGGCATCAAAAATACCTGGTCCAGACACCTAGAAAGGTCATTAGCGGTCATCTGAAACATACACTTATTCCATTTGTGGGGGTTTTAAAATTTTTGATAATATTGTCTCTACAACCATATCTAAAATTTTATATAAAAATAGGTAATTCGTTAATAACTTTGCCAATTATGTACTTATTGGGCCAAAAACTTCCACAAATGTTAATATATTCATGATCTATGGATTTCTATACTTTGGTAAGGTGAGATCAGAAGTTTGAACATACTTTTTTGACCTGAACGCTTTTTCAACCATTTATTTCAACAAAAAATACGGATTAACCTTGACTTTGGGAAATAAGGTCAAGATCTTGAATTGTTAAGTCGGATGATATTGATAAAAAGTATTTGAAGATCAAGCATTGCAATCTTGAGATAGACAATTCAACATGTACCCTTTTCTCAAACAAAAAAAATTCGAAAAAAAATGTGTTATGATAAGGATAAAATTCGCATGTCCCCCTCCCTAGTATTTAATAATCGTATGGGATCTTGATTATTAGGGATCTCCCAACCCCATTATTTAAAAGATATTCAAACCTCATATTAATATAGTGTTCCTCTCAGGGACAATATCATAAAAAAATTTAATACCCAAATTTCAAGGACCATAACTCTGTCAAAAAAAGGGTACAGACATGCTGCTGAATACATCTCCATGATGGTAATTGAATATTCTTTCCAATGATACCTTAATTTTAAACCCCAAATTAAAGATTCAATTATTCTAGCAGAAAAACATCAGAATTTGGATTTTTGGTTCTGAACTTAACCACTTTTTTGGTGACTTTTTTATCTTGCTCGGTTTAGATTATCCATCCCGGGGGACGTAGAAAACCCCGTAACTACCTACAACTTCCACTATCCTGATATAGAAAGCTCCAAAAGACCTAAATCCAGGACCAAAAAACATCTTTTTTAAACATATTATTTTTTTAGTTAAGGTTTGTTACGGGAGAATGTATCGCCCTGAACCTCAAAGGCATATCTAGATATTACGTTGATAATCGGTTAAGGTTTCTTACGGGAGAATGTATCGCCCTGAACCTATCGCCTTGAACCTCAAAGGCATATCTAGATATTACGTTGATAATCGGTTAAGGTTTGTTACGGGAGAATGTATCGCCCTGAACCTCAAAGGCATATCTAGATATCACGTTGATAATCTGTTAATGTTTGTTACGGGAGAATGTAACACCCTGAACCTCAAAGGCATATATATTTCAGGACTTGATATGTTAAGCGTTGTGAACAGAGGGTTTATCCCCCCTGCACCTCACAGGCAAAGCTAGATCAGAAGTTAATAACATGCTACATTTGTATGTGAAAGGTGGGTGTATCACTCTGCACCTCACAGACATATATAGATCCAGCTTTGCTAATCGGTTAATGTTTGTGAAGAGGGGGTGTTTTGCCCTGCACCTCGCACACATATATACTCAGGAGCTGATAATATGTTATGCTACATTTGTGAAAGGAGATCTATGACGGGAGGATGTATCGCCTTGAACTTCAAAGGCATATCTAGATCAGGAGTTGATATGTTAAGCGTTGTGAAAGGAGGATGTATCCGCCTGCACCTCACAGGCATAGCTAGATCCGGCTTTTATAATTGGTTAAGGTTTGCGAATGAATAGTGTATCACCCTGCTCCTCACAGGATCATCTATATCACAAATTGATAATCGGTTAAGTTATATGAAGGGAGGGTGAATCACTCTGTACCTTCCAGGCTGTTTGTGAACAGACCTCGAGGTTGTTACCTTGCACACATATCCCATTTTTAGCTCAATCGAACGTCACATTATGTTATATTATTACTTCTTACAACTTAGTCAAAACTTATTTACTTAACTGTACAATTTTCATTTACTTTTTCAAGTAAACGAAAATCATATTGGTTAATTTTCGTTTAATCTACATATTGTATACAACAATATGTTCTTCAATTACTTCCCTTTATTGGTGTCAGCATTTGAAGTTATGATTATCAGGACTACACTTAAATTTAAATTGCATTTTGCACATGAATTTAATCAAATTTAATTTTCAAGTAAATTTTAAATATGATGTTTCTAGAATTAGATTTGAATGAAATTAACCTGCATTTGAAATAAAGATAAAACAAGTTTACTTCAAAATTTTACTAGAATTAAAGTTGAATGAAATTAACCTGCATTTGAAATAAACTTGAAACAAGTTTACCTTAAATTACTTGCACTTAAACTTGGATTAAATTTTACACATGAAATGCAAGAAAATTTTAATTCTAAGTAAATCCCGATTTTCATGCGGTGTATCTCATGGCAACAAGATATTATGTCTTGGGAACGTGGTAAAATCAAATTACTCAAAGTACTGGTGGCCGGTGCATGTTTTGATAGGGACATATTTATTGAAGGTTCACGGAGAAAATATAAAAAGGAAGAGTGCTTTTAATTTTTCCATTTTTTACCAAACTATTGAATTTATTTCTCACAATCCAGCAACAACAAATGGTTGAATAATTTGTTTTCTAGCCACAAACACTCTTTTGTTTAACAACTTAAGTTTACAGTAATGACATCATTTCAGATTGCGATATCTCTACTACAATGAAAATTTTGTCACAATGCATTAACATATCAGTTTCTCTGGCGACTCAAAATCTGACCACAGAGGACATATCATGAGATGATGCTACACCCCAACTATCTTGACCACGTACTGTCGTCAGAGATTTTTGAAATTTAAAAATAAGCAAGAGGCCCAAGAGGGTCTGTGGACACTCTACTGGTAAAAAGTGGTTGATGTTTTATGTAATAAATTCGACTAATCAGATTTGAAATTTTACAAAATCAACTATTTTTTGGTCCCTCCGGCTTCTTATGGAATTTCAATCCTCTTTATGTAACAAAAATTACTTGCTAATTCTACACAATGGTTTAAATCTCAAATTCAAAAATTGTTTTTGCAAAAACGCTGGAGAAAATGAGAATTTCCTGTTCTCCAATAGAACTCCTATGTAAAACTCAAAGTCCCCATACAAAGCCCCTATCCATTCCAGACCCCCGATGTGTACAAACTTCAAACTCCCTACCCATAGGAATAATTTTATAAGAACTATAAACTGATTTGACTGACCAGTTGTTGAGAAGAAGATTTTTGAAAATATTCAATTTTAATCCTTTTGGGACCCAACCTGGCCCCTTATGGAAATTAAATACTGCTTATTGAACTACATATTATTTGCTATAACTAGAAGAAGCTTCATAACTCAAACTGAATAATAATTCTGCACAAATGGGTGAAAAAAATGTGAATTTTCCCGTAGACTTCCTATGTAAAAAGTCCCCTAACAGGGCCACTACAAATACTAGCCCCTTGATTTGTACAAACTTCAAACCCCTATTCATAGGGATAATTTATATTAAATATGAACTAATTTGACTGACCGGTTGTAGAGCAGAAGATTGTTGAACAATTTCAAATTTAAGCCTTTTGTGACCCCACCTTGCCCCTTATCGAAATTTAAACCTGCTTATTGAATCAAATCTTAATTACTATGACATTATGATGCCTCAGAACTTAAATTGAGTAATAATTTTGCACAAATTGGTGAACAAATGACAATTTTTCTTTTTCCCATTGTATCCCTATGTAAAACTCCAAGTCCCCTCACATAGCCCCTATATATACTAGCTCCTAGATTCTAATCTTGATTTAAACCCCTAATCATAGTGATAATTTATGCAAAATATGAACAAATTTGACTGACTGATTCTTAAGAGAAAGTTTTTTGAAATTCCAAATTTTTACCCTTTTCTGGCCTCTCCTGACCCCTTCAGACAGTGGAATCTAGTCATTTTAAAAAATCTGAATCTCCTTGACCAAACAATGCTTCTGTGAAAATAAAGGCAATATCAGTTCCATTTTTTTTTATTAATGTGTGTTATAATCACGTGTCCCCTAATTGAGCCCTCGGGGCGGGGTCATTTTTAACCCTTGAGACACCATTTGAACAAATCTAATGGAACTAAAGTTGGTGACCATTACTACATAAATATTTTCACAATTTTCCTATTCATGAGAAACATCTATGTTAAAGTTGAGTTTAAGTGGCCTAGTGGTTTCAGAGAAAGTGCTGCTGACGGACGACAGACGACGGACAACGCGCCATCGCATAAGGCCTTCTGGCAATAAGAGCTAACAAGAGGCCAATGGGCCTTAACGGTCACTTGATTATCCTTGATGACATAAAGCTATATGAATCTGTTTCTAACTTCTGTCCTTCGGGAAGCGGCAAAAAATCAAACATGGATTTTGAATGTCATATCTATATCAACAAATCACATCATTTTTCTCTTATATAGATTTAGTAAAGTAGTACCGACTCCAAGGATCAAACCGTGAGACCCAGGGGCATGAAATTCACAATTTTTGACTAACTCATTGACCTCATCAATTACGCTTACAGTTTGTTTTCCATGGCTTCCTATATTAAGAAGAAGATTTTTAAAGTCTACCTTGAATTTGACTGTTTTGGCCCTGTGCCAAGTGTAAGGGGGTTGGGGGGGGGGGGGGGGTCACTCAATAAAACATAAGCATTAATCCCCCCCCCCTCACCCTTCCAGGGCCAAACTGTGAGACCCAGGGGCATGAAGTTCACATTTTTTTTATAAAGGACTCATAGGCGTCTATAATCATGCTCACAATTTGTTTCTGAGTGCTTTCTATAATAATAAGAAGAAGATTTTTTAAGTTTAACTTGAATTTGACTGTTTTGACCCCGCTCTTAAGACCTAATGGGGGTCGGGACAATGAAATTCACATAGGTATTAACCGTCATGTCAGCAACAACAAATCACACCAAAAAACATTCAAATAAGTCTATTCAGTCATTAAAACAGTTTTTGTCCTTTTCTCTTATATAGATTTTGTCAAGTATGCCCCACTCCAGGGCCAAACTATGAGACCCAGGGGCATGCAATTCACAATATTTATAAAGGACCCACAGGCGTCCATAGTCATGCTCGCCAATTTGTTTCTGAGTGCTTCCTATAATAAGAAGAACCGTAAGGTATGCCGTAATAATAACACTGAAAAAAAACTCACTTTGGCCGATTGTCCTCATTGTGATGAGCTGATGACCACCTATCAGTATCGGGGAAAATGGCGTCTTCAGCATGAGTCACGACGCAGTTATACAAACGTATTACTACGTTACACGCCAAATAACTAGTCTGTAGAGCGGACCCAGCTCTCCCGATTGGGTCCGTAAACTAGGAATGGGATATGAGCACTTTAATTGGTCTGTTGAATGACGTCACAGTTTGGTAAGCGTTGAATAGCTTTGAATTGTGGGACAGGCATGGAATTCCCTGCCTTTTCATTGGGGGTTCATAGACCTGATTCGGGAGATACCAAATAACCCACATATTTGCGAAAAAAAAATGTTTTTAAAAACTATTGCTGTAAGCATAAATAGATTAATTGGTGAAGTGTATCATTTAATCTATGATTCAATTGATTTATAAATTTATAAATTCAATTCAATTTTCAAACATATTCGATAGAACTACATTTTTATCGGCTGAGTAGATTGAATTCCTTTCAGCTGAGTTGTTAGGTTTTTAGTAAAAGCGACGGGTGATTTCAAAATATTGGCTATAACCAGTGCTTACGCACCGGCCAAAAAGTATCAATATCCCTTCCATGCCACTAGTGATGTAATTATAAACTTAAGCTATGTATGATTTGAATATTATGATTTATTCTCAATGTCGAATGTAGCTTTTTTTATCCGATTTTCTATTTATTTTCACAGGTGCAGTATTTTCGGAAGAAATAAAGGGACAAGAAATACAGATAAAAGGCAATTCGTTCTCTAAATTTACAAAACGTGGTGATGATTCAGAGATAGGCAAACGTCCGTTCGGTGGTTTTCTTTCTGGTGGTTATAAACTAGGTGGTAAAAAGATGGACCAAGAAACAGATCTTATACTTGCCAATAAGAAATGGTCATTTGGTTCAGTACTTGGTAACGGTTTTAAATCAGGTAAACGTGACGACGTTTCTTCTCCTAACGGCGATAAAACCTTCCTTCTTGGACCAACGTCAGTCAATGGGTTTGCAGCGGATACACTTGGAATTGACACTATTGAATCTACAACTAAGCAACAACCTGGTGTTGAATATGTGGCTAAATACAAAGATAACATAAATAACGATATTGATGAAGTAGACCTAGATGGTCCAGTGGACGACAAGCGGTGGATAGGAGACATATTCGGAGGAGGATATCCCTACAAACGATCTAAACGTTCTTTAAAAAACAAACGGTACATTCATTATTTTGGTAACATGTTAGGAAGAGGGTTCGCTTTTGGTAAGAGAGACACGGACGAATATCAAACTACCGGCATAAATGAACTTGAAAACTACGTATATGATGAGTTAAACAGAATAAACGATCCCATTTACATGCTTTCTAAAAATAAAGGAGAAATGGTGGCTGGTGCAGATAAACTCAGTTCTGAAAACAATTATCCAGAAAACGACGATGACAGCCTTCTTGATAATGATGAAATATATAATGATGACACTGCTGGATATTCAAACTCGAATGCAAACACAAATGATGATAGAATACAACAACACATCGCAATAAAAAAATACTTCAATAGTGATCCGGGATCAAGGTTTATGTTTGGGAAACGACAATATGAAGACATACTTAAACGTTTTGGAAATGTTATTGGTAACGGATATTCATTTGGAAAAAGGGACAATAAAGCATATTTCAGGAAAGGGCACTTCGGACACGTGTTAGGAAGTGGGTTTACTTTGGGCAAAAGAACATCAGATGATGGAATGGATAAAAAGATGTACTCCACGATGGATATAGACACTAGTATTGATAATATTTTATCAGATTTCGATCCTGCTAAACTACACAAAAGAAATGGCTGGGTTTTTGGAAGAGGATTTTCAAATGGTAAACGTAGAAACAGGAAAAGGTTTGGATGGGTTTTGGGAAATGGTTTTAAATTTGGAAAACGTACATATGAAACTACTGGTGCAAACGCATTTGATGATGGATATTTCATTGACGATAATGGCAATATTGAATCCATTAAAGACGAACATATAGTAAAACGAGGTTATAGATTTAGAAATATAAATCCTAAGAGATTAGGACATGTTCTAGGGTCTGGCTTTGTGCTTGGAAAACGGATTGATGACGAAAGCTCTATTCCAGAGCACAGTTATGGTTCTATGCTTGGGCAAGAATATGAGCTTGAAAAACGAGTACCGACAAGAAAAAGATTTGGCAACATTCTTGGATATGGGTTTGCGTTCGGAAAGAGAAATAGTATGTAAAATGAGCAAGACAATATTGCTTTAATCTGAACTTAATGAGCTACAGTATAAGAGTGTTTGTATCATAATTACATTTGTACAACGGAATATGTCTATTACAACAGTATTATCCTATTTTAAGCATATTTACTACAGTGTAATCTTATTTTCATGATATTTACTACAGTTTAATCCTATTTCCATCATATTTACTACATAATAAGCATATACACAGGACATTCACTACAGTGTAAGCATATCTGCAGGATATTACTATATTGCAGTCCTGTTTGCAGGATATTCAGTACAGTGAAAGCATATGTGTAGGATATTACTATATTGCAGTCCTGTTCGCAGGATATTCACTACAGTGTTAGCCTATTTGTAGGCTATTACTATATTGCAGTCCTGTTTGTAGGGTATTCACAACAGTGTAAGCCTATTTGCAGGATATTACTATATTGCAGTCCTGTTTGTAGGGTATTCACTACAGTGTTAGCCTATTTGTAGGCTATTACTATATTGCAGTCCTGTTTGTAGGGTATTCACAACAGTGTAAGCCTATTTGCAGGATATCCTACATGTATGATATTTACTACAGCGTAAACGTATTTGCAGGATATTGCTTGATTGCAGTTCTATATGTATGATATTTACTACAGTGTAAACGTATTTGCAGGATATTACTTGATTGCAGTCCTGTTTGCAGGATAAATTACAGTGTAAACCTATTTGCAGGGTAGTACTATATTGCAGTCCTGTTTGCAGGATAATAACTATAGTGTAAGCCTATTTGCAGATTAATACTATATTGCAGTCCTGTTTGCAGAATATTCACTACAGTGTAAGCCTATTTTCAGGATATTACTATATTGAAGTCCTATATGAATAATATTTATTACAGTGTAAACATATTTGTGTAGTTGTTAGTTGTAAAACTGAGTACACATGTGATATTATGTGTTTCTAACAAACTAAAAAAGGACTAACATTTAGTTTACGTTCGACAGTTATAGCATGGTAAAAAACTTCTTACCGTACAGATTAACAACGTCAAAGATAAACGTGACGGCGACATAGAGAGTTGTTTCTTTTAACAACATGTACTACGTTCTAGTAACCCGATTGAAAATTATGAAAGCAAAGCAAATACCAAAGTGTGGTTATATTAAAAAAATATCAGCCATTTTTCCAGATGAGTGACCTTTTAACAAACAAAATGAGGCTTAATTGCCAGATAATGATGACACCATCCCAGCTTATCAGCACAGATGGGACACTATCCCAGCTTATCAACACAGATGGAACAGAACACTGTTCTGAGATACAGACACAGTTTCTTTAAGGATGATTTGCATGCTTTCTTATTTTTCAAATTAATACGCGATAAATTAGATGTTGAAAACACGAAATAAAGTATTTGCACTTTTATAAGTTCTTATTGTATATATATTCTCATTAAAAGTAATATTGTCTGTCTCTCTCTTTAAACGGTGCAAAATTAACTCTATCAAATAGTTTTATTCCCGCAAAGAAATGCGGGAGTATTATATCGGGCACCGTCTCTGCGTACTTGCGAACGATAAGTTTTCCAGAGCACAATTCCAAAACCGTTCAATGTAACTTCATGAAACGTTGTACACATGTCAACCTATTGGTCTAGATATGCACTTTGGCTTGGGGTATCTTTATTTTCAATATGTTTTATGTTACCAAGGAAACAAATAGTCAAAGTTGCTAAATTCGCCGTTTCCAGATCATAACTTCAAAACCGCCCATGGTAACTTCACGAAACTTGTTATGCGTTTGCTATTAGGGAGCTTTCATTTTCAATATTTTTTTTCCATTAATATGAAAACAAATAGCGTATTTTACAAAATTTACCGTTTCGAAAATCCAAAACCGCCTTTGGTAACTTCACGAAATTTTGTACACATGTGAACCTAACGGTCTTGTAGTGCCTTTTGCTATATGGTAGTTTTCATTTTCAACATATTTCTGTTGCCATGAAAACAAAAAGCCAACATTACTAAATTCTGCGTATCCGGAGCACAATTACAAAACCACTCTGCGTAATTTCACGAATATTTTAATACATGTCAACCTAGTGGTCTAGTAGTGCGTTTGCTGTTAGGGAGTTTTCATTTTCAATATATTTTCTGTTAATATGGAATCTAATAGATAATATTACAAACTTTACCCTACAACAAAACATTTCAAGATAACTCGACGAATGTTTGATCACGAGTCATCCTGATGGTGAGGTAGTGCCTTTTGCTATGATTGAGTTTTTATTTTCAATATCTTGTTTTTCCCATGGACACAAATATCCAAAATAACAAAACTCACCGTCGTTTGCAGATCACAACTACATAACAGTCCAAGGTAACTTAATAAAAGGTCATGCAAATATCAATCTACTTGTCTACGAGTGGCAATATTTTCATTTTCAATATTTTTTTCCTTAAAAGTGAAACTTACAAAATTCACCGTTTCCGGAGTACAAGTCCAAAACCTTTCACGGTTACTTCACGAAACTTTGTACACAAATCAACCTAGTGGCCTAGTAGTACCTTTTGGTATGTGAACGTTTTCATTTTCAATAGATTTCCTGTTACCATGGAAACAAATAGCCTGGCAAAATTTACTGTTTCACTCTAAAAGCGTTCAAGGCAACATCAGGAAAATGTGTACATCTATCCGCTTGATGATCTAATAGTGCCTTTTGGCATAAGAGATTTTTCATTTTCAAAATATATATATTTCCTATTACCATAGAAACAAATAGCTCAAACTATCAAATTCTCCCTCTCCGTCGCACTTCTCCAAAAACTAATTTGCTGTAAATTAGTTCTTATTTTCAATTTTCAGAACATTTAAATAAAATACCCCGTGGTGGGGGTAATTGACGACTACGTCTTCCTGTTGTAGATAAACACAACGTATGGGCAACCGATTAGTATATTTCACCATAGCATTCCAGTTGCCTTGTTTGACACGAAATTCATAAAATACACTGTATATAACAAATGAAAAATGATATCTAGGTATAAGAATATTGCTATTATTAAGGATCAAAATCACAATTGTAAGTTTCATCAGTTGATGGAAAACATTAGACTTCTTTAATGTTTATGAAGCGAAAAGGACAACATTAAACTAGACACATGTTTTTTCATCAACCTTATGTTTGTATTGCATTTTCGGTTTTACATAAAACTATCACGTTATTTATATAAAACTATTACGTTATTTTCCTATTTTGATGTTAAAGGGAGTATATCAGAAAATAAAACTCTATAAATGTATCAACAAATAAAATTGTTTTTAAAATGGTTAAAACGCCTATCATAAATAAAGACAATCCCAATGGTTTGGTATGACAAACACACCAATACGTGACAAAATATATATTTAAACTTGAAACGAAATCCCCATCCTATAAATAAACAGCACTTAAATACTGTTCGACGACCTTAGTGTCGTTATTCGGACTTTTTCTAAGATGAAACATTGTTTATTATGTGTAAACCTGTAAAACAGATCAAATTAAAATCAAATGAAATCACGTGACTAATTCAACACATCACAAAATTTGCAATTTTAAGCAGGAAACCTATTTTAGTCTAACCTAGGCGCGTAGCCCAAGTCAGGAAATCCCTTCCAATATATTATTTTGACATGTTAAAATATATATTATTATGGCAATACGGAGCCACTGAGTTCATATAGGCATGATATATTATTTATTTATTATTAATAGCAAATTTTATTTTTTTTTTTAAATCCTGATAAATTCCCTTTAAGAGGGAGATTTTACGCATTAAACCAACCAGTCAACACACTGAATCTCACGATTACTTTCGACAAACCTCATGTGAAACTGATGAAAACGTGACGTGGCACCAGATTAAACCCGATGGTGAAACTAAGGAAATATAAACCAATTGTTTTCAGTCTCGCTAAACCTTAAATGTTTTCAAACGGGGAATAAATTCAGGTAATATATTACAGATGGCAGAAACTGTAAATATGTAGTAAAATTGGTTCTAGCAAGCTGAAACAATATGATTATAACACTGTTATACTGATGCTAGCAATCTAAATAAATATAATTATATCACAGTAATACCGATGATAGCCGGCTGAAACAATATATTTATAACACAGTAATATGGATGCTAGAAAGCTGAAACAATATATAATGAACTCTTTTTTTCACAAATTTTCGGCTTTCGCCTTCTTCAGGAAAATCGCAGTCTTTTAAGAACTATGTCACATCCATTTTGAAAAGTTTAACACAGTTATATTGATGCTAGCAAGAGAAATCAATATATTTATAACACAGTAAAACTGCGATGCTAGCAAGCTGAAACAATATATTTATTACACAGTAATATTGATGCTAGCAAGAGAAATCAATATATTTATAACACAGTAAAACTGATGCTAGCAAGCTAAAACAATATAATTATAACACAGTAATATAGATACTATCAAGCTAAAATAATATAATTATAACATAATAATATTGATGCTGTCAAGCTAAAACAATATATTTATAACACAGTAATATTGATGCTAACAACTTAAAACACTATAATTATAACAAAGTAATACTGATCCTAGCAAGAGAAAGCAATATCTTTATGACACAGTAATACTGATGCTAGCAAGCTAAAACACTATTATTATAACACAGTTATACTGATGTAAGCAAGCTAAAATAATATAATTATAACCCAGTAATACCAATGTTAGCAAGCTAAAACAATGTAATTATAACACTGCAATACTGATGGTAGCAAACTATAACAATGTTATTATAACACAGTAATACTGATGCTATCAAGCTAAAACATTGTAATCATAACACAGTAATACTGATGTTAGCAAGCTATAACAATGCAATTAAAATACAGTAAGACTGATGGTAGCAAGTTGAATAAATATAATTATAACAAAGTAATTCTGATGCTAGCAAGCTAAAAGAATATATCTATAACACAGTGATTCTGATGCTAACAAGCTAAAACAACATATTCATAACATATTGAATTTAAACGTTTATCTAAGATCAGTAAAGTAATATGTAAATGTAATAATCCTTGTACAAAAAAAAACAGAGACCCCCCGCCCCGCGCCTGTCTGTTTTTCAAATCTCAAACAATGGAATAAGCATGCGTTTTTTTATGACCTTAATTACCGACTACCCCTGCCCGGAGGCGAAACTTGTAATTTTATTGAGGGGTAATAATATAATTTGTTAGGATATAGTTGAGTAATAAAATTTCAACACAAGTTTAGCATCACACATTTTTTTTAAAATTAGCTATTTGATTTAACATAAATATTCAGATAAATTGATAACAAATTCAAATTTTATAAACAGATAATAGAACGGGAGAAAAAATGTTAGCGGTTTTCAAATGTATGTATTTCTCAATTATGCGATGACTTTATTAATTAAATGTATTGGTAATAATTATTTAAACAACTTAATATTTTTCTTAACTTACCTACAGTTTTAAGTTGTTTTTTTTTTTAAAAAAAAGATCCTCTCGTATATTGAAGTGGTATGCAAAACACTTTAATCTGTTGTAACATTATAATCAATAAGATATTATAACACGAGGTTCTTAAAAAAGAATTATGGTCAAATACCATTTTAGGCTTTATTTAAAACGCTAATATACAGATGTCCGTTTCAAACAAAATTTTATATAATTATATAACCGTAATAATTTTCTTTTAGAAACAAAAACATGAAATTTAAAATATCATTTGAATATCAGTGCACTTGTCCCGTTAACTCAGAAAGAAATGAGTCTGACTATCAACCCTCGGGTCTTGAATTCGAATCCCCACCCGGCACTATTCTCTGTGAATAGTGGAGCGCTTAGTCCAGTGATAAAGCACCGAACCCATGATCGGAGGGTCGTGGATTCGATCCTCTGCTACGGCTATGTGTGGTGTCCTTGAGCAAGACACCTTTTCCGCATATACTTAGTACTGGTCATACCCATGAAGACGAGTGTGATTTGCCTAAGTTGTAAGAACTTGTGTACAATTGTGAAAATCGAAGAAAAATAAATAAGTTTAAAAAATAAAGACATTATGTCTCATTGTCATTCTGTCTCTTTTATAAGTTTATATAATCAATTAACCGTAATAATTGTATTTATTTATAGTAACACAAAATAATCAATCTTTATCTATAATAAAATAAACTATATCAAAGTATATCATAATTTGTAAAAAAATTATTAAAATCATTAATCTATGTTATATTTTTACATATTAAACTTTATCAAATGATTTTAGCGTTTAAGTCAAATTCAATAATTTCTTTTTTATTGTACACAGTAAAATCACCAAAACGCCCTTATCAAAACAAGGACATATATAAGACCTTGTCAAATTGTACCCGAGGGCATATATAACACGTCACGCATACTTAGTTTTAGTGCCAGAGCGGAACGATACCTGTATGTTTTATCGCGGTCTAAGGGAAGTAATTGGATTAATCTACACTATCATCAAACTGCACAGGGGCAGTTATCGGATAACTCTTGAGAAATGTCTAAAATAGTCCAGTATGCTGATGCTAGCAAGCTAAAAGAATATATTTATAACACAGTGATTTTGATGCTAGCAAGCTAAAACAATATATTCATAACACAGTAATACTGTAGCTAGAAAGGTAAAACAATATAATTGAAACACAGTAATACTGATGATAGCAAGCTAAAACTATATACTATCACACAGTTATACTGATGATAGCAAGCTGAATCAATATAATTACAACACAGTAATATTGATGCTAGCAAGAAAAATCAATATATGTATATATTACACAGTAAAACTGATGCTAGCAAGCTGAAACAATGTAATTATAACAAAGTAATACTGATGCTATCAAGCTAAAATAATATAATTATAGCACAGTAATATTGACGCTATCAAGCTAAAACAATATAATTATAACATAGTAATACAGAGGCTATAAAGCTAAAATAATATAATTATAGCACAGTAATATTGACTGCTATCAAGCTATAACAATATAATTATAACACAGTAATATTGATGCTAGCATGCTAAAACAATATAATTACAACACAGTAATACTGATCTTAGCAAGAGAAATCAATGTCTTTATAACACAGTAATACTGATGCTAGCAACCTAAAAGACTATAATTAGTAAAAAGTAACATTATCCTAGCAAGAGAAAGCAATATAATTATAACACAGTAATACTGATGCTAGCAAGCTAAAACACTATAATTATAACACAGTAATACTGATGCTAGCAAGATAAAACCGTATAATCATAACACAGTAATACTGATACTAGCAAGCTTAATTAATATAATTATAGCACAGTATTACTGATGCTAGCAAGATAAAACCGTATAATCATAACACAGTAATACTGATACTAGCAAGCTTAACAAATATAATTATAGCACAGTAATACTGATGCTAGCAAGCTAAAACAATAAAATTATAAAAGAGTAATACTGATGCAAGCAAACTAAAACAATATAATTATAACACAATATTACTGATGCTGTCAAACTAAAACAATATTATTATACATGTAACCAAGTAATACTGATGCTAGCAACCAAGATCAATATAATTGATAAAATACAGTTATACTAATGCTAGCAATCAAAAACAATATAATTATAGTACAGTTATACCGATACTAACTATCTAAAACAATATGATTGAAAATCAGTTATACTGATGCTAGAAATCTAAAACAATTTAATTATAACAAAGTAATACTGATACTATCAAGGCTATAACAGTATAATTATAACACAGTAATACTGATGCTATCAAGGCTATAACAATATAATTATAACACAGTAATACTGATGCTATCAAGGCTATAACAATATAATTATAACACAATTATACTGATGATATCAAGCTAAAACAATATACTTAAAACACAGTTATACTGATGCGAACATTCTAAACTAATATAATTATAACAAAGTAATACTGATGCCATTTAGCTAAAACAATTTAATTATCACGCAGTTAAACTGATGCTAACAAGCTAAAACAATATAATTGTAACACAGTAATACTGATGCTACTAAGCTAAAACAATATAATTAAAATACAGTAATACTGATACTACCAATCTAAAACAATATAATTATAACAAAGCAAAAATGACACTATCAAGCTAAAACAATATAATTAAAACACAGTAATACTGATGCTAGCTTTTAAAACAATGCAATTATAACACAGTAATAATGATGCCATTAAGCTAAATCAATACAATTATAACACAGTAATACTGATGTTAGCATGCTGAAACAGTATATTTATAAGAAAGTAATACTGATGCTAGCGAGAGCAATCAATATATTTATAACCCAGTAATGTTAATGCTAGTTAAGCTAAAACAATATAATTATAACATAGAATTACAGATGCTACCAAGATAAAACAATTTAATTATAACACAGTAATACTGGTGCTATCAAACTAAAACAATATGATTATAACAGAGTAATACTGATGGTAGCAAGCTAAAACAATATAATTATAACACAGTAATACTGATGCTAGCAAACTTATACTATCAATAATGTCCAATAGTTATACTGATACTATCAATTCTTCTGATACTATCAATAATATCCAATAGTTATATTGTTACTATCAATAATATCCAATAGTAATACTAATATTAATAATAATGTTCACTAGTTCTACTGATAATATCAATAATATCCAATAGTTCTACTGATACTATCTACGATGTCCAATAGTTATACTGATCCTTACAATAATGTCCAATAGTCCCACTGATACTATTAATAATGTCCAGTAGTTATACTGATCCTGAAAATAATGCCCATTAGTTATCATGATACTAACAATAAGGTCAAATAGTTCAACTGATCGTATCAATGATGTCCAATGGTTATACTGATAATAACAATAATGTCCAATAGTTTAACTGATAATAACAATAATGTCCACTAGTTCTATTGATACTATCAATACTGTCCAACAGTTATAGTGATACTAACAATAATGTCAAATCATTATACTAAAACTATCAACAATGTCCAAGAGTTGTACGGATACTATCAATGATGTCCAATTATAATACTGACACTATCAATATTGTCCAATAATTATACTGACACTATCAATAATGTCCAATAGTTGTACGGATACTATCAATGATGTCCAATTATAATACTGACACTATCAATAATGTCCAATAATTATACTGACACTATCAATAATGTCCAATAGTTGTACAAATACTATCAGTAATGTCCAATAATTATACTCAATATTTATACTGATACTTTCAATAAGTCTAATAGTTATACTGATAATATCAATAATGTCAAATAGTTATACTGCTACTCTCAATAATGTCCAAAAGATATACTGATATTCTTAATAATGTCTAATAGTTATACTGATAATATCAATAATATCAAATAGTTATACTGCTACTCTCAATAATGTCCAATAGTTATACTGATACTATCAATAATGTCCAATAGTTATACTGATACTTTCAGTAATGTCCAATAGTTATACTGATACTATCAATAATGTCCAATATTTATACTGATACTACCAATAATGTCCAATAGTTATACTGATACTACCAATAATGTACAATAGTTATACTGGTACTAACAATAATATCCAATAGTTATTCTGATACTATCAATAATGTCCAATAGTTTTACTAATAATATCAATAATATTCAATAGTTATACTTATTCTATCAATAATATCCAATAGATATACTGATATTATCAATAATGTCAAATAATTATACTGATACTTTTAATAAGGTCCAATAGTTATAGTGACACTGTCAATAATGTCCAATAGTTATACTGATACTATCAATAAGATCCAATAGTTATACTGATACTATCAATAATGTCCAATAATTATACTCAGTCTGATATGTTTAATACGGTCCAATAGTTGTACTGATAATATCAATAATGTCCAATAGTTATACTGATACTACCAATAATGTCCAATAATTATACTGATACTACCAATAATGTCCAATAGTTATACTGATACTATCAATAATGTCCAATAGTTATACTGATACTACCAATAATGTCCAATAGTTATACTGATACTACCAATAATGTCCAATAGTTATACTGGTACTAACAATAATATCCAATAGTTATTCTGATACTATCAATAATGTTCAATAGTTTTACTAATACTATCAATAATATTTAATAGTTATACTTATTATATCAATAATATCCAATAGATCTACTGATAGTATCAATAATGTCAAATAATTATACTGATACTTTTAATAAGGTCCAACAGTTATAGTGACACTGTCAATAATGTCAAATAAATATACTGATACTATCGATAAGGTCCAATAGTTGTACTGATACTATCAATAATGTCCAATAATTATACTCAGTCTGATATGTTTAATAAGGTCCAATAGTTGTACTGATAATATCAATAATGTCCAAAAGTTCTACAGTACTGATACTATCAACAATGACAAAAAGTTATACTAATACTATCAATAGTGTTTAATAGTTATGCTGATACTATCAATAATGTCCAATAGTAATACTTATACTATCAATAATGTTCAATACAATTAGTTGTACTGATAATATCAATAATGTCCAATAGTAATACTTATACTGTCAATAATGTTCAATATTTATACTGATACTATCAAAAATATCCAATATTTATACTAATACTATCAATAGTGTCCAATAGTAATGCTGATAATATCAATAATGTCCAATAGTTATACCGATTCTATCAATAATGTCCAATATTCATACTGATATTATCAATAATGTCCAATATCTATACTGATATTATCAATAATGTCCAATATTTATACTGATAATATCAATATTGTCCAGAGGTTATATTGATACAAACAATAATGTCCAATAGATATAATGCTACTCTCAATAATGGCAAATAGTTCTTCAGTACTGATACTATCAACAATGACCAATAGTAACTGTTACTTACAGCATTGTTGTCATATAGTTATACTAAAAATATCGAGATATAACAGCATTGGTGTAATACATTAATATTGAAACTATCACAGTGTAACAGCATTGTTATAATACATTAATACCGATACAATTGAGGTAAACAGCATTGTTGTAATACATTAATACTGAAACTATCAATGTATAACAACATTGTTGTTTTATATCAATATTGAAACTATCGAGGTATAACAGAATTGCTGTAATACATCAATACTGAAACTGTCGAAGTATTACAGAATTGTTGCAATACATCAAAACTGATACTGTCGAGGTATAACACGCTGTTGTAATACATTAATACTGAAACTGTCGAGGTATAACAGAATTGTTGCAATACATCAATACTGAAACTGTCGATGTATAACAGAATTGTCGTAATACATTAATACTGTTACTATCGAGGTAAAACAGCATTGTTGTTTTACATTAATACTGAAACTATCAATGTATAACAGAATTGTTGTAATACATCAATACTGAAACTGTCGATGTATAACAGAATTTTTGTAAATATATCAATACTGAAACTGTTGAGGTATAACAGCATTGTTGTAATACATTAATACTGATACTATCGATGTATAACAGCATTGTTGTTATACATTAATACTGATAATATCGGTATATAACAGCTTTGTTGTTATACATTTATACTGAAACTATCGATGTATAACAGCATTGTTGTTATACATAAATACTGATACTATCGATGTATAACAGCATTGTTGTTATACCTTTATACTGATAATATCGATTTGTAACAGCATCGTTGTTATACATTAATACTGATACTATCGGTGTATAACAGCATTGTTGTTATACATTTATACTGAAACTATCGATGTATAATAGCATTGTCGTTATACATTAATACGAGTTTTAACCGCATGGTTGTAATACTTTAATACCAATACTACGGAGGTATAACAACATTATTGTAATACATCAATACTGAAACTTTCGGTGTAAAACAGCATTGTTGTTATACATCAATACCGAGACTATCGGTTTAAAACAGCATTGTTGTTAAACATTAATACTGATACTATCGAGTTTTAACCGCATGGTTGTAATACTTTAATACCAATACTACGGATGTATTACAGCATTATTGTTATACATTAATACTAAAACTATCGATGTATAACAGCATTGTTGTTTTACATTAATACCGAAACTATCGATGTATAACAGCATTGTTGTTTTACATTAATACTGAAACTATCGGTGTAAAACAGCATTGGTGTTATACATTAACACTGATACTATTAAGTTTTAGCTGCATTGTTGTAATACATCAATACTGAAACTGTCGAGGCAAAATAGCATTTGTGTAATACATTAATACTGAAACTATCGATGTATACATGTAACAGCATTGTTGTTATACATCAATACTGAAACTATCGGTGTAAAACAGCATTGTTGTTATACATTAATACTGATACTATCGAGTTTTAATCGCATGGTTGTAATACTTTAATACCATTACTACGGAGGTATAACAGCATTATTGTTATACATTAATACTGAAACTATCGATGTATAACAGCATTGTTGTTTTACATTAATACCGAAACTATCGATGTATAATAGCATTGTTGTTTTACATTAATACTGAGACTATCGGTGTAAAACAACATTGTTGTCATACATTAACACTGATACTATAAAGTTTTAGCTGCATTGTTGTAATACATCAATACTGAAACTTTCGAGGCATAATAGCATTGGTGTAATATATTAATACTGAAACTATCGAAGTATAACAACTTTGTTGTTATACATTTATACTGAAATTGTCGAGGTATAACAGCATTGTTGTAATACATTAATACTGAAACTGTCGAGGTATAACAGCATTGTTGTAATAAATTAATATACTATTGCGGTATAACAATTTTGTAAGCTAGTTATAGAGAAAACATCAAGAAGCTTAAACATCTGCTCGAGACGTACCATTGCAAAGGGTGATATACTACCATTTCCCTGTTTATCAATATTTCATGTATGCATACGTGTCTAGTACTTTCTTTGTGTAGATTACAAATATACGAAGAAACATGCGTATTTTCTTTGTGTAGATTACAAATAAAGGAAACATGCATACTTTCTTTGTGTAGATCACAAATATACGAAACATGCGTACTTTTTTGTGTAGATCACAAATATACGAAACATGCGTACTTTCTTTGTGTCACAAATATAGGAAACATACGTATTTTCTTTGTGTAAAGCATAAATAAAGGAAATATGCGTACTTTCTTTGTGTAAAGCAGATTAAATAAAGAAAACATGCCATTTTTTGTGTAAAGCATAAAAATAGAAAACATGCGTATTTTTTTAGTAAAGCATAGATATAGCTAGGAAACATGCGTACTTTCTTTCTGCTAAGCATAAATATAGGAACTCGCGTATTGTCTTTGTGTAAAGCATAAATGTAGGAAACATGCGCAATTTCTTTGTATAAAGCATAAATATAGGAAGCATACGTAATTTCTTTGTGTAAAGCATATATATAGGAAACATACGTATTTTCTTTGTGTAAAGCATAATAATAGGAAACAATGTAGATCACAAATATACAAAATATACGTATTTTCTGTGTGTAATGTATTATATAATCTTAATAGAAGTAATTAATTTTGGTAAATCAACAAACTTAAAATACAAATAAACTTTCTTTATATAGAGTAGCATTTTTTGAGAATATGACCTATATCGCACACTGTACCTGAAGCAGTATTATGGTATGGTTAATTTAGCCGTCCTATATTTGTATTCTTCTTATAATAAATAGGTTATTGATTTCACAATGTAATCTTTAATCCCATGCTGTTCAAAAGAAATGAATGTTTAACCTTCTTTCAATTATTAGTTGAATATATGCGATGGGTAATAATAACGTATTGAGGTAAATCACCGAGACGTTTGATAACACGCCGGGAGATTGATAGATATACTTTAATTCACAACGATTTGTCAAGTATGTGTGGCTAAAATATGAGATATTTGCAATATTGCAAACACTTCGGATCGATTTACCCTTGCTGTATACTTAAATGGAAAACATTTATTCAAGGTATTTTGTGTCGACAAATTGAACTATTGTATTGAAAATTGATTCAATACTTCGTACTAAATTTGATCAGTAAAGCAGTGCCAGTTTTCAAAGTGTACAGTAATTGTGGTTTTATATCGCTGTATGTGAGGTGAGAGAATAACAAGTGATTTTTGAATAGTCCAGAGTTAAGAATATGACCAGCGCCGCCACACATGTGCCTATGTGATTAAAGTAGAATCTTTTTTACGGAAGTAACAGTAAACTGCTGATAAATGTGCAGAAATGACAGGCTCTAATGAGGTGGACAAATCCTTTATTATAGTGAAATATGGAGGTAAGAGGGTTTATTGTATCATGAACAATATGAAATATGGAGGTAAGAGGGCTTATTGTATCATGTACTTTAGTGAAATATGAAGGTAAGAAGGCTTATTGTATCATATACTATAGTGAAATATGGAGCAAAGAATGTTTATTGCATCAGGTTTTATAGTAAAATATGGAGGTAAGAGGGTTATTGTATCAGTAACTACAGTGAAATATGGAGGTGAGAGGGTTTATTGTATCAGTAACAACAGTGAAATATGTAGGTAAGAGGGTTTATTGTATCAGTAAATACAGTAACATACGGAGGTAAGAGGGTTTATTGTATCATGAACTATAGTGAAATATGAAGGTGAGAGGGATTATTGTATCATGTACTATAGTGAAATATTGAGGAAATAATGTTTATTGCATCAGGTTTTATAGTAAAATATGGAGGTAAGAGGGTTTATTGTATCCGGTACTATGATGAAATATGAAGGTAGGAGGGTTTATTGTATCAGGCACTACAGTGAAATATGGAGGTAAGACCGTTTATTGTATCAGGCACTACAGTGAAATATGGAGGTAGGAGTGTTTATTGTATCAGGTACTATAGTGAAATATGGAGGTACATGTAAGAGAGATTATTTTATCAAGTACTATAGTGACATAAGGAGGTTAGAATGTTTATTGTATCAGGTACTGTAGAAAAATATGGAGGTAAGAGTGTTTATTGCAACAGGAATTATGTAGAAAATTATGGAGGTAAGATTTTAATTGCATCAGGAAATATAGTGACATAGGGAGGTTAAAATGTTTATTGTATCAGGTACTGTAGAAAAATATGGAGGGAAGAGTTTTTATTGCATCAGGAAATATAGTGACATAGGAAGGTTAAAATGTTTATTGTATCAGGTACTGTAAAAAAATATTGAGGTAAGAGTTTTTATTGCACCAGGAAATATAGTGACATAGAGAGGTTAGAATGTTTATTGTATCGGGTACTGTAGAAAAATATGGAAGTAAGAGAGTTTGTCAGGTACTATAGGAAAATATGGAAGTAAGAGAGTTTGTCAGGTACTATAGTAAAATATGGAAGTAAGAGAGTTTGTCAGGTACTATAGTAAAATATGGAAGTAAGAGGTTTTGTTGTAGTATTAAGAGGTTTAATGTGCCAGATATTATAGTGAAATATGGAGGTAAGAGAGTTTATTGTATCAGGTACTGTACGCGACGTCTTTTCGGAAATAACACTCAGTACTGGTTCTACCCAGAAAACAACACTCAGTACTGGTTCTACACAGGAAGCGGACTCGAAAGCGATTCATATTACATATTCATAGTACCTATTTCCAATCGAGCTAAAATAAATATACTGTTTTGGTTGAAGTGTGTGTATAGGGTCTATGTTTGTGATAAATACTATCACGTTGAGGTTATCCGGTACGACCACTTTCCCGGGTTATTTATTGTTTAGCATTACTGTCGTTTGATTGATACTTTATCAAACTTTATAAAGAACAGCCACAACATTGGTATAATACCATGTCATTGTCAACTTACTATCCGTCACACCCTCTTATAAAACAAATGTCATGTCATAAGAGAGAAAGAGAAATATCTAGAACTATGTTTACTTATTTTAGATTTATGCTGCAACCGTAATATAGAGGAATGCACAATTCATATCATTTTTATAACTGTATCATGGAATATTCTTTTTTTTTTTTTTTTTTACAAAGTATTGATAAATCTATATATTGTGATAGAGGCCAATTGTACAAACTTTATGAAATTATTGAGAAAAAAGAAGAACGGTCAGTCCGATAAGTCATATATAAGCAACATATAAAAGCATTTGTGGGGGCTCTAAATATTAATTTTACTGTCCAAGAAACACATATTCAGTCATGTTATTTATTAACATGTTCTTCCCTTCTTAATCAAGGTTTGCGTTACCATGACTATCTAACATATGGAACGAAATTACTGCGTAAATATTAAACTGTGTTCGAGTTGTGTTTACATGTACTGTATTGATTAATACTTTGTGGTTGGAGACCCGTCTTAAATCTGTCCTAAATGTTTATTTGTACAGTTACCACTGTTTAATACTGGATCCGTATTTAACGTAGTTGTCGATAAGATCTTTAAGGTATTTGTCACAACAAATAAATCTCGGGGTCATCCATTGAAATGACTACATGCTTACATTATCTTACATACAATCACTCTAAACTATATCTACCTAACGACAAAACCTATCAACGGCTATTGAAATATTACATTAACAAGCTACCGAATTCCAATGTCGAAATTCAAGTGACTTATGACTTATAAATGGCTTATTCAATATTAATATATGTTTGAAAACTTAAACTGTTGAATCGGTGAAGATTTCGGATCAACACATGTTCATTAATACACATAGTGTAAGGCTGAAAAGTAAAATGTTGTACTGTTATTATAGTTGTAATGTTGTAATATATGTAGTGTAAAGTTTTAATACATGTAGTGTGATGATGTAATGTTATAATACATGTAGTGAGATGATGTAATGTTATAATTCATGTAGTGTGATGATGTAATGTTAAAATACATGTAGTGAGATGTTGTAATGTTATAATACATGCACTGTGATGTTGTAATGCTACAATGCATGTAGTGTGATGTTATTATGTTATACTACGTGTAGTGTAATGATACAATACTTGTAGTGTAATGTTGTAATGTTATAATACATGTAGTATAATGTTGTAATATTATAATACAAGTAGCGTAATGTTATAATACGTGTAAAGTAATATTATAATACGTGTAGTGTAATGTTATAATACATGTAGTGAGATGTTGTAATGTTACAATACATGCACTGTGATGATGTAATGTAATAATACATGCACTGTGGTGTTGTAATGTTATAATACATGTAGTGTAATGATGTAATGTTATAATACATGATGTGAGATGTTGTAATGTTATAATACATGCACTGTCATGTTGTAATGTTATAATACATGCACTGTCATGTTGTACTGTTATAATACATGCACTGTGATGTTGTAATGTTATAATACATGTAGTGTGATGATGTAATGTTATAATACATGTAGTGTAGTGTGATGATGTAATGTTATAATACATGTAGTGAGATGTTGTAATGTTATAATACATGCAGTGAGATGTTGTAATGTTATAATACATGCACTGTCATGTTGTAATGTTATAATACATGCACTGTCATGTTGTAATGTTATAATACATGCACTGTCATGTTGTAATGTTATAATACATGCACTGTGATGTTGTAATGTTATAATACAAGTAGTGTGATGATGTAATGTTATAATGCATGTATTGAGATTATGTTATGTTATAATTCATGTAGTGTGATGTTGTAATGTTATAATACATGTAGTGTGATGATGTAATGTTATAATGCATGTATTGAGATGATGTAATGCTATAATGCATGTATTGAGATGATGTAATGTTATAATGCATGTAGTGTGATGATGTAATGTTATAATGCATGTAGTGTGATGATGTAATGTTACAATACATGTAGTGAGATGTTGTAATGTTATAATACATGTAGTGTGATGTTGTTATGTTATACTTCGTGTAGTGTAATGTTACAATACTTGTAGTGTTATGTTATAATACATGTAGTGTAATGTTCTAATGTTATAATGCATGTATTGAGATGATGTAATGTTATAATTCATGTAGTGTGTTGATGTAATGTTACAATACATATAGTGAGATGTTGTAATGTTATAATGCATGTAGTGTGATGATGTAACGTTACAATACATTGAGTGTGATGATGTAATGCTTTAATATATGTAGTGAGATGATGTAATGTTATAATGCATGAAGTGTGATGATGTAATGTTATAATACATGTAGTGAGATGATGTAATGTTATAATGCATGTATTGAGATGATGTAATGTTATAATGCATGTAGTGTGATGATGTAATGTTATAATGCATGTAGTGTGATGATGTAATGTTATAATACATGCACTGTGATGTTGTAATGTTATAATGCATGTAGTGTGATGTTGTTATGTTATACTTCGTGTAGTGTAATGTTACAATACTTGTAGTGTTATGTTATTATACATGTAGTGTAATGTTCTAATGTTATAATGCATGTATTGAGATGATGTAATGTTATAATTCATGTAGTGTGTTGATGTAATGTTACAATACATATAGTGAGATGTTGTAATGTTATAATGCATGTAGTGTGATGATGTAACGTAACAATACATTGAGTGTGATGATGTAATGCTTTAATACATGTAGTGAGATGATGTAATGTTATAATGCATGAATTGTGATGATGTAATGTTATAATACATGTAGTGAGATGTTGTAATGCTATAATACATGCACTGTGATGTTGTAATGTTATAATACATGTACTTTGATGTTGTTATGTTATACTATGTTTAGTGTAATGTTACAATACTTGTATTATAATGTTGTAATGTTATAATACATGTAGTGTAATGTTGTAATATTATGATACATGTAGCGTAATGTTATAATACGTGTAAACTAATATTATAATACGTGTAGTGTAATGTTATAATACATGTAGTGTAATGTTATAATACGTGTAAAGTAATATTTTAAAACGTGTAGTGAAATGTTATGATACGTGTAGTGTAATGTTATAATACGTGTAGTGTAATGTTATAATACGTGTACTTTAATGTTATAATACGTGTAGTGTTATGTTATAATACGTGTAGTGTAATGTTATAATACGTGTAGTGTAATGTTATAATACGTGTAGTGTAATGTTATAGTATGTGTTAAGTAAAATTATAAATCGTGTAGTTAATGTTATAATACGTGTAGTGTAATGTTATAATACGTGTAGTGTAATGTTATAGTACGTGTTAAGTAAAATTATAATTCGTGTAGTGTAATGTTATAATACGTGTAGTGTAATGTTATAATACGTGTAGTGTAATGTTATAGTACGTGTTAAGTAAAATTATAATTCGTGTAGTGTAATGTTATAATACGTGTAGTGTAATGTTATAATAAGTGTAATGTAATGTTATAATACGTGTAGTGTAATGTTATAGTACGTGTTAAGTAAAATTATAATTCGTGTAGTGTAATGTTATAATACGTGTAGTGTAATGTTATAATACGTGTAGTGTAATGTTATATACCTGTAGTGTAATGTTACAATACGTGTAGTGTAATGTTATAATACCTGTAGTGTAATGTTATAATACCTGTAGTGTAATGTTATAATACATGTAGTGTAATGTTATAATACGTGTAGTGTAATGTTATAATACATGTAGTGTAATGTTATAATACGTGTAGTGTAATGTTATAATACCTGTAGTGTAATGTTACAATACGTGTAGTGTAATGTTATAATACCTGTAGTGTAATGTTATAATACCTGTAGTGTAATGTTATAATACCTGTAGTGTAATGTTATAATACCTGTAGTGTAATGTTATAATACCTGTAGTGTAATGTTATAATACCTGTAGTGTAATGTTATAATACATGTAGTGTAATGTTATAATACGTGTAGTGTAATGTTATAATACGTGTAGTGTAATGTTATAATACATGTAGTGTAATGTTATAATACATGTAGTGTAATGTTATAATACGTGTAGTGTAATGTTATAGTACGTGTTAAGTAAAACTATAATTTGTGTAGTGTAATGTTACAATACGTGTAGTGTAATGTTATAATACGTGTAGTGTAATGTTATAATAACTGTAGTGTAATGATGTTATGTTAAAATGCATGTAGTGTGATGTTGTTATGTTAAACTACGTGTAGTGCAATGTTACAATACTTGTAGTGTAATGTTATAATACGTGTAGTGTAATGCTGTAATATTCTTATACATGTAGTGTGATATTGCAATGTTATCATACATGTAGTGTAATGTTGTGATACGTGTAAAGTAATATTAAAATACGTGTAATGTAATATTATAATACGTGTAGTGTTATGTTATAATGTTATAATACATGTAGTGTAATGTTGTAATGTTATTATACATGTAGTGTAATGTTTAAATACCTGTAGGTGTAATGTTATTATACATGAAGTGTAAAATTATAATTTATGCAGTGTAATGTTAATATACATGTAGTGTAATGTTATAATACATGTAGTGTAATGTTGTAATGTTATTATACATGTAGTGTAATGTTACAATACATGTAGTGTAAAGTTGTAATGTTATTATACATGTAGTGTAATGTTGTAATATTATAATACGGGCTATGTAAAGTTATAATACATGAAGTGTTATGTTAAAATACGTGTAGTGTAATATTATAATTCCTGTAGTGTAATGTAGTAATGTTAAAATGCATGTAGTGTAAAGTTGTTATGTTATAATACATGTAGTGTAATGTTATAATACATGTGTAATGTTATATACGTGTAGTGAAATGTTATAATACATGTGTAATGTAGTGTAATGTTATAATACATGTGTAATGTTATAATACGTGTAGTGTTATGTTATAATATTATAATACATGTAGTGTAATGTTATAATACATGTCTAATGTTATAATACGTGTAGTGAAATGTTATAATACATGTGTAATGTAGTGCAATGTTATAATACATGTGTAATGTTATAATACGTGTAGTGTAAAGTTATAATATTATAATTCATGTAGTGTAATGTTGTAATGTTAAAATGCATGTAGTGTAATGTCGTTATGTTATATTACATGTAGTGTAAAGTTGTAATGTTATAATACATGTAGTGTAATGTTATAATACATGTAGTGTAATGTTGTAATGTTATAATACATGTAGTGTAATGTTGTAATGTTATAATACATGTAGTGTAATGTTATAATACATATATAATGTTATAATACATGTAGTGTAATGTTATAATACATGTGTAATGTTATAATACGTGTAGTGAAATGTTATAATACATGTGTAATATTATAATACGTGTAGTGAAATGCTATAATACATGTTTAATATTATAATACATGTAGTGAAATGTTATAATACATGTTTAATGTAGTGTAATGTTATAATACATGTGTAATATTATAATACGTGCATTGTAATGTTATAATGTTTTAATACGGGTAGTGTAATGTTATAATGTTTTAATACGTGTAGTGTAATGTCATAATGTTATGATTCCTGTAGTGTAATGTTGTAATGTTACAATACATGTAGTATAATGTTGTTATGTTATAATACATGTAGTGTAAAGTTGTCATGTTATAATACGTGTAGTGTAATGTTATAATACGTGTAGTGTAATGTTATAATGTTATAATAGGTGTAGTGTAATGACAAAATGTTATAATACATGTAGTATAATGTTGTAATGTTATAATACGTGTATTGTAATGTTATAATGTTATAATACGTGTAGTGTAATGTTATGATACATGTAGTGTAATGTTCTAATGTAATAATATGTGTATAGTTATGTTATAATACATGTAGTGTAATGTAATAATACATGTGTAATATTATAATACGTGTAGTGTAATGTTATTCTGTTATAATAAATGTAGTGTAATGTTATACTGTTATAAAACGTGTAGTGTAATGTTACAATGTTATAATACACGTAGTGTAATGTTATAATACATGAATTGTAATATTATAATACGTCTAGTGTAATGTTGTTTTGCTATAATGCATGCAGTATAATGTTGCTGTGTTGTAATAAATGTAGTGTAATGTTGAAATGTTATAATACATCCAGTATAATGTTGCTGTGTTGTAATACGTGTAGATTATGTTGAAATGTTATAATACATGTAGTATATTGTTATAATATGTGTAGTGTAATGTTATAATACATGTAGTGTAATGTTGAAATGTTATAATACATCCAGTATAATTTTGCTGTGTTGTAATACGTGTAGTTTAATGTTGAAATGTTATAATACATGTAGTATATTGTTATAATACGTGTAGTGTAATGTTATAATACATGTAGTGTAATGTTATAATATGTGGTGTGTAATGTTATATTACATGTAGTGTAATGTTATAATACGTGGTGTGTAATGTTATAATAAGTGTAATGTAACGTTATAGTGTTATAATATGTATAGTGTAATGTTATAATGATATTATACGTGTAGTGTAATGTTATAATACGTGTAGTGTAATGTTATAATACATGTAATATAATGTTATAATGTTATAATATATTTAGTGTAATGTTATAATACATGCACTGTAATGTTGTAATGTTATAATATATTTAGTGTAAAGTTTTAATACATGCACTGTAATGTTGTAATGTTATAATATATTAAGTGTAATGTTATAATGCATGCACTGTAATGTTGTAATGTTATAATATATTAAGTGTAATGTAGTAATGTTATAATACATTTAGTGTGATGTTATAATACATTAAGTGTAATGTTATAATACATTTAGTGTAATGTTATAATACATTTAGTGTAATGTTATAATACATTAAGTGTAATGTAGTAATGTTATAATACATTTAGTTAAATGTTATTAAACATGTAGTGTAAACTTTAATACATGCACTGATATGTTGTAATGTTATAATACATGTAGTTTAAAATTGTAATGCTATAATACATGTAACTTAATGTTGTAATTTTATTTTCGATGTAGTGTAATGTTGTTATGTTATAATGCATGTAGTGTAATGTTGTAATGTTATTATATATGTAGTGTATTGTTGTTATGTTATAAAACATGTAGCGTAATGTTGTAATGTTCTTTTATATGTAGTGTAATGTTGTAATGTTATAATGCATGTAGTGTAATCTTGAAATAGTATTATCGATGTATTGTAATCCTATAATATATGTAGTGTAATGTTGTAATGTTGTTATACATGTGATGTTGTAATGTTATAATGCATGTAGTGTGATGAAGTAATGCTATGATATATGTAGTGTAATGTTGTAATGTTATAATACATGTAGTGTAATGTTGTAATCATTTAATGCATGTTGCGTAATGTTGTAATGTTATAATACATGTAGTGTAATGTTGTAATGTTATAATACATGTAGTTTAATGTTGTAATGTTATAATACATGTACTGTAATGTTGTAATTTTATAATACATGTAGTGTAATGTTGTAATGTTATAATACATGTAGTTTAATGTTGTAATGTTATAATACATATACTGTTATATTGTAATGCTATAATACATGCACTGTAATGTTGTAATTTTATAATGCATGTAGTGTAATGTTGTCATGTTATACTACATGTAGCGTAATGTTGTAATGTTATAAAACATGGAGTGTAATGCTGTCATGTTATAATACATGTAGTGTAATGTTGTAATTTGTTAATGCATGTTGCGTAATGTTGTAATGTTATAATACATGTAGTGTAATGTTGTAATGTTATAATACATTTAGTTAATGTTGTAATGTTATAATACATGTACTGTAATGTTGTAATTTTATAATACATGTAGTGTAATGTTGTAATGTTATAATACATGTAGTGTTATGTTGTAATGTTATAATACATGTAGCGTAATGTTGTAATGTTATAATACATGTAACGTAATGTTGTCATGTTATAATACATGTAGCGTAATGTTGTAATGTTATAAAACATGGAGTGTAATGCTGTCATGTTATAATACATGTAGCGTAATGTTGTAATGTTATAAAACATGGAGTGTAATGTTGTCATGTTATAATACATGTAGCGTAATGTTGTAATGTTATAAAACATGGAGTGTAATGTTGTCATGTTATAATACATGTAGCGTAATGTTGTAATGTTATAAAACATGGAGTGTAATGCTGTCATGTTATAATACATGTAGTGTAATGTTGTAATTTTATAATAGATGTATCGTAATGTTGTAATGTTATAATACAATTAGCGTAATGTTGTAATGTTATAATACATGTAGTGTAATGTTTTAATGATATAATGCATGTAGCGTATTGTTGTAATGTTATAAAACATGTAGTGTAATGTTGTAATGTTATAATACATGTAGTGTTATGTTGTAATGTTATAATACATGTAGCGTAATTTTGTAATGTTATAATGCATGTAGCGTAATGTTGTCATGTTATAATACATGTAGCGTAATGTTGTAATGTTATAATACATGCACTGTAATGTTGTAATGTTATAAAATATGTAGTGTTATGTTGTAATGTTATAATACATGTAGTGTAATGTTGTTATGTTATATTTCATGCACTGTCATGTTGGAATGTTATAATAATATAGTGTAATGTGTTAATATTATTATACATGTATTGTTAGGTTGAGAGAGAGAGAGAGAGAGAGAGAGAGAGAGAGAGAGAGAAAGAGAGAGAGAGAGAGAGAGAGAATAATGAGAGAAAGAAAGAGAGAAATAAAAAAGAAAGATTATTTTGAAAGAAAGAGAGTGAGAGCAAGAGAAAAGAGAAGAGGAGAGAGATAGGATATGGTAGAGAAAGACGTTTAGCTGAACAGGATTGTCATCACCGTCGTGTATACAAATTATAATCAATAAATACGACATCTATTAGGAGAAGTGTAAAGAAGAGAAATTTGTATCAATAAACGAGAGATTTAATAACACGGTCTGGTTTCATCTCAACTGCTTTAATAGACAATCGATACTCTTATTTACGTTTTGTTGTGCATAAATGAACGCAGATGGCGGGTTTGATAATTAAATGGTCGGCTGCTTATTTATTTTTGGATAAGAATGGTTTTATCGGTATGCCACTTATTGTAGTACAGCATTACTAATGGTAAGCGTGTTTGGATACTGATTAAATACAATGAAACAAACGAGAAATCAATAAAGAATTTATTACATCGTTATCAATTAAAACAGTTTAATGGCGTAAAAAACCTGTCGGTCTGTACCTTTATTCTAGGTCAAAACTTTAAAATTCGTTGGCCTGTACCTTTATCATAGGTCAAAACTTCAAAACCTGTTGGCATGTTCCTTCATTATAGGTCAAAACTTTAAAACCCGTCGGTCTGTATCTTCATTATAGGTCAAAACTTTAAAACCCGTCGGCCTGTACCTTCATTATAGGTCAACATTTTAAAACCCGTCACCCTGTACTTTCATTATAGGTAAACACGTTAAAACCCGTCGGCATGTACCTTTATTATACATGTAGGTTAACACTTTCAAACACGTCTGCATGTACCGTCATTATAGGTCAACACTTTAAAACCCGTCGGCCTGTACCTTCATTATAGGTCAAGACTTTAAAACCCGTCGGCCTCTACCTTCATTATAGGTCAACACTTTAAAACCGGTTGGTCTGTACCTTTATTATTGGTCAAAACTTTAAAACCCATCGGCATGTACCTTCATTATAGGTCAACACTTTAAAACCCGTCGGCATGTACCTTTATTATACACGTAGGTTAACACTTTAAAACACGTCGGCATGTACCTTCATTATAGGTCAACACTTTAAAACCCGTCGGCCTGTACCTTCATTATAGGTCAACACTTTAAAACCCGTCGGCATGTACCTTTATTATTGGTCAAAACTTTAAAACCCATCGGCATGTATCTTTATTATACATGTAGGTTAACACTTTAAAAACACGTCGGCCTGTACTTTCATTATATGTCAACACTTTAAAACCCGTCGGCATGTACCTTTACGCAAGCACGCACGCACACACACACACGCACGCACACACACACACACACACACACACACACACACACACACACACACACACACACACACACACACACACACACACACACACGCATATTACTAACACATTTTTGGAGTAAAAAGTGTTTGATTAAACTGCTATCAAACATTAGCGTTGTGTGTGCTGTAGAGCACCCGTCTTGCATACGGAAGGTCGTATGTTCTATCCCCGACCGAGCCATACCAAAGGCTTGAAAAATAATGTTACATGCGTTTACCAAATGAGCGGGCTGTGCTCGTTACTTCATGTTACAAACAGTATCTTATATACAATATTAACATATAAACATACACATACTAACATACAGCAGCTCATAATTATTACATATTGACAAATACGAAAACCCATAACAACAGACACCAGCACATGTTCCATATGAAAATATACGAAAACACATACTAACAGACAGTAGCACATATTTCCATATTGACTTAAACGAAAACTCATACCAACAGACAGTAACACATATTCCATATTGACATATAGGCAAACACATACTAACAGACAGAATATAACCATTTATATATATATATATATATATATATATATATATATATATATACAGAGAGTAGCAAATATTCCATATATACATATATATATACTGTCAGAGAGTAGCAAATATTCCATATATACATACATGTATATATACTAAGAGAGAGTAGCAAATATTCCATATATACATATATATAATAACAGAGAGTGGCAATCATATATACATACATGTATATTATACTAAAAGAGAGCAGCAAATATTCCATATATACACATATATATAATAATAAAGAGTAGCAAATATTTCATATATACATACATATATATATATACTGTCAGAGAGTAGCAAATATTTCATATAGACATATTATACTAACACAGAGTAGCAAATATTCCATACATACTGTCAGAGAGTAGCAAGTATTCCATATAGACATGTATATATATATATATATATATATATATATATATATATATATATATATATATATATATATATATATATATATACTAACATAGAGTAGCAAATATTCAATATATAACAGATATTTACTATCAGAGAGTAGCAAATATTCCATATATACATGATATAAACACTTATAGAGAGAAGCAAATATTCCATATATACATGTTATATATACTTACAAAGAGTAGCAAATATACCATATATACATGATATATATACTAGTCCATATAGACATATATATACTGCCAGAGAGTAGCAAATATTCCATATACATATATATATATACTAATAGAGAGTAGCAAATATTCCATATATACATATATATAATAACAGAGAGTTGCAAATATTCCATATATACATATATATATTAACAGAGAGTAGCAAGTATTTCATATTGACATAATTATATATAATAATAGAGAGTAGCAATTATTACATATTGACATATATATACTAACAGAGAGTTGCAAATATTCCATATAGACATATATATATATAATAACAGAGAGTAGCAAATATTCCATAGTTTGACTGTATGTACAAACAGAGAGAACCTACAAATCTGTTCCTCTCTTTTCTGAACTGCATTCCTTTTTGTTAATGTGAACTCTAAACAATCCACATATGGCATTTATCTCGTAATTAATTTAAACACTCTATTACTTTATTTGTTTTTGAAAACAAACTGCGTGCAGAAAAAAAAAATTATCAACATCATTATAGACATCATTATAGACGTCATTATAGACTTCATTTTATATATAATTACAGACATCATTAAAAACAGCATTATATACAGCATTATAAACTACATTATAGACATCATTATATACATCATTATAGACATATTTATAGACATCATTATAGACGTCATTATAAACATAATTATAGACATCATTATAGACATACTTATAGACGTCATTATAGACATCATTATAGACAGCATTATAAGCATCATTAAAGACATCATTATATATATCATTATAGACAGCATTGTAGACATTATTATAGATATAATTATAGACATGATTATAGATATCGTTAAAGATGTAATTGTAGATATCATTTTATACATACTGATAGACAAACTTATAGACATCATTATAAACATCGTTATAGACGTCATTATCAACATAATAATAAACATCATTATAGATGTAATTATAGATATCATTATAGACATAATTATAGACATCATTATAGACAGCATTATAAACTACATTTTAGACATCATTATAGATATCATTATAGACATACTTATAGATACCATTATAGACATATTTATAGATACCATTATAGATATAATTATAGATATACTTATAGACATCATTAAAGACTTACTTATAGACATCATTTTGCACAGCATTATATATATCATTATAGATATCATTAAAGACAGCATTATTTACGTCATTATATACATCATTATAGACATAATTATATACATACTTATAGATATCATTATAGACATAATTACAGACATACTTATAGACATCATTATATACATCATTATAGACATCATTTTAAACATTGTTATGGACATCATTATAGATATACATATAGACATCATTATATACATCATTATAGACATCATTATAAACATTGTTATAGACAACATTATAGACATACTTATAGACAGCACTATCAACAGCATTATATATATCATTATAGATATCATTATAGACAGCATTATAAACGTTACTTTATACATAATTATAGACATCATTATAGATAGCATTATATATATCATTATAGACATCATTATAAACATCATAATAGACATCATTTAAAACAGCATTATAGACAGCATTATAGACAAATTTATAGACATCATTAAATATATCATTATATATATATATATATATATATATATATATATATATATATATATATATATATATATATATATATATATATATTTATATATCATAATAAACATCATTATAGACATCATTAAAGAATATTCATAGACATCATTATATACATCGTTATAGACATACTTATAGAAATCATTATAGACATCATTATAGCCATACTTATAGACATCATTATAAACATCATTATAGACATACATATAGACATCACTATAGACAGCATAATAGATATCATTATTGACACCATTATAGAAAACATTATAGACATACTTAAAGACATACTAATAGATATCATTAAATATATCATTATAGACATACTTTTAGACATCATTATATATATCATTATCGATATACTTTTAGACATCATTATAGATATCATTATATACATACCTATAGACATCATTATAGACATTATTATAAACATTATTAAACACATAACTATAGACATCATTATAGACATACTTATAGACCTCATTATAAACAGCATTATACATATCATTATAGACATCATAATGGACGTCATTATAGACATCATTATAGATATCCTTATAGACATTATTGTATACATCTTTATAAACATACTTATAGACATTATAGACAGCATTATATACGTCATTATATACGTCATTATAAATATAATTATAGTAATTATTTACATCATTATAGACATACTGATAGACATCGTTATAGACATACTTATAAACATCATTATAGACATCATTATAGACATACTTATAGACATCATTATAAACAGCATTATACATATCATTATAGACATCATAATAGACGTTATTATAGACATCATTATAGATATACTTATAGACATCATTGTATATATCTTTATAGAGATACTTATATATATCATTATATACACCATTATATACGTCATTATAGATGTCATTATAAACATAATTATAGTAATTATATATATCATTATAGACATACTGATAGACATCATTATCAACAGCATTGTATATATCTTTATAGAGATACTTATATATATCATTATATACAGCATTATATACGTCATTATAGATGTCATTATAAACATAATTATAGTAATTATATATATCATTATAGACATACTGATAGACGTCATTATCAACAGCATTATATATATCATTATAGATATCATTATAGACAGCATTATAAACGTTACTTTATACATAACTATAGACATCATTATAGATAGCATTATAGATAGCATTATAGACATCATTATATACATCATAATAGACAGCATTAAAAACAGTATTATAGACAGCATTAAAGACAAATTTATAGACATCATTAAATATATCATTATATATATATATATATATATATATCATAATATATGTATATATATATATATATATATATATATATATATATCATAATAAACATCATTATAGACATCATTAAAGAATACTCATAGACATCATTATTTACATCGTTATAGACATACTTATAGACATCATTATAGACATCATTATAGCCATACTTATAGACATCATTATAAACATCATTATAGACATACCTATAGACATCATTATAGAAAGCATAATAGATATCATTATTGACATCATTATAGAAATCATTATAGACATACTTAAAGACATACTAATAGACATCATTAAATATATCATTATAGACATACTTTTAGACATCATTATCGATATCATTATAGACATACCTATAGACATCATTATAGACATTATTATAAACATTATTAAAAACATAACTATAGACATCATTATAGACATACTTATAGACATCATTATAGACAGCATTATACATATCATTATAGACATCAAAATGGACGTCATTATAGACATCATTATAGATATACTTATAGACATTATTATATACATCTTTATAAACCTACTTATTGACATCATTATAGACATCATTATAGACATCATTACATACGTCATTATAAACATAATTATAGTAATTATTTACATCATTATAGACATACTGATAGACATCGTTATAGACATACTTATAAACATCATAATAGACATACTTATAGACATCATTATAAACAGCATTATACATATCATTATAGATATCATAATAGACGTCATTATAGACATCATTATAGATATACTAATAGACATCATTGTATACATCTTTATAGACATACTTATAGATAGCATTATAGACAGCATTATATACGTCATTATAGACGTCATTATAAACATAATTATAGCATTATAGATATACTAATAGACATCATTGTATACATCTTTATAGACATACTTATAGATAGCATTATAGACAGCATTATATACGTCATTATAGACGTCATTATAAACATAATTATAGTAATTATATACATCATTATAGACATACTGATAGACATCATTATAGACAGTATTATAGACAGCATTATAGACATACTAATATATGTCTTTATAGACGTCATTATAGATATACTTATAGAACATTATAGACAACATTATAGACATCATTATATACATACTTATAGATATCATTATAGACATCATTATATATAAACTTATAAACATCATTATGAACATCATTATAGACATCATTATAGACATACTTATAGACATCATTATAGACAACATTATAGACAGCATTATAGATATCATTATAGACAGCATTATATACGTCATTATAGACGTCATTATAAACATAATTATAGTAATGATATACATCATTATAGACATACTGATATACATCATAATAGACATACTGATAGAAATCAGTATAGACATCATTGAAGATATCATTATAGACATCATTTTAGACATACTAATAGACATCATTATAGACATACATATATACATCATTATAGACATCATTATTGCCATACTTATAGACATCATTATATAAATCATTATATACATACTTATAGACATCATTATCGATAGCATTATATACATCATTATAGAAATCATTATAGACAGCATTATAGACAGCATTAGAGACTTCATTACAGACATACTTATATACATCATTAATAATTGCGAGTATTAATAATTCCAATATGTACATATGAATTTCGTTTGCAAGTGTTTTTAATTCCATTTTGTACAGATGAATTTCGTTTTCAGGTGTTTATAATTCCAATTTGTACATATGATTTCCGTTTGCGAGTGTTTATAATTTCATTTGTACATATGATTTCCGTTTGCGAGTGTTTATAATTCCATTTTGTAAATATGAATTCCGTTTGCGAGAGTATACAATTCCGTTATGTATGAATAATTGTATGTATATTACAGATAACGAGGAAGCCATATTTAATCCATGGTGTTCCAGTTATACGCTGATGGAGTGGATCAGGAGGAAGTGTAACTGTGAAGATGACAGTAAGTTGACTAAGTAGCCATGGTGTAGCCATGATGTTGCCGTGTTGTAGCCATGATGAAGTCGTGTTGTAGCCGTGTTGTAGCCATGATGTAGCCGTGTTATAACCATGATGTTGCCGTGTTGTAGCCATAATGAAGTCGTGTTGTAGCTATGTTGTAGCCATGATATAGCCGTTTTGTAGCCATGTTGTAGCCATGATGTAGCGATGTTGTAGCCATGTTGTAACCATGTTATAGCTATGATGTAGTCATGTTGTAGCCGTGTTGTAGTCGTGTTGCCGTGTTGTAGCCATAATGTAGTCGTGTTATAGCTGTGTTGTAGCCGTGTTATAACCATGATGTAGTCATGTTGTTGCCGTGTTGTAGCCGTGTTGTAGCCGTGTTGTAGCCATGTTGTAGCCATGATGTAGCCGTGTTGTAGCCATGTTGTAGCCATGATGTAGTCATGTTGTTGCTGTGTTGTAGCCGTGTCGTAGCCGTGTTGTAGCCGTGTTGTAGCCATGATGTAGCCATGATGTAGCCGTGTTGTAGCCAAGATATAGTCATGTTGTAGCCGTGTTGTAGCCGTGTTGTAGCCATGATGTAGCTGTGTTGTAGCCATGTTATAGCCATGTTGTAGCCGTGTTGTAGCCGTGTTGTTGCCGTGTTGTAGCTATGATGTAGTTATGTTCTAGCCGTGTTGTAACGATGTTGTAGCCATGTTATAGTCATGATATAGTCACGTTCTGAGCCATGCTGTAGCCATGTTGTAGCCGTGATGTAGCCATGTTGTAGCCGTGCTATAGCCGTGTTGTTGCCGTGTTGTAGCCATTTTGTAGTCATGCTGTAGCCGTGTTGTAGCCGTGTTGTAGCCTTGTTGTAGCTGTGTTGTTGCCGTGTTATACCAAAGTTGTTACCATTTTATGAATGTGTTGTGACCATGTTGTAGCCATGATGTAGCCATGTTGTAACCGTGTTGTAGCCGTATTGTAGCCATGTTGTAGCCATGATGAAGCCGTGTTGTAGCCGTGTTATTGCTGTGTTTTAGCTGTGTTGTAGCAATCTTTCAGCCGTGTTGTAGTCGTAATGTAGCCATGTTGTAGCCATGATGTAGCCGTGTTGTAGCCGTGTTATTGCCATGTTTTAGCCGTGCTGTAGCAATCTTGTACCCGTGTTGTAGTCGTATTGTAGCCATGTTGTAGCCATGTTGTAGCCATGATGAAGCTTTGTTGTGGCCGTGTGTAGCCGTGTCGTAGCCGTGTTATAGCAGTGTTGATGCAGTGTTGTTGCAGTTTTGTTGCCATGTTATAGCCATGTTGTAACCATTTTGTAGCTGTGTTGTAGCCATGTTGTTGCCATGTTTTAGCCATGTTGTTGTCATGTTGTAGCCATGTTGAAGCTATGTGTATCTATATTCTTATATTTCCTCCAGTAAAATGGTAAACATGTTGGCATTTTAAAAAACACGTTTGTTTGTTACGTAACATACTACTGGACAGTATCTCTGTTGTCTATTATTGTATGGCATTACATGTAATACTTGAGTACATGCCATACAATGTAAACATAAAATCACTAGATGTATTGCTATCATTCATTTCAATTTTGAAACCAAAGAACAAACGTAGGTATGTTTGTAATGGAATATCATTCTTCAAACATTCATATAAACCACATTCTCGTCTAAAAATATGTATAAAAGGAAACTTGACTCACCTGGCTTCACTTTGACATACATAATGTTCAGTTAATCTGCAATGTATATTTACGCCAATCATCCAGATCTTCACAAGCTAAAGCGGACGTATTTCTGTTTCAGTTAATATAGATTTAGTTGACCTTGATGGTCAGGTTACAAATTTGGCGGGAAGAGCTAAGGACTATGCCCATGAAGTTGTGACAGGACGCGGAACGTATATTCTCATACGTGTAGAAAGTATGTATTGCTTCATTACTGTTTACAATTCCCAACCTGGTCTTACCAATGGTATCAGACAAATCCTTGCCTCTGCCCGGTGTCAATATAATGCCACTGGGCGGGCAGCATATCATGTGTCTGTAGCCTAATACTTCGCGAAACTAAACATCATACATTACAATAATTAATTCAAATTTAACTTGAAGCAGATCAAAGTATTCATGACTCATGGCACAATCATAACAGAAACATCGAAAACATCGTCCGGGTGTTGTTGGAGAAGCACTAGTCGCAGACGCAGACAATCAATATAATAATCATTAACAGGGCAATGTTTACGTCGTCTCCAAGGTGTGCCGACATTTTCACTGTTATATTTCCTGGGGATGTTATGTACTTCCGAGTAAGTTAATAAGTGTTTGTTTGCACCATGCTCCATTTAAGTTTTAAACAAAACAAAGTCAAGTATGTAGGAAATCCAGTATATGTTTTTCATCATTATTTAGAATGACCTCTAATCTCATTGTAACATTTGAAACTGCAGGTAATCCAGAATCTGAAGTTTAATCTTAGTGTCTGAGATGATAATATGCACAGTCACATAATTGGTGGTTTTACTTAATACTGTCTTCAAGACACATTGCAGGTGTGGAGTGAGTAGCTTATTCATAACGGCTGCACTACTCTCAAGACAGTCCATATACGTATACGGCTTCAGTCTCAAACATTTAGTTCATTGTTTGAACCCAGGCTAAGGCAAACAGCTGTGTATAATGTATAACTCAGGCACATTGTTTGAACCCAGGCTAAGGCAAACAGGCTAAGGCAAACAGCTGTGTATAATATATAACTCAGGCACATTGTTTGAACCCAGGCTAAGGCAAACAGCTGTGTATAATATATAACTCAGGCACATTATTTGAACCCAGGCTAAGGCAAACAGCTGTGTATAATATATAACTCAGGCACATTGTTTGAACCCAGGCTAAAGCAAACAGCTGTGTATAATGTATAACTCAAGCACATTGTTTGAACCCAGGCTAAGGCAAACATCTGTGTATAATGTATAACTCAAGCACATTGTTTGAACCCAGGCTAAGGCAAACAGCTGTGTATAATGTATAATATATAACTCAGGCACATTGTTTGAACCCAGGCTAAGGCAAACAGCTGTGTATAATATATAACTCAGGCACATTGTTTGAACCCAGGCTAAGGCAAACAGCTGTGTATAATGTATAACTCAAGCACATTGTTTGAACCCAGGCTAAGGCAAACAGCTGTGTATAATGTATAACTCAGGCACATTGTTTGAACCCAGGCTAAGGCAAACAGCTGTGTATAATGTATAATATATAACTCAGGCACATTGTTTGAACCCAAACTGAGGCATACAGATGTGTATAATGTATACCTCAGGCACATTGTTTGAACCCAGGCTAAGGCAAACAGCTGTGTATAATGTATAACTCAAGCACATTGTTTGAACCCAGGCTAAGGCAAACAGCTGTGTATAATGTATAATATATAACTCAGGCACATTGTTTGAACCCAAACTGAGGCATACAGATGTGTATAATGTATAACTCAGGCACATTGTTTGAACCAAGGCTAAGGCAAACAGCTGTGTATAATGTATAACTCATGCACATTGTTTGAACCCAGGCTAAGGCAAACAGCTGTGTATAATGTATAATATATAACTCAGGCACATTGTTTGAACCCAAACTGAGGCATACAGATGTGTATAATGTATGACTCAGGCACATTGTTTGAACCCAGGCTAAGGCAAACAGCTGTATATAATATATAACTCAGGCACATTGTTTGAACCCAGGCTAAGGCAAACAGCTGTGTATAATGTATAACTCAGGCACATTGTTTGAACCCAGGCTAAGGCAAACAGCTGTGTATAATGTATAACTCAGGCACATTGTTTGAACCCAGGCTAAGGCAAACAGCTGTGTATAATGTATAATATATAACTCAGGCACATTGTTTGAACCCAGGCTAAGGCAAACAGCTGTGTATAAAATATAACTCAGTCACATTGTTTGAACCCAGGCTAAGGCAAACAGCTGTGTATAATGTATAACTCAGGCACATTGTTTGAACCTAAGCTGAGGCAAACAGATGTGTATAATGTATAACTATTACACATTGTTTGAGCCAAGGTTGAGACATACAGATGTGTACAAAGTAAAGCCCAGGAACGTTGTTTGAACAAAGACTGAGACACATAGCTGTGTACAATGTATCAATCAGGCACATTGTTTGAACCCAGGCTGAGGCATTTATCTATGTACAATATATAACTCAGGCACATTGTTTGAAATCAGATTGAGACATACAGATGTGTACAAAGTATAAGTCAGGCACATTGTTTGAACCGATGCTGAAGTATACAGCGGGGTACAATGTATAATTTGGGCACATTATTTGAACCCAGACTGAGACATATAGATGTGTATGATGTATAAATCCGGCACATTGTTTGAATCCAGGCTGAGACATGTAGCTGTGTACAATGTTTACCTCAGACACATTTTTTGAATCCAGGCTGAGGCATACAACTGTGTACAATGTATAACTATGGCAAATTGTTTAAACCACGATTGAGGTATACCGCTGTGAACATTGTATAACTCAGACACAGCTCTGCACAATATATAACTCAGGCACATTGTTTGAACCCAGGCTGAGGGATACATCTGTGTACAATATATAACTCAGGCACATTGTTTGAACCCAGGCTGAGGCATACATCTGTGTTCAATGTATAACTCAGACACATTGTTTGAACCCAGGTTGAGACACACAGCTGTGTACAATGTATAACCCAGGCACATTGTTTGAACCCTGGCTGAGGCATACATCTGTGTTCAATGTATAACTCAGGCACATTGTTTGAACCCAGGTTGATACACACAGCTGTGTACAATGTATAACTATTGCACATTGTTTGAACTACGATTGAAGCATACAGCTTTGTACAATGTATGACTCAGACACATTGTTTGAACTCAGGTTAAGGCAAACAAATTCTGTATATACAATCTATAACTCAGGCACATTGTTTGAACTCAGGCTGAGACATACAGGTGTTTGCAATGTATAACTCAGATACATTGTTTGAACCCTAGCTGAGACATATAGCTGTCTACAATGTATAACATAACTTAGGCACATTGTTTGAACCACGGTTGAGGCATACAACTGTGTACAATGTCTAACTCAGGCAAATTGTTTGAACTCAGGCTGAGGCATACAGTCAGTACAATGTGTAACACAGGCACATTGTTTAAACCCAGGCTATGGCATACAACTGTGTACAATGTATAACTCAGGCACATTGTTTGAACCAAGACTGATGCATACATGTGTACAAAGCTCAGGCACATTGTTTGAACCCAGGCTATGGCATACAACTGTGTACAATGTATAACTCAGGCACATTGTTTGAACCAAGACTGATGCATACATGTGTACAAAGCTCAGGCACATTGTTTGAACCTCGGCTGAGACATATAGCTGTGTACAATGTATAACTTAGGCACATTGTTTGAACCCAGACTGTGTCATACAGCGGGGTACAATGTATAACTCATGCACTTTGTTTGAACAAATGCTGAGACATACAGATGTGTACACTGTATAACTCAGGCACATTGTTTGAACCCAGGCTAAGACATACATATGTGTACAATGTATACCCCAGGCACATTGCTTGAACCCATGCTGAGACACACAGACGTGTAACATGTATAACTCATGCACTTTGTTTGAACCAAGGCTGAGACATACACATGTGTGCAATGTATAACTCATACACTTTGTTTGAACCCAGGCTTAGACATACAGATGTGTAAAATGTAGAACTCATGCACTTTGTTTGAACCCAGGCTGAGACATACAGATGCGTACAATGTATAACTCATGCACTTTTTTTGAATACAGGCTTAGACTTACAGATGTGTAAAATGTATAACTCATGCACTTTGTTTGAACCAAGGCTGAGACATACACATGTGTGCAATGTATAACTCATACACTTTGTTTGAACCCAGGCTTAGACATACAGATGTGTACAATGTATAACTCATGCACTTTGTTTGAACCAAGGCTGAGACATACACATATGTGCAATGTATAACTCATACACTTTGTTTGAACCCAGGCTTAGACATACAGATGTGTACAATGTATAACTCATGCACATTGTTTGAACCCAGGCTGAGACATACAGATGCGTACAATGTATAACTCATGCACTTTGTTTGAACCCAGGCTTAGACACACAGATGTGTACAATGATAACTCATGCACATTGTTTGAACCCATGCTGAGACATACAGATGTGTAACATGTATAACTCATGCACATTGTTTGAACCCAGGCTGAGACACACAGATGTGTAAAATGTATAACTCTTGCACTTTGTTTGAACCCAGGCTGAGACACACAGATGTGTACAATGATAACTCATGCACATTGTTTGAACCCAGGTTGAGACACACAGATGTGTAAAATGTATAACTCATGCACATTGTTTGAACCCAGGCTGAGACACACAGATGTGTACAATGATAACTCATGCACATTGTTTGAACCCAGGCTGAGACACACAGATGTGTACAATGATAACTCATGCACTTTGTTTGAATACAGGCTGAGACACACAGATGTGTAAAATGTATAACTCATGCACATTGTTTGAACCCAGGCTGAGACACACAGATGTGTAAAATGTATAACTCATGCACTTTGTTTGAACCCAGGCTGAGACACACAGATGTGTAAAATGATAACTCATGCACTTTGTTTGAACCCAGGCTGAGACACACAGATGTGTAAAATGTATAACTCATGCACATTGTTTGAACCCAGGCTGAGACACACAGATGTGTAAAATGTATAACTCATGCACATTGTTTGAACCCAGGCTGAGACACACAGATGTGTACAATGATAACTCATGCACTTTGTTTGAATACAGGCTGAGACACACAGATGTGTAAAATGTATAACTCATGCACATTGTTTGAACCCAAGCTGAGACACACAGATGTGTACAATGATAACTCATGCACATTGTTTGAACCCAGGCTGAGACACACAGATGTGTACAATGATAACTCATGCACTTTGTTTGAATACAGGCTGAGACACACAGATGTGTAAAATGTATAACTCTTGCACTTTGTTTGAACCCAGGCTGAGACACACAGATGTGTAAAATGTATAACTCATGCACTTTGTTTGAACCCAGGCTGAGACACACAGATGTGTAAAATGTATAACTCATGCACTTTGTTTGAACCCAGGCTGAGACACACAGATGTGTAAAATGTATAACTCATGCACTTTGTTTGAACCCAGGCTTAGACATACAGATGTGTACAATGTATAACTCATGCACTTTGTTTGAATACAGGCTTAGACACACAGATGTGTACAATGTATACCTCATGCACTTTGTTTGAACCCAGGCTGACACATACAGATGTGTAAAATGTATAACTCATGCACTTTGTTTGAACCCAGGCTGAGACATACAGATGTGTACAATGTATAACTCATGCACTTTCTTTGAACCCAGGCTGAGACATACAGATGTGTACAATGTATACCTCATGCACTTTGTTTGAACCCAGACTGAGACACACAGATGTGTACAATGACAACTCATGCACATTGTTTGAACCCAGGCTGAGACATACAGATGTGTATTCAATGTATATCTCATGCACTTTGTTTGAACCCAGGCTGAGACACACAGATGTGTACAATGTATAACTCATGCACTTTGTTTGAACCCAAGCTGAGACATACAGATGTGTAACATGTATAACTCGTGCACTTTGTTTGAACCAAGGCTGAGACATACACATGTGTACAATGTATAACTCATGCACTTTGTTTGAACCCAGGCTTAGACATACAGATGTGTACAATGTATAACTCATGCACTTTCTTTGAACCCAGGCTGAGGCATACAGATGTGTACAATGTATAACTCATGCACTTTGTTTGAACCCAGGCTGAGACATATAGATGTGTAAAATGTAGAACTCATGCACTTTGTTTGAATCCACGCTGAGACATACAAATGCGTACAATGTATAACTCATGCACTTTGTTTGAACCCAGGCTGAGGCATACAGATGTGTACAATGTATAACTCATGCACTTTGTTTGAACCCAGGCTGAGACATACAGATGTGTACAATGTATAACTCATGCACTTTGTTTGAATCCACGCTGAGACATACAAATGCGTACAATGTATAACTCATGCACTTTGTTTGAACCCAGGCTGAGACATACAAATGTGTACAATGATAGCTCATGCACTTTGTTTGAATACAGGCTGAGACATATAGATGTGTACAATGTATAACTCATGCACTTTGTTTGAACCCAGGCTTAGACATACAGATGTGTACAATGTAAAACTCATGCACTTTGTTTGAACCCAGGCTGAGACATACAGATGTGTACAATGTATAACTCATGCACTTTGTTTGAACCCAGGCTGAGACATATAGATGTGTACAATGTATAACTCATGCACTTTGTTTGAACTAAGGCTGAGACATACAGATGTGAACAATGTAATCATGCACTTTGTTTGAACCCAGGCTGAGACACAAAGATGTGTAAAATGTATAACTCTTGCACTTTGTTTGAACCCAGGCTGAGACACACAGATGTGTACAATGTATAACTCATGCACATTCTTTGAACCCAGGCTGAGACATACAGATGTGTACAATGTATAACTCATGCACTTTGTTTGAACCAAGGCTGAGACATACAGATGTGTACAATGTATAACTCATGCACTTTGTTTGAACCCAGGCTTAGACATACAGATGTGTACAATGTATAACTCATGCACTTTCTTTGAACCCAGGCTGAGGCATACAGATGTGTACAATGTATAACTCATGCACTTTGTTTGAACCCAGGCTAAGACATATAGATGTGTACAATGTATAACTCATGCACTTTGTTTGAACCCAGGCTGAGACATACAAATGTGTACAATGATAACTCATGCACTTTGTTTGAATACAGGCTTAGACATACAGATGTGTAAAATGTATAACTCATGCACTTTGTTTGAATCCAGGCTGAGACATACAAATGTGTACAATGATAACTCATGCACTTTGTTTGAATACAGGCTTAGACATACAGATGTGTACAATGTATAACTCATGCACTTTGTTTGAATACAGGCTTAGACATACAGATGTGTACAATGTATAACTCATGCACTTTGTTTGAATACAGGCTTAGACATACAGATGTGTAAAATGTATAACTCAGGCACCTTATTAAGATAAGTTTCTGCCATAGGACAACGAACATCATTGTAGTTGTTGCAAATTGAAGTATTTTTGCGTGTATTTCTGATTTTCAAAGTGTATATTACATACACTCTTATTATTAGTTAGTGGTATATATATATTCCCCTTTTTCGTGAAATTTTACTCGCACTTCATTCTTAGATTGGCCTCCTGTTACACGTTGTAAAGTCACCTCATTCTTACGGTTCCGGTCCCTCGCCTTTAAAACAGCAACACACAGTGTGTGTTCTACAAAGGAAGCGGAATAGAGAGCGTTCAAATAGGTAATAAGCCATCTTCGAAAGCGAAATAGAGTTAATTAAATTAAATTTTCGATATACTTGTTTTAACATGATAAAATGACGAATTATACGTAACATTAATGTATAACAAACAGGAACTTCCAAAAAGGGTGCGCACCCAATAACAAAGGGAATCGCGCTTATAAAGAATATCTGTCGAAAAAATGTGTGGTTACCGCAGATACATGTAACTATAACCTCGTATTCACAGTGGGTGTCTCAAAAGTACTTTGTGTTCACGGTAGCTATCTGTTGTAAGATATTGACATCTTAATTCAAGAGTAGTCATGTCTTTTAAACCGTAGATCCTGTATCTTGTTATAACGATTAATGAAATTAAAGTAATGTATGCGTACGGTCATGTAAACCGTAGATCCTGTATCTAGTTGTAACGATTAATGTAATTAAAGTAACGTATGCGTACGGTTATGTAAACCGTAGATCCTGTATTCAGTTATAACGATTAATGTTATTAAAGTAGTATATGCATACAGTTATGTAAACCGTAGATCCTATATCTAGTTATAACGATTAATGTAATTAAAGTAGTATATGCGTACGGTTATGTAAACCGTAGATCCTGTATTTAGTTATAACGATTAATGTAATTAAAGTAATGTATGCGTACGGTTATGTAAACGGTAGATCCTGTATTTAGTTATAACGATTAATGTAATTAACGTAATATATGCGTACGGTTATGTAAACGGTAGATCCTGTATTTAGTTATAACGATTAATGTAATTAAAGTAATATATGCGTACGGCGTACGGTTATGTAAACGGTAGATCATGTATCTAGTTGTAACGATTAATGTAATTAAAGTAATATATGCGTACGGTTATGTAAACGGTAGATCATGTATCTAGTTATAACGATTAATGTAATTAAAGTAATATATGCGTACGGTTATGTAAACGGTAGATCCTGTATCTAGTTATAACGATTAATGTAATTAAAGTAATGTATGCGTACGGTTATGTAAACGGTAGATCCTGTATCTAGTTATAACGATTAATGTAATTAAAGTAATATATGCGTACGGTTATGTAAACGGTAGATCCTGTATTTAGTTATAACGATTAATGTAATTAAAGTAATGTATGTGTACAGTTATGTAAACGGTAGATCCTGTATCTAGTTGTAACGATCAATGTAATTAAAGTAATGTATGCGTACGGTTATCTAAACGGTAGATCATGTATGTAGTTGTAACGATCAATGTAATTAAATAACGTATGCTTACGATTATGTAAACCGTAGATCCTGTATCTAGTTGTAACGATTAATGTAATTAAAGTAATGTATGGGTACGGTTATGCAAACCGTAGATCCTGTATCTAGTTATAACGATTAATGTAATTAAAATAATGTATGCGTATGGTTATGTAAACCGTAGATCCTGTATCTAGTTATAACGATTAATGTAATTAAAATAATGTATGGGTACGGTTATGCAAACCGTAGATCCTGTATCTAGTTGTAACGATTAATGTTATTAAAATAATGTATGCGTATGGTTATGTAAACGGTAGATCCTGTATCTAGTTGTAACGATCAATGTAATTAAATAACATATGCGTACGGTTATGTAAACCGTAGATCCTGTAATTAGTTGTAACGATTAATGTAATTAAAATAATGTATGTGTACGGTTATGTAAACCGTAGATCCTGTATCTAGTTATAACGATTAATGTAATTAAAGTAATGTATGCGTACGGTTATGTTAACCGTAGATCCTGTATCTAGTTATAACGATTAATGTAATTAAAATAATGTATGCGTACGGTTATGTAAACCGTAGATCCTGTATCTAGTTGTAACGATTAATGTAATTAAAGTAATGTATGCGTACGGTTATGTAAACCATACATCCTGTATTTAGTTATAACGATTAATGTAATTAAAGTAATGTATGCGTACGGTAATGTAAACCGTAGATCCTGTATTTAATTTTAACGATTAATGTTATTATGTAAATCGTAGATCCTGTATTTAGTTATTACGATTAATGTAATTAAAATAATGTATGCGTACGGTTATGTTAACCATAGATCCTGTATCTAGTTATAACGATTAATGTAATTAAAGTAATATATGCGTACGGTTATGTAAAACGTAGATCCTGTATCTAGTTATAACGATTAATGTAATTAAAGTAATGTATGCGTACGGTTATCTAAACGGTATATCCTGTATTTAGTTATAACGATTAATGTAATTAAAGTAATGTATGCGTGCGGTTATGTAAACGGTAGATCCTGTATCTAGTTATAACGATTAATGCAATTAAGGTAATATATCCGTACGGTTATGTAAACGGTAGATCCTGTATTTAGTTATAACGATCAATGTAATTAAAGTAATGTATGCGTACGGTTATGTAAACGGTAGATCCTGTATCTAGTTGTAACGATCAATGTAATTAAAGTAATGTATGCGTACGGTTATCTAAACGGTAGATCCTGTATCTAGTTGTAACGATCAATGTAATTAAATAACGTTTGCGTACGGTTATGTAAACCGTAGATCCTGTATCTAGTTATAACGATTAATGTAATCAAAGTAATGTATGCGTACGGTTATGTAAACGGTAGATCCTGTATCTAGTTGTAACGATCAATGTAATTAAAGTAATGTATGCGTACGGTTATCTAAACGGTAGATCCTGTATCTAGTTGTAACGATCAATGTAATTAAATAACGTTTGCGTACGGTTATATAAACCGTAGATCCTGTATCTAGTTATAACGATTAATGTAATTAAAGTAGTATATGCGTACGGTTATGTAAACCATATATCCTGTATGTAGTTGTAACGATTAATGTAATTAAAATAAAGTATGCGTACGGTTATGTAAACCGTAGATCCTGTATCTAGTTATAACGATTAATGTAATTAAAATAATGTGTGCGTACGGTTATGTAAACGGTAGATCCTCTATCTAGTTGTAACGATCAATGTAATTAAAGTAATGTATGCTTACGGTTATCTAAACGGTAGATCCTGTATCTAGTTGTAACGATCAATGTAATTAAATAACGTATTCGTACGGTTATGTAAACCGTAGATCCTGTATCTAGTTGTAACGATTAATGTAATTAAAATAATGTATGCGTACGGTTATGTAAACCGTAGATCCTGTATCTAGTTGTAACGATCAATGTAATTAAAGTAATGTATGCGTACGGTTATCTAAACGGTAGATCCTGTATCTAGTTGTAACGATCAATGTAATTAAATAACGTATGCGTACGGTTATGTAAACCGTAGATCCTGTATCTAGTTGTAACGATTAATGTAATTAAAATAATGTATGCGTACGGTTATATAAACCGTAGATCCTGTATCTAGTTATAACGATTAATGTAATTAAAGTAATGTATGCGTACAGTTATGTAAACCGTAGATCCTGTATCTAGTTATAACGATTAATGTAATTAAAATAATGTATGCGTACGGTTATGTAAACCGTAGATCCTGTATCTAGTTGTAACGATTAATGTAATTAAAGTAATGTATGCGTACGGTTATGTAAACCATACATCCTGTATTTAGTTATAACGATTAATGTAATTAAAGTAATGTATGCGTACGTTTATGTAAACCGTAGATCCTGTATTTAGTTTTAACGATTAATGTTATTATGTAAATCGTAGATCCTGTATTTAGTTATTACGATTAATGTAATTAAAGTAATGTATGCGTACGGTTATGTTAACCGTAGATCCTGTATCTAGTTATAACGATTAATGTAATTAAAGTAATGTATGCGTACGGTTATGCTGTATCTAGTTGTAACGATTAATGTAATTAAAGTAATGTATGCGTACGGTTATGTAAAACGTAGATCCTGTATTAAGTTGTAACGATTAATGTAATTAAAGTAATGTATGCGTACGGTTATGCTGTATCCAGTTGTAACGATTAATGTAATTAAAGTAATGTATGCGTACGGTTATGTAAAACGTAGATCCTGTATTAAGTTGTAACGATTAATGTAATTAAAGTAATGTATGCGTACGGTTATGTAAAACGTAGATCCTGTATCTAGTTATAGCTATTAATGTAATTAAAGTAATGTATACGTACGGTTATGTAAAACGTAGATCCTGTATTTAGTTCTAACGATTAATGTAATTAAAGTAATGGATGCGTACGGTTATGTAAATTATTTCAAAGGACTTCAACAACATACATCATTTAATAATAGTTAACTCTGTGTTTGTCAAACACAAACGCTACAGTCAGACGTGTGTAAGCTGCAAATATTTACGGAGTCACTTCGACAGATCAAATATACGTTGATCAATTCAATCTCTTTCACGTATCGTATATAACAAAAAAACACCCCCCTGCCCCGTCTTTACTACAAACCAGGTCATTTAATCCAGCCAAATAAAGCGGACCCAATGTTAATATTGATGCCTTTCAGTTTTGCTTTTTTCCGAAAACTATTCAAATAAACTCCCACCAACTACTGTCGCCATGTCCATTGTAGATGGTTTTCAATCCTGCATCAAGATATCAGGTCAGAGGGTATGCACGATGCGTCTTCTGAATATCATACTTGTAAAATATGTTTTAATGGGAAAATAGGGTAATATTTCTATGCCACCACATTGCACGATTGTCGTTATCGACCGGGCGATTAACGAATGATATAATTGTATATTATATAAAGGGCCGTAACTCGTCCAAACAGAACAAGAAGTACCCGTGTTACAAATCGTTGTCATTTACATATGCTTCGGTGGCACTGGTTAGTTGTTGTCTCCATTGTTTATTCACACTGGATAACTGTTGTCTCTGTTGTTAATACAAACTGGATTATTGTTGTCTGTATTGTTAACACATACTGGATAACTGTCGTCTGTATTGTTGATACACACTGATCACTTTTGTCTGTATTGTTGAAACATACTGGATAACTGTCGTCTGTACTGTTGATACACACAGGATTACTGTCATCTGTTTTGTTGATACATACTGGATAACTGTCGTCTATATTGATACACATTGGATTACTGTTGTCTCTATTGTTAATACACACTGGATTACTGCTGTCTGCATTGTTGATACAAACTGGATAACTGTTGTCTGTATTGTCTGTATTGTTGATACAAACTGGATAACCGTGTCTGTATTGTTGATACACACAGGATAACTGCTGTCTCTAGTGTTAATACACACTGGATTACTACTGTCTCTATTGTTAATATACACGGAATAACTGTTGTATGTATTGTTGATACACACTGGATTACTGCTGTCTGTATTGTTGATACAAACTTGATAACTGTTGTCTGTATTGTTGATACAAACTGAATTACTGCTGTCTCTAGTGTTAATACACACTTGATTACTGTTGTCAGTATAATTGATACACACTGGATTACTGCTGTCTCTATTGTTAATAATCACGGAATAACTGTTGAATGTATTGTTGATACACACTGGATAAGTGTTGTCTGTATTGTTGATACACACTGGATTAATGTTGTCTGTATTGTTGATACATACTGGATTACTGTTGTCTGTTTTGTTGAAACACACTGGATTATTGTTTTCTGAATTGTTGATACACACTGGCTTACTGTCGTTTGTGTTGTTGAAACACACTGGATTTTTGTCGTCTGAATTGTTGATACACACTGGCTTACTGTCGTCTGTATTGTTGATACACACTGAATTACTGTCGTCTGTATTGTTGATACACATTGGATAACTGTTGTCTGTATTGTTGATTCACACTGATTTGCTGTTGTCTTTATTGTTGATACACACTGGTTTACTGTTGTCTCTATTGTTGATACATGTACATACTGGATTACTACTGGCTGTAATGTTAATACACACTGGTTTGCTGTTGTCTGTATTGTTGATACATACTGGTTTGCTGTTGTCTCTATTGTTAATACACGCCGAATTACTGTTGACTGTATTGTTAATACACACTGGATAAGTGTTGTCTGTATTGTTGATACACAATAGTTTGCTGTTGTCTCTATTGTTGATACACACTGGATTACTGTTGTCTGTATTGTTAATACATACTGAATTACTGACGTTTGTATTATCAAAACATACTAGTTTGATGTTGTCTGTATTGTTTTTTTAGTGGTTTTTTTAGTTTTATTCTCCAATACATGAGATATTACAATATGCTAATAAAATTTCAATTAACAACATGTATAGTATTTATATATATAAATAACAGATTATTTTCTACAGAAAATATCTTATTTTAATTATAATATTTGAATAGTGGACAACATCGGATTATACCATATGGTGCTACTAAATTTGGAGGCAGAAAATTAATGTTTTGAGTGTGTGTTTTTTTCGTGTTTTAGAAAGTTAAAAGAAAAAAGGAAAATGAACAACAGCAAAAAAAAACAACAAAAAAACAACATACAGTCAAGAATATTAAAATCTAAAAAATATTCTTGACCCTTTTTGTTTATAATTCCTCTTCTGATTATGATGCTGTTTACATTTAACAATGGAATCATCAAATCTAATGCAATAGGAAACCTTCATAATACATCAAAAAGCATAAAAATGAAAATTGTCTCTACAAAAGTGAATTCATTTTTGTAGATGTATATATATATTTTATGTCAACTCTGGGTATTTTATGAAAGCAAAAATGTTTAAAAATATCATGCCTTAGATCTTCTGTAAAAAAAAAAAAAAAATAAAAAAATATATATTTAATTTACTGCCTATTAAATTAATAAAAAAAAAATCGATATTGTAAAAACATGAAATGCAAAAAACAGAATGCACCATTTAGGTTTTCACATACCTGTATACATAAATATATACAACGAACTGTTTTAAATGATTCATAAAAACATTCTGCACAAATTTGTCTTTGTATCCTTTGTTATTCATTAAGGATATATATCATTCTGGGGGGAAAATCTGTAGTATAGTCTATACATTTTGTATGTATTGGGTTTACTTTTTTTTTTAATTTATATACATAATCTTTTAAATATAAAAAACAATTTATATGCGATTTTTAAGATCAGATCGAAAGTTAGTGTTAATGGTTTTCATAGAAAATTATGGAACATGAAGTTATATTATATATATACATCATATAACAAATGTGTACTTCTGTAAACATACACATACATATGGAAAATATATATACATACACCTATAGACTTTACTATGGTATGTTGAATATGTTTAAGTTTTTACATCAATCTAGAATGCTCATATATGGAGTCTGTTTTCGAATTTTTGTACTTCTAAGTTTTTCTGAGCGATACATCTTTCTATGTTGTATTGACTCCTAATGTATTCTTTGAACTGTATTATCTCAGGTTCTGAATCTTTTAATCTTTGTTTAAATATATAATACTTTGCAGAAAACAGTATATTATTAATAACATCATCGAATTTTTTGTTGCCAAAAACTATATCAATATCTTTCCATTTTATATCTTTTTTGGGGCATTTTTTATTTAAAAAGATGCTTAAGAAATAACTTTTTGACCCTACATTCACAGAATAGGTGTTTTATTGTCTCATCATGTGTTTTGCAAAGTAAACAAAGGTTGGAGTTACTTATGTTCATTTTTTTCTAAAAGATGATTTGTACCCAATATTCGATGATTTATTCTGCATTGAAACCATTTCAGAGTAGTGTCATTACTGCATTTAAAAGGGATATTAAATCTCTTAGTTATGACCGATTCTCCACTTAAGTTAAATTCTTTCCCCCACTTTTTGGATGCTAATGGAGATTCATGTTTTGATTTAATCCTATCATATATCCTTTTTTATTTCTAAGTAAAATTGATATTGGCAAAGGAAATAATGGACTTTTTTGCTTTAGAGTTAGAGTGTGAAAAAGAAAAGGTACATAGATATGTCTTTGAAGCAGATATGAGTCCAGAGTATTCTAAAAAGTGTTACAGCAAGTGTCATAAAATATCCAAAACTGTTCAATAAATCATTGATAAAGCATATACCTTTCTTAAAATATCTATCAATAAAAACACTCGAACCTACGACCTTAATATTAGAATGATGCCATAGTGGTATCACTTGAAATTCATGCCATGAATATGGCGCAACTTGTTTTAAAAATTCCATATAACAATTAAAAACATCTCTCCAGAAAGGACTTTTAACTTTATCTAAATGTTTTTCAATAAATACAGCTCCAAATGTGCTAAAATGTATAAATGGCTCATATGAAACTTTAAAGATTTCTAAAAAAAAGTTTTTCACCTTGTTATATTCGTCTTATCCATGTGATTTCTATAGCTGCAATAAATGATTAAAGATTTAACATTCTTAGTCCCCCTAGTGAGTAGTCTTTATAAATAAGTGTTCTTTTTATTTTATCTGGTTTTCATTCCATATTTTTTTTAAAAAAAAAACAAGTTAAGTTCTTTTATAGTTTCAGAATCTGGGTTAGACAAAGCAAAAATAAGATGAATAATTTTTTAAATGGCCAAAGTTTTAATAACCATAATTTTCCAATAGGTGTTAAAATTCTTCTTGACCATGTAAACAGATTTTTGATTTCTCGAATCTTATTGTCATAATTAAGCTTAACCTTTGAGTCAAAATTTATTGAAAAGTTTATACCTAATACAGTAATTTTATTATCCCAGTTAAGTTGTATATCACTGCATAATTTTGTTTGGCAGTCTCGTTTTGCACCTATCCATACAACTTTAGTTTTATCTATATTGATATTAAGGCCGGAGAATTTGCATAGAATTTTTACACGTTTAATGCGTTTCAAAGTGATTTTTTCAGAACAAACTAATAATAAAGATGTATCGTCCGCAAACTGAGATATTACATATTCTGTGGATCCTACATTTATTCCCCTAATATCTGGACTGTTCCTGACAAGGGCAGCAAGTGTTTCAGCACACAAAATAAAGATGTATGGCGATATTGGGTCACCTTGCCGACATCCTCTTTGAAGAAAAAAACATTCTGAGTGATGTCCATTTACAATACAGCACGATTCTGTATTTGTAAAAATATATTTATCCATTTTTTTGAAATCAGGACCAAAGTTATAAAAAAATAACACTTGGTGAATAAAGTGCATGTAACCAAGTCAAAAGCTTTTTCAAAGTCAATTAAAAGTAATAGTCCAGGTATATCATTCTTTTCAGTATAAAACATTTAATCGTATAAAAGTCTTGTATTTTCTCCTATATATCTGTGTGGGATGAAACCAGTTTGATCTTCATTAATTATACCTCCCAAAATATTTTTTAAATATTCGCAATATTTGCTGATGCAATTTTATAAGAAACATTAAGTAATGAAATGGGACGCCAATTTTTTAAGTATTTTTTATCTTTGTTTCCCTTTGGGATACATGTTATTACACCTTGTTTTTGTGATATAGACAATTATCCTTTACTGAAACCGGCATTAATAGATCTTACCAAAAAATGTCCTATATCACGCCAAACAATCTTGTAAAATTCAACTGTGAATCCTGAGTGTCCAGGGCTTTTTGGGTTCTTCATTTTCTTTAAACTGTAATACATTCTTCATATGATAGTTGCCCTTCCATTGATTTTTTTTATTTTCATTTAATTTTGGAATATTACAATTTGAGAGAATTTCAAACAAATTGACTATTTCAGTATAATATAAAGAATAAAAGTTTTTTTTATAAAATTTCATAGTTTCTTTCAAGATTCCTTCTTGAGTATCAATAAGAACATTGTTTTTAAACATAAGACTTAGCATTACTTTTGACACAAAATTTTTCCAAATTGCAAAAAAAAAAAATTGTTGGTTTTTTCTCCTTCTTCAATCCATTTTGCCTGTGATCTTATTTCGACACCTTCCATTTTTTCACGTATTTTATATAGTTCTTGTTTTTTAATTTCCAACAATTCATGTTTGATAAAATGTTCCTTTTCAAGTTTTTTAATAACTTTAAGAAGTAGAAATTCATTATTTTTTTCCTGTTTTTTAAGGAATGAGGAGTATTTAATTGTTTGACCTCTTATTACAAATAGTAGTGTTTCAAAAAAATAATGATCATCAATATCTAATTGTAGTGTATCATTTCCAATGTCATTTATATTTTTTATCCGAGAGTTGATCTTTTTGAGCATATTGTAATTTTACTCTTTCACTAGTTTGCTTGATAATATTTATATGGTTAGTGTCTTTTAGCAGAGAATTACTCATTTTCTAGTATGAATTGTCTTAACTAAATTTAATAAAATATAATTTTAAAAGAATAAAAGAGTGGTCAGTTTCATAACCTGGAACTATTTTAACATCAACTATAGAAGTCAGTCATTGCTGGGAGATAAGAAAAAAGTCTAATCTAGCTTTTTTTATTAGTGTTTTTTTGAAACCATGTATATTCTTTTTTTTCTAGATTTTGATCTCTCAAGCAATCTGCTAAATCACAATCAACAATTGTTTCTAGAACAACTTCCCTTGCGTTAGGGTTGTTTAGATTAACACAATCCTAACAGTCTGTTTGTGGTTTAAAGATCAGATTAAAAATCACCTGCAATTAAAGATAAATTATCTGAATCTTTAATACTATCAATTGTTTATAAAAGTCTGGGTTATCTTTATTAGGACCATATATATTTATTAAGTTAAATCTTTTATCATTGATGGAACAGTCTAAAATTAATTTATTGCCATTATTTTCAGTGTTTTTTGAATGTAATTTAAAATCAAAGTTATTATTTAAAAGAATGGCCACTCCTCGAGATTGGCTAGAGTAGTTACTAAAAAAACATTCAAACCCCATTCAATACGTATAACGTTCTCATCTTTTTCGGTAAAATGTGTATCTTGTAAAAAGTATTGATTCATTTTTGCTTTTCAGAAAATTAAAGGTATCCCTCCTTTTATTTTTGTCGCCAAGACCCTGTACATTTATAGAATATATAGTTATTTTATTTGTCATACTGTTTTGGTGAGGGTATAATAATTTTGCTGCATGCTACCCTTATCATTAACACTCCAGACACCAAGGACCCACAACATATAATTGAAAATGTGGATATTTTAGTCCTTAAATATTCATCACACCATTGCATGTTAATGTTCCATTTTATATTTATAAATTTTGTTACAAGATTTGAAAAAAATTCATGTCTGTAATGAAAAGCCTAAGGTTTATTTGATGGAAATTTCAATATTGATATTAATTTTGGGATTCATGATTCAATACATTTCAAAGTGGAGAAGTCAACATTGTACGCATATAAATATCGAAAGAAGAATTTATAATGCATAAAAGTAGAACACATATCATGTTGAATCCTGCCCATATGCATACACATGTGAAAAACAGTTAATTGTTTTCACAATTCGTGGAATCTCATGGATGCAAGCATGAACTTTACACACAAGCATCCAAAATATACTGTTCATATATACACATATCATATTAAAAGAAGAAAGAAAAAAGGGACACAACAAAAACACACACAGTTACCTCACATATTTCCTCCCAAGTCTCTTTGTTTGGTACCATTATGTGCAATCACAGCTTGTATCTTATATCATTTAATCTATGTTTGCCTTTGAAGACACTTTACATTCATGCAACTATAATATATATTGTGTTTTTTTGTTTTTTAATTTTACATAACCCACAATACAGTGTAATAATATCAAATTTGGCAGTTTCGATAATATGTAATTATAGTACAAAACTTTACTTTTTCTTTCGAATTTTTACGAAAATGAAATAAAAACTAAAATCCAGATGCATAAAGAAAATAGATATGTATTTGATTTCTATTCTTAATCACTGTTTTCAGCTATACTGTTATTTGTAATAGTATGTTTGTTTATAATTGTTTGTATAAAAATCTGATACTGTACTTGTATGTACCAAAGATATATCTAATGATGTAAAAATAGAGAAAACAAACAAACAGCAAAGTAAAATAAAATCAAGCAAAAAAGTATATATACATGCATTGTTTATACCATGATTCAATAAAAGTTGTTTACTATCCGTACTTCCAAAACATCCATGTTCACAATTGCAACTATAACGTGTGTGGTAATGTTCAAATTATAATTTACACAAAGACCTTTATATGCAGCAGTGTTAGTTCATTTCACCTGTAAGTATGTATGATTCAGGAGCATGTGATACCTCCTCTCTCACAGAGACATGCACTTGGTAAAATATGTCATTCTGGAAGAAAAATTAGATAAAAAACTGAATAAACAGTCATGAATTCATATTATATTCACTTTACAATTTCAATGTTTCAATTTATAAATCTGAATCCTTCTAAACAACAGAAACTTTCCATTTATAACATATTATAGCAGATATATGCAACACAATCTTAATAAATGTGTAAAGTAAAATGAAAGTAAGAAGGAACACAATCACAACATAAATAACAGCATCTTCATTAGACTAAGTTTCTTATGTTGCCGCTTAGGACTGAATTCTAGTTTTATCCAGTTTTTCGATCTCGCCAAAAAAAAAACACGAGAAAGAATATCGGATGCTTACACAATAATTATGTTTAAAACTATCCAGCATTGTGCCATATTTCAAATTATTATCGTTCATTTATTCATTCTCGTCGAAAGTAAAACACGAGAATGAATATATATCTAAGATATATCTATACAGATTTGATTACTGTTATCTGTACTGTTGATAAACACTGAATTACTGTTGCCTGTAATGTTGATACACACTGGTTTGTTGTTGTCTGTAATGTTGATGCACAACGGAGTACTGTTGTCTGTATTGTTGATACACAATGGATTACTATTGTCTCTATCGTTGACACACACTGGTTTGATGTTGTCTGTATTGTTGATGCACACTGGTTTGGTGTTTTCTGTATTGTAGATGCACACTGGTTTGATGTTGTCTGTATTGTTGATGTACAATGGTTTGATGTTGTCTGTATTGTTGATACACACTGGTTTGATGTTGTCTCTATTGTTGATGCACAATGGTTTGATGTTGTTTCTATTGTTGATGCACAATGGTTTGATGTTGTCTGTATTGTTGATGCACACTGGTTTGATGTTGTCTGTATTGTTGATACACACTGGTTTGTTGTTGTTTGTATTGTTGATACACACTGTTTTGTTGTTGTATGCATGGTTGATACATACTGGTTTGATGTTGTCAGTATTGTTGATGCACACTGGTGTGTTGTTGTCTCTATTGTTGAACACACTGGTTTGTTGTTGTCTGTATTGTTGATGCACACTTATTTGATGGTGTCTATTGTTGATACACACTGGTTTGTTGTATGTATTGATGACACATACTGGTTTGATGTTGTCTGTTTTGTTGATGTACACTGGTTTGTTGTTGTCTCTATAGTTGATGCATACTGGTTTGTTGTTGTCTGTAATGTTGATACACACTGGTTTGCTGCTGTCTGTATTGTTGATTCATGCTGGTTTGCTGTTATCTGTATTGTTGCTACACATCGGTTTACCTTTGTCTGTATAGTGATACAAACTGGGTTTCTGCTGTCTGGATTGTTGATACACACTGGTTTTTGGTGTCTGTATTGCTGAAACACACTGGTTTGTTGTTTTCTTTATTGTTGACATCAACACCGACCAGTCTCATGCCCGTGTGTCTTTGTAGGAGCGCTTAACCAGTATCTATTTTGTTGCCCAACCATGTTCGGAGTATACAACTGGTTACCAATGGTATAATATACACTATTTTATTGATTTCCCGCCGATTGTATTACATTGAATGGATTTGTTGTACTTAACGTCACTAAAACAAAGTTACAGTTAGACGCAAACATTGTATTCCATGTCAGTGCTTTTCTCATTACACCAGTTTCACTGTGACGGATCCACGGTACATAATGGTATTAAGTGGTGTTTACAGAAAAATGTCCGCTTGAGATAACATTTTAGATAAATGTCTTTATATAACACGAAAATTCACGAAATATAGACTAACGCCGTCTCAGTATGAACAACCGGTGAGCCACCGGTGCTATCAAGTGGCCATGCAAAATTCGTATTTTTCCCAAATGTGTAACGACGTATTTATGTTGAATTACACCGCTCGCTACCATAACTTTTTCAACTGAGCAAATTCCATGTTATTAACGGTAACCATCGATGTGATAAAAATAATAACTTATTGCAAATATCTGAGTTAACTAAAAGACATTAATATCACTGTTGTAAAAATACCGAACTTTGTCCTTATTATCAATGAGTGAAATGATCCACCTTCTGTGCCTTGGTTTAAACATATTATTTTTAGTTAAAATTAACAATGTCGTAAAGACTTTTAAATATCATACGATTGCTCTTTGGAATACATGTCGTCTGATTTCAAAACCCTGTCCTGTAACATTTCATCGAAGAGTTAACCATTGTATTGGTATTTTAAATCATGAACTATCGTCGGTTCTGAAAGAAAATAATATGTTCTAATAGTCATATCGTTATTATAGGAATTGCAGAAAATGGCAACTACCACTACACATCTTTATTGAATAATTTAGAAGATACAAACCCGGAGCTAATGGGTGAGTAATCAGGCTTTCATGTTCTTAAAGTGATCAATTGATAGTTTATCTAGCTTTAGTAATTCCTACTAAATAATGATCTGTTCTGCTCCTTCAGTAGTAGTTAATGCCCCATTAATGATCTGTTCTGCTCCTTCAGTAGTAGTAACCGCCTCATTAATGATCTGTTCTGCTCCTTCAGTAGTACTTACCGCCCCATTAATGATCTGTTATGCTCCTTCAGTAGAAGTTACAGACCCATTAATGATCTGATTTTCACCTTCAATAGTAGTAACCGTTCTGCTCCTTAAGTAATAGTTACCATCCTATCAATGATCTGTTTTGCTCCTTCAGTTGTAGTAACCGCCCCATTAATGATCTGTTCTGCTCCTTAAATAGTAGTAACCGCCACATTAATGATCTGTTACGCTCCTTCAGTAGTAGTTACCGACTCATTAATGCTCTGTTCTGCTCCTTAAGTAGAAGTAACCACCCCATTAATGATCTGTTCTGCTACTTCAGTAGTAGTTACCGCTCTGTTAATGATCTGTTTGATCCTTCAGTAGTAGTGACTGTCCCATTAGTGATCTGTTATGCTCCTTCAGTTACTGTAGTAGTTACCGCTCTATTAATGATCTGTTCTGATCTTTCAGTAGTAGTTACCGCCACATTAATGATCTGTTCTGTTCTTTTAGAAGTATCAGTAGTAGTTACCGCCCTATTAATGATCTATTCTGCTTCTTCAGTAGTAGTTACCGCCCTATTAATGATCTATTCTGCTCCTTCAGTAGTAGTTACCGCCCTATTAATGATCTATTCTGCTCCTTCAGTAGTAGTTACCACCAATTTATGATCTGTTACGCTCCTTCAGTAGTAGTTACCGCCCCATTAATGCGCTGCTATGCTCCTTCAGTAGTAGTTACCGCCCCATTAATGCGCCGCTATGCTCCTTCAGTAGTGGTTACCGCCCTATTAATGATCTATTCTGCTCCTTCAGTAGTAGTTACTTCCCCATTAATGATCTGTTATACTCTTTCAATAGTAGTAACTTCCCCGTTAATGATCTGTTCTGCTCCTTCAGTAGTATCAGTAGTAGTTACTGCCCGATTATTGGTATGTTCTGATCCTTCAGTAGTAGTTACCGCCCTATTAATCATCTATTCTGCTCCTTCAGTAGTAGTAACCACTCATTTATGACCTGTTACGCTCCTTCAGTAGTGGTTACCGCCCCATTAATGTGCTGTTATGCTCCTTCAGTAGTAGTTACCGCCCCATTAATGATCTGTTCTGCTCTTTCAGTAGTACTTACCGTCCCATTAATGATCTGTTCCGCTCCTTCAGTAGTAGTTACTTTACCATTAATGATCTGTTATACTCTTTCAATAGTAGTAACTTCTCCGTTAATGATCTGTTCTGCTCCTTAAGTAGTATCAGTAGGAGTTACCGCCCGATTATTGGTATGTTCTGATTTTTCAGTAGTAGTTACCGTGCGATTATTGGTATGTTCTGATCCTTCAGTAGTGGTTACCACCTATTTATGATCTGTTACGCTCCTTCAGTAGTAGTTAACACCTATTTATGATCTGTTACGCTCCTTCAGTAGTAGTTACCGACCCATTAATGAGCTGTTATGCTCTTTCAGTAGTAGTAACCGCCCTATTAATGATCTATTCTGCTCCTTCAGTAGTAGTTACCACCCATTAATGATCTGTTATGCTCCTAAGTAGTATTTACCGCCCTATTAATGATCAGTTCTGCTCCTTAAGTAGTATCAGTAGAAGTTACCGCCCCATTAATGATCAGTTCTGCTCCTTAAGTAGTATCAGTAGAAGTTACCGCCCCATTAATGATCAGTTCTGCTCCTTAAGTAGTATCAGTAGAAGTTACCGCCCCATTATAAGTCTGTTCTGATCCTTCAGTAGTAGTTACCGCCCTATTAATGATCTATTCTGCTCCTTCAGTAGTAGTTACCACCCATTAATGATCTGTTCTGCTCCTTAAGTAGTATCAGTAGAAGTTACCGCCCTATTATTGGTCTTTTCTGATCATTCAGTAGTAGATAACGCCCTATTAATGATCTATTCTGCTCCTTCAGTAGTACTTACCACTCATTTATGATATGTTCTGCTCCTTAAGTAGTATCAGTAGAAGTTACCGCCCCATTATTAGTCTGTTCTGATCCTTCAGTAGTAGTTACCGCCCTATTAATGATCTATTCTGCTCCTTCAGTAGTAGTTACCACCCATTAATGATCTGTTCTGCTTCTTAAGTAGTATCAGTAGAAGTTACCGCCCCATTATAAGTCTGTTCTGATCCTTCAGTAGTAGTTACCGCCCCATTAATGATCAGTTCTGCTCCTTAAGTAGTATCAGTAGAAGTTACCGCCCCATTATAAGTCTGTTCTGATCCTTCAGTAGTAGTTACCGCCCTATAAATGATCTATTCTGCTCCTTCAGTAGTAGTTACCACCCATTAATGATCTGTTCTGCTCCTTAAGTAGTATCAGTAGAAGTTACCGCCCAATTATTGGTCTGTTCTGATCCTTCAGTAGTAGATACCACCCTATTAATGATCTATTCTGCTCCTTCAGTAGTAGTTACCACCCATTAATGATCTGTTCTGCTTCTTAAGTAGTATCAGTAGAAGTTACCGCCCCATTATTGGTCTGTTCTGATCCTTCAGTAGTAGTTACCGCCCTATTAATGATCTGTTCTGCTCCTTAAGTAGTATCAGTAGAAGTTACCGCCCTATTATTGGTCTGTTCTGATCCTTCAGTAGTAGTTACCGCCCCATTAATGATTTGTTCTGCTCCTTCAGTAGTAGTTACCGCACCATTAATGCTCTGTTCTGCTCTTTAAGTAGTATCAATAGAAGTTACCACCCCATTATTGGTCCATAACAGATCCTACTGATCTTTCAGTAGTAGTTACCGCCCCATTAATGAGCTGTTATGCTCCTTCAGTAGTAGTTACCGTCCAATTAATGATCTGTTCCGCTCCTTCAGTAGTATTTAGCGCCCCATTAATGATCTGTTCTCCTCCTTCAGTAGAAGTTACCGCCCCATTAATGAGCTGTTATGCTCTTTCAGTAGTAGTTACCGCCCTATTAATGATGTATTCTGCTCCTTCAGTAGTAGTTACCACCCATTAATGATCTGTTATGTTCTTTCAGTAGTAGTTACCGCTCAATTAATGATCTGTTCTGATCCTTCAGTAGTAGTTACCGCCCCATTAATGATCTGTTCTGTTCTTTAATTAGTATCGGAAGTAGTTACCGCCCCATTATTGGTCTGTTCTGATCCTTCAGTAGTAGTTACCGCCCTATTGATGATCTATTCTGCTCCTTCAGTAGTAGTTACCACCCATTTATGATCTGTTATGCTCCTTAGAAGTAGTTACCGCCCCATTAATGATCTGTTTTGCTCCTTCAGTAGTAGAAACCGTCCCATTAATGATCTATTCTGCTCCTTCAGTAGTACTTACCGTCCCATTAATGATATGTTCTGCTCCTTCAGTAGTAGTTATTTCCCCATTAATGATCAGTTATGCTCCTTCAATAGTAGTTACTGCCCCATTAATGATCTGTTCTGCTCCTTCAGTAGTACATACCGTCCCATTAATGATATGTTCTGCTCCTTCAGTAGTAGTTATTTCACCATTAATGATCTGTTATGCTCCTTCAATAGTAGTGACTTCCCCATTAATGATCTGTTCTGCTCCTTCATTAGGAGTTACTTCCCAATTAATGATCTGTTCTGCTCCTTCAATAGTAGTTACTGCCCCAGTAATGATCTGTTCTGCTCCTTCAGTAGTAGTTTCCACAAATTTATGATCTGTAATGCTCCTTCAGTAGTAGTTATCGCCCCATTAATGATCTGTTCTGCTCCTTTAGTAGTACTTACAGTCCCATTAATGATCTGTTCTGCTCCTTTAGTAGAAGTTACTTCCCCATTAATGATATGTTATTCTCCTTCAATAGTAGTTACTGCCCCATTAATGATCTGTTCTGCTCCTTTAGTAGTAGTTATCGCCCCATTAATGATCTGTTTTGCTCTTTCAGTAGTAGTTATCGCCCCATTAATGATTTGTTCTGCTCCTTCAGTAGTAGTTATCGCCCCATTAATGATCTGTTTTGCTCTTTCAGTAGTAGTTATCGCCCCATTAATGATTTGTTCTGCTCCTTCAGTAGTAGTTACCGCACCATTAATGATCTGTTCTGCCCATTCAGTAGTAGTAACCGCCACATTAATGATCTGTTCTGCTCCTTCAGTAGTAGTAACCGCCCCTAAATGATCTGTTCTGATCTTTCAGTAGTTGTTACATGTACCGCCCCATTAATGATCTGTTCTGCTCCTTCAGTAGAAGTAACCGCCCCACTAATGTTTGTTCTGCTCCTTCAGTAGTAGTAACCGTCCCATTTATGATATGTTCTGCTCCTTCAGTAGTAGTAACCGCCACATTGATGACCTGTTATGCTCCGTCAGTAGTAGTTACTGTTCCAGTAATAATCTGTTCTGCTCCTTCAGAAGTAGTTACCGCCCCATTAATGATCTGTTCTTCACCTTCAGTAGTAGTTACCGCCCCATTTATGATCTGTTATGCTCCTTCAGTAGTTGTTACCGTCCCATTTATGATCTGTTATGCTCCTTCAGTAGTTGTTACCGTCCCATTTATGATATGTTCTGCTCCTTCAGTAGTAGTTTCCACAAATTTATGATCTGTAATGCTCCTTCAGTAGTAGTTATCGCCCCATTAATGATCTGTTCTGCTCCTTTAGTAGTACTTACAGTCCCATTAATGATCTGTTCTGCTCCTTTAGTAGTAGTTACTTCCCCATTAATGATATGTTATTCTCCTTCAATAGTAGTTACTGCCCCATTAATGATCTGTTCTGCTCCTTTAGTAGTAGTTATCGCCCCATTAATGATCTGTTTTGCTCTTTCAGTAGTAGTTATCGCCCCATTAATGATTTGTTCTGCTCCTTCAGTAGTAGTTACCGCACCATTAATGATCTGTTCTGCCCATTCAGTAGTATTAACCGCCACATTAATGATCTGTTCTGCTCCTTCAGTAGTAGTAACCGCCCCTAAATGATCTGTTCTGATCTTTCAGTAGTTGTTACATGTACCGCCCCATTAATGATCTGTTCTGCTCCTTCAGTAGAAGTAACCGCCCCACTAATGTTTGTTCTGCTCCTTCAGTAGTAGTAACCGTCCCATTTATGATATGTTCTGCTCCTTCAGTAGTAGTAACCGCCACATTGATGACCTGTTATGCTCCGTCAGTAGTAGTTACTGTTCCAGTAATAATCTGTTCTGCTCCTTCAGAAGAAGTTACCGCCCCATTAATGATCTGTTCTTCACCTTCAGTAGTAGTTACCGCCCCATTTATGATCTGTTATGCTCCTTCAGTAGTTGTTACCGTCCCATTAATGATCTGTTACGCTCCTTCAGTAGTTGTTACCGTCCCATTAATGATCTGTTACGCTCCTATAATAGTAGTTACCGCCCCATTTATGATATGTTCTGCTCCTTCAGTAGTAGTTACCACCCCTTAATAATCTGTTCGGCTCCTTCAATAGTAGTTACCGCCCCATTTATGATCTGTTCTGCTCCTTCAGTAGTTAGGTCTCACTGAAGAATGACCTCCCTTACATGACGGTAGCAAGATTATTACGCCAAAGAAGTTAGAGCTGTGTTAAGCAGTTGGGCAATTATTTTGATAAAAATGCATAAAATGTCATATTTCTTTATGCATATGGGAACATTGGAACATTTTCATGATTTTTGCAAAGTTTGGGTAACATTGGGGACTGTTTGATGATGCTATAACAGTTTAAACATGCGACGTGATACACTGCAACAAATGGGCAGAATTGTCAAAAATGAAGGGGTGTCATCAAACCATCGAACTTGTGAAAAAGCAACCTGGTCAACCCCATGTTTTTTTCTGCATATTTGGACCAACAGAAGACTATCTATGGGAATAAAGCACTTTTAGAACCATTGGTAATGTATCCAGTGTTCCAGAAGTGCATGTCTCTATATGTAGAACAGTATAAAATTAATTGATATGTTAGACGTAGTAGTTACTGTCTCATTAATGATCTGTTTAGCTACCGCCCCAATAATGATCTGTTCCTTCAGTAGAAGTAACTGTCCCATTAATGATCTGTTTTGCTACCGCCCCATTAATGATCTGTTCTGCTCCTTCAGTAGTAGTAACTGTCCCATTAATAATCTCATCTGCTCCTTCAGTAGTAGTTACTGCCCCATTATTTTGCAAAACAATAGTTCAATTTCTTTTCACTTTATCTCAACAGTAGTTGGACGCTTATCACTTCATTACAACAGTAATTGGACATCCATCACTTTATCACGACAGTACACGGACGCCATTCAAATTATATCAAAAATAGTTTAAAGCCCTTCACTTGATGACAACAGTAGTTGGACGCTTTCTACTTCATCACAACAGTAATTGGACATCCATCACTTTATCACGACAGTACATGGACACCTTTCAACTTATTTCAAAAATAGTAAGAAGCCCTTCACTTAATGACAACAGTAGTTGGACGCTTATCACTTTATCTCTTCAGTAATTGGACAATTTCAGTTTATCACAATAGTAATTGAACACTAATCACTTTATCACAATAGTTATTGGACATCCTACACCTTTTACAATATTTTTTGGACAGTTCACTTAATCAAACCAATAGTTAGACAGCATTCAGTTGATCACAATAGTAATTGGACACTATTAATTTTATCACAACAGTTATTGGACGCCATTCACTTTATCACAACAGTTACTGGACACCCTTCACTTTATCACAACAGTTATTGAACACCCCTCACATTATCACAACAGTAACTGGACACACTTCACTTTATCACAACAGTTATTGGACGCCATTCACTTTATCACAACAGTTACTGGACGCCCTTCACTTTATCACAACAGTTATTGGACATATTTTACTTTATAACAACAGTTATTTGACATCCTTCACTTTATCACAACAGTTATTGGACACCCTTCACTTTATCACAACAGTTATTGGACATATTTTACTTTATTACAACAGTTACTGGACACCCTTCACTTTATAACAACAGTTACTGGACACCCTTCACTTCATCACAACAGTTATTGGACGCCATTCATTTTATCACAACAGTTACTGGACGCCCATCACTTTATCACAACAGTTATTGGACATATTTTACTTTATCACAACAGTTATTGGACATCCTTCACTTTATCACAACAGTAATTGGACATGTTTTACTTTATCACAACAGTTATTGGAGATCCTTCACTTTATCACAACAGTTATTGGACACCCTTCACTTTATCACAACAGTTATTGGACGCCATTCACTTTATCACAACAGTTACTGGACCCCCTTCACTTTATCACAACAGTTATTGGACATATTTTACTTTATCACAACAGTTATTGGACATCCTTCACTTTATCACAACCGTTATTGGACTCCCTTCACTTTATCACAACAGTTATTGGACACCCTTCACTTTATCACAACAGTTACTGGACACCTTTAATTTTTTCACAATAGTTATTGGACATATTTTTCTTTATCACAACAGTTATTGGACACCATTCACTTTATCACAACAGTTATTGGACACCTTTCACTTTATCACAACAGTTACTGGACATCCGTCACTTTATCACAACAGTTATTAGACATATTTTACTTTATCACAACAGATTGGACATCCGTCACTTTATCACAACAGTTACTGGACACCCTTCACTTTATCACAACAGTTACTGGACAGCCATCACTTTATCACAACAGTTATTGAACATCCTTCACTTTATCACAACAGTTACTGGACACCCTTCATTTTTTCACAATAGTTACTGGACACCCTTCACTTTTTCACAACAGTTATTGGACATATTTTACTTTATCACAACAGTTATTGGACACCCTTCACTTTATCACAACAGTTATTGGACATCCTTCACTTTATAACAACAGTTACTGGACACCCTTCACTTTATCACAACAGTTATTGGACATCCTTCACTTTATCACAACAGTTACTGGACACCCTTCACTTTATCACAACAGTTACTGGACACCCTTCACTTAATCACAACAGTTACTGGACACCCTTTCACTTTATCACAACAGTTACTGGACACCCTTCACTTTATCACAACAGTTACTGGACACCCTTCACTTTATCACAACAGTTACTGGACACCCTTCATTTTTTCACAACAGTAATTGGACATATTTTACTTCATCACAACAGTTATTGGACACCATTCACTTTATCACAACAATTATTGGACACCTTTCACTTTATCACAACAGTTACTGGACACCCTTCACTTTTTCACAACATTTATTGGACATCTGTCACTTTATCACAACAGTTACTGGACAACCCTCACTTTATCACAACAGTTATTGGACACCCTTCACTTAATCACAACAGTTACTGGACACCCTTCACTTTATCACAACAGTTACTGGACACCCTTCACTTTATCACAACACTTATTGGACACCCTTCACTTAATCACAACAGTTACTGGACATCCTTCACTTTTTCACAACAGTTATTGGACATATTTTACTTTATCACAACAGTTATTGGACATCCTTCACTTTATCACAACAGTTATTCGACACCCTTCACTTTATAACAACAGTTATTGGACACCCTTCACTTTATCACAACAGTTATTGGACACCCTTCACTTTATCACAACAGTTACTGGACACCCTTCACTTTATCACAACAGTTACTTGACACCCTTCACTTAATCACAACAGTTACTGGACACCCTTCACTTTATAACAACAGTTACTGGACACCCTTCACTTTATAACAACAGTTACTGGACACCCTTCAATTTATCACAACAGTTACTGGACACCCTTCAATTTATAACAACAGTTATTGGAAATTTTTTTCTTTATCACAACAGTTATTGGACATCCTTCACTTTATCACAACAGTTATTGGACACACTTCACTTTATCACAACAGTTATTGGACACCCTTCACTTTATCACAACAGTGACTGGACACCCTTCACTTTTTAACAACAGTTATTGGACATATTTTACTTTATCACAACAGTTATTGGACATCCTTCACTTTATCACAACAGTTATTGGACACCCTTCCCTTTATCACAACAGTTACTGGACACCCTTCACTTTTTCACAACAGTTATTGGACATATTTTACTTTATCACAACAGTTATTGGACACCCTTCACTTGATCATAACAGTTATTGGACACCCTTCACTTTATCACAACAGTTATTGGACACCCTTCACTTTTTCACAACAGTTATTTGACATATTTTACTTGATCACAACAGTTATTGGACATCCTTCACTTTATCACAACAGTTACTGGACACCCTTCACTTTATCACAACATTTATTGGACATCCTTCACTTTATCACAACAGTTACTGGACACCCTTCACTTTATCACAACAGTTACTGGACACCCTTCACTTTTTCACAACAGTTATTGGACATATTTTACTTTATCACAACAGTTATTGGACATCCTTCACTTGATCATAACAGTTATTGGACACCCTTCACTTTATCACAACAGTTATTGGACATATTTTACTTTATCACAACAGTTATTGGACATCCTTCACTTGATCATAACAGTTATTGGACACCCTTCACTTTTTCACAACAGTTATTGGACATATTTTACTTTATCACAACAGTTATTGGACATCCTTCACTTGATCATAACAGTTATTGGACACCCTTCACTTTATCACAACAGTTATTGGACACCCTTCACTTTTTCACAACAGTTATTTGACATATTTTACTTGATCACAACAGTTATTGGACATCCTTCACTTTATCACAACAGTTACTGGACACCCTTCACTTTATCACAACAGTTACTGGACACCCTTCACTTTATCACAACAGTTACTGGACACCCTTCACTTTATCACAACAGTTACTGGACACCCTTCACTTTATCACAACAGTTATTGGACACCCTTCACTTTATCACATTAGTTACTGGACACCCTTCACTTTATAACAACAGTTATTTGACATATTTTACTTTATCACAACAGTTATTGGACATCGTTCACTTTATCACAACAGTTACTGGACACCCTTCACTTTATAACAACAGTTACTGGACACCCTTCACTTTATCACAACAGTTTTTGAACACCCTTCACTTTATCACAACAGTTACTGGACACCCATCACTTTATCACAACAGTTATTGGACACCCTTCACTTTATCAAAACAGTTATTGGACATATTTTACTTTATCACAACCGTTATTGGACATCCTTCACTTTATCACAACAGTTATTGGACATCCTTCACTTTATCACAACAGTTATTGGACACCCTTCACTTTATCACTACAGTAATTGGAGATCCTTCACTTTATCACAACAGTTATTGGACACCCTTCACTTTATCACAACAGTTATTGGACATATTTCACTTTATCACAACAGCTACTGGACATCCTTTACTTTATCACAACAGTTATTGGACAGCCTTCACTTTATTACAACAGTAGATGACAGCCTTCACTTTATCACATTAGTAATTGCGTACTCTCCAATTTATTACAACATATTTATGTATTACAAGTAATATCCAGCTTGTTTGCCAACGATATATCGATATATTACTATAATGTATTACAGGTAATATCCAAATGTTTGTCAGCGATATATCGATATATCAGTATCATATATTACAGGTAATATCCAGATTGTTTGTTAGCAATATATCGATATATCTCTTTTATGTATTACAGGTAATATCCAGATGTTTGTCAGCGATAAATTGATATATCATTCTTATGTATTACAGGTAATATCCAGATGTTTATCAGCGATAGATTGATATATCATTATTATGTATTACAGGTTTTATCCAGAATGTTTGTCAGTGATATATCGATATATCACTATTATGTATTACAGATAATATCCAGAACGTTTGTCAGTGATATATCGATATATCAATATTATGTATTACAGGTAATACCCAGATGTTTGTCAGCGATATATCGATATATCAATATCACGTACTAGTATTACAGGTAATATCCAGATTGTTTGTCAGTGATATATCAATATATCTCTATTATGTATTACAGGTAATATCTAGATGTTTGTCAGCGATAAATCGATATATCATTATTATGTATTACAGGTTTTTTTCCAGAATGTTTGTCAGTGATATATCGATATATCACTATTATGTATTACAGATAATATCCAGAACGTTTGTCAGTGATATATCGATATATCAATATTATGTATTACAGCTAATATCCAGACGTTTGTCAGCGATATATCGATATATCAATATCATGTACTAGTATTACAGGTAATATCCAGATTGTTTGTCAGCGATATATCGATATATAGTTATTATAAAGGGTGTGTTATCAAACTAAAAAAACACAATTTCATATTTTTTAGTGAAACTGAACAGTCTTTCAAGACCTACAACAAGGGCGAAGACACTCAAACAAAAAGGCAACAAGAAAAGTCAACCACCTAAACTTAGACAAGAATCAGCCAATAATAAAAGACCTCCTAGCAGTGAGAGAAAGAAAGGAAAATAATATAAATGTTGTCGTTTTGTTATTTCTTGCAACTTTTGATGATTTATAGTGTACATATTAACTAAATAACGGTATACAGTTTATCAAACTGTAGAGTTTGTATTTGACTTCATGATGATGTATCTGTTTGAAATATCGAATATGGGGAAATAACATTCATTTCGCAGTGATATAGCTAATATCGAGATGTTATATTCCTCTCGCAGTGATAGAGTGAAGATCAGGATAAAAATATACCTCTCGCAGTGATATACCGAACATCGGGATATAACATTTCTCTCGCAGTGATATACCGAACTTTAGGATATAACATTTATATCGAATATAGAGATAAAACATACCTCTGGCAGTGATATATCGAACATCGGGATATAATATACCTCTCGCATAATATACCGAGCATCGGGTTAAAACATTTCTCTCGCAGTGATATATCAACATCGGGGGTATAACGGAATACCGAACATCGGGATATAACATTTCTCTCGCAGTTATACATCGACATCGGGATTTAACATTCCTCTCGCAGTAATATACCGACATCGGGATATAACGTTCCTCTCACAGTGATAAATCGAATATCGGGATATAACATTCCTCTCGCAGTGATATACCGAACATCTGGATATACCATTTCTCTTGCAGTGAACATCGGAATATAACATTCCTCTCGCAGTAACATACAGAACATCGAGATTTAACATTCATCTCACAGTGATATATCGACATCGGGATATAACATTCATTTTGCAGTCATATATCAAACATCGGGATATAACATTCCTCTCGCGGTGATATATCAAACATCGGGATATAACATTTCTCTCGCAGTGATATATCGACATCGAGATATAACATTCCTCTCGCAGTGATATATCAATATCGGGATATAACATTCCTCTCACAGTGATATATCGACATTGAGATATAACACTCCTTTCGCAGTGATATATCGACATAGGGATATAACATTTCTCTCGCAGTGATATATCGATATCGGGATATAACATTCATCTCGCAGAGATATATCATACATCGGGATATAACATTTCTCTCGCAGTGATATAACGAACATCGGGATATAACATTCCTCTAGCAGTGATATACCAAACATCGGGATATAACATTCCTCTCGTAGTGATATATCGAATATACAGATAAACATACCTTTCGCAGTGATATATCGAACATAGGGATATAACATTCATTTCGCAGTTATATACCGAACATCGGGATAAAACATTCCTCTCGTAGTGATATATGGAATATAAAGAGAAAACATACCTCTCGCAGTGATATATCAAACATCGGGGTATAACATTCCTCTTGCAGTGATATACCGAACACCACGATATAACATTTCTCTCGCAGTGATATATCGACATTGGGATATAACATTTCTCTCGCAGTGATAAATCGACATCAGGATATAGCATTCCTCTCGCAGTAACATACCGAACATCGGGATATAACATTCCTCTTGCAGTAATATATCGACATCGGGATATGACATTGATCTCGCAGTAACATACCGAACATCGGGATATAACATTGCTTTCGCAGTGATATATTGACATTGGTGTATAACATTCCTCTCGCAGTGATATACCGAATATCGGGATATAAAATTCCTCTCGCAGTGATATATCGACATCGGGATAGAACATTCCTCTCGCAGTGATATATCATAGATCGGGATATAGCATTCCTCTCGCAGTGATAAATCAAACGTAGGGATATAAAATCCTTGTCAAACATGTGGATATAACATTCCAATCTGATAGATATAATGAAGGTATAAATAGTTGCATCTGCTTGTTCTGTATGAACTGAGATTCTGTATGTCCTATTATGTGTCCATTATAAATCTGCTTAATACCAAATTTATATATTCACTTACCAACATGAGTGCATTTTTATAGTAACATGTTTCACATATGACAGTTTGTCTGTTTCATTTCAATTAAGCCCGTGTGGTTCCGGCTAATAATAGAATCACTGTCGATCTCTGCAGAGGGGTAGGAATCCTCCGAATGGGTGTCATATTCATTTACTCATTTTTTGTCATGTTCACTATTGTGGTTTAATTACAAACCCCTGTTTGGCTCCAGGGAGCCATATGAGTGATGGCAAGAATAGGATCACTGTGGTTCAAGCATGTCTTAGGAAGCGACAATTTGAGTAATACGATCAAATTTGTTGAAACTCTGCAGTTCTGCAGGTATCAAGGTTCTAGGTTCAATCTGCACATTCATTTGTTGATGTATTTCTTTTTAATCTGTATGTTAATTTATTGTTTTTAGAGTGATGCTGGAATTTTCCCTCCTATTGGCGTCAAATAACATATGTGTTTGTGAGCCGTAAAACCGTATTCAGTCATTATTTATTCATTTTCATGTGATTTTCAAATAAAGGATAGTAATGTATGTCAGATTGTCTTTGTCATTTTATACTTTTTCATATAAAACGTTTTTAGTGGCACAATCAATACAACCAATGAAATAATATGACGTCTTTCCTTCATGATAAAGAAATCATATTTAAACACAATTACGCATATATTTCTGAGAATGATTGATTCAATAAATGATAGGTTGATTGTATATTAAGTGTCATGTTTATGCAATAAATGTCTAACAGACGACCAGTTAACCCAACCACTCATTACTAGGATCCTGAAAGGTTAACCAGTACTCGGTCACACCCATCTCCGCAAGTAACTAATAACTTTCCCACTTTAATCAGCGATGAGAGAAGTATGACAACGAAAGTCAATGTCTACATAAGAAATCACGGAGACTATGGTCGGGTGGGGAATCAAACTCATGGTCCATTGATTGATAGTGAGGTTGCATCATAGGTAAAGCAGGCTGTAAACGTATACGCTTTAATTGCTAAAACAGGTCGTTAACCTATATGTTTTTAATTAGTAAAACCGACTGTTAAAATATACGCTTTAATAGGTAATACAGGCTGTTGAAGTATATGCTTTGATTGGTAATACAGGCTGTTGAAATATATGCTTTGATTGGTAATACAGGCTGTTGAAGTATACGCTTTGATTGGTAATACAGGCTGTTGAAATATATGCTTTGATTGGTAATACAGGCTGTTGAAGTATACGCTTTGATTGGTAATACAGGCTGTTGAAGTATACGCTTTGATTGGTAATACAGGCTGTTGAAGGCTGTTGAAGTATATGCTTTGATTGGTAATACATGCTGTTGAAGTATACGCTTTGATTAATAATACAGGCTGTTGAAGTATACGCTTTGATTGGTTAAACAGGCTGTTGAAGTATACGCTTTAGTTGGTAATACAGGCTGTTGAAGTATACGCTTTGATTGGTAATACAGACTGGTGAAGTATACGCTTTGATTAGTAATACAGGCTGTTGAAGTATACATTTCGATTGGTAATACAGGCTGTTGAAGTATACATTTTGATTGGTAATACAGGCTGTTGAAGTATACGGTTTGATTAGTAATACAGGCTGTTGAAGTATACAATTTGATTGGTAATACAGGCTGTTGAAGTATACAATTTGATTGGTAATACAGGCTGTTGAAGTATACGCATTGATTAGTAATACAGGCTGTTGAAGTATACAATTTGATTGGTAATACAGGCTGTTGAAGTATACATTTTGATTGGTAATACAGGCTGTTGAAGTATACGCTTTGATTGGTTATACAGGCTGTTGAAGTATACGCTTTAATTGATAATACAGGCTGTTGAAGTATACGCTTTGATTGGTAATACAGACTGGTGAAGTATACGCTTTGATTAGTAATACAGGCTGTTGAAGTATACAATTTGATTGGTAATACAGGCTGTTGAAGTATACGCATTGATTAGTAATACAGGCTGTTGAAGTATACAATTTGATTGGTAATACAGGCTGTTGAAGTATACATTTTGATTGGTAATACAGGCTGTTGAAGTATACGCTTTGATTGGATATACAGGCTGTTGAAGTATACGCTTTAATTGATAATACAAGCTGTTGAAGTATATGCTTTGATTGGTAATACAGACTGGTGAAGTATACGCTTTGATTAGTAATACAGGCTGTTGAAGTATACATTTTGATTGGTAATACAGACTGGTGAAGTATACGCTTTGATTAGTAATACAGGCTGTTGAAGTATACATTTTGATTGGTAATACAGGCTGTTGAAGTATATGCTTTGATTAGTAATACAGGCTGTTGAAGTATATATTTTGATTGGTAATACAGGCTGTTGAAGTATACAATTTGATTGGTAATACAGGCTGTTGAAGTATACGCTTTGATTAGTAATACAGACTGTTGAAGTATACAATTTGATTGGTAATACAGGCTGTTGAAGTATACGCTTTGATTGGTAATAAAGGCTGTTGAAGTATACATTTTGATTGGTAATACAGGCTGTTGAAGTATACGCTTTGATTAGTAATACAGGCTGTTGAAGTATACGCTTTGATTGGTAATACAGGCTGTTGAAGTATACGCTTTGATTGGTAATACATGCTGTTGAAGTATACGATTTGATCAATAATACAGGCTGTTGAAGTATACGCTTTGATTGGTTAAACATGCTGTTGAAGTATACGCTTTAGTTGGTAATACAGGCTGTTGAAGTATACATTTTGATTGGTAATACAGACTGGTGAAGTATACGCTTTGATTAGTAATACAGGCTGTTGAAGTATACATTTTGATTGGTAATACAGGCTGTTGAAGTATACATTTTGATTGGTAATACAGGCTGTTGAAGTATACGCTTTGATTAGTAATACAGGCTGTTGAAGTATACAATTTGATTGGTAAAACAGGCTGTTGAAGTATACGCTTTGATTGGTAATACAGGCTGTTGAAGTATACGCATTGATTAGTAATACAGGCTGTTGAAGTATACGCTTTAATTGATAATACAGGCTGTTGAAGTATACGCTTTGATTAGTAATACAGACTGGTGAAGTATACGCTTTAGTTGGTAATACAGGCTGTTGAAGTATACGCTTGAGTTGGTAATACAGGCTGTTGAAGTTTACGCTTTGATTAGTAATACAGGCTGTTGAAGTATACGCTTTGATTGGTAATACAGGCTGTTGAAGTATAGGCTTTGGTTGGTAATACAGACTGTTGAAGTATACGCTTTGATTGGTAACACAGGCTGTTGAAGTATACGCTTTGAATAAACTGGATATGCCAAATTCTCATGAAGCAGTGAAAATTGATCTTGTGCACAGGATTGGTCGCTGTAATGTCAACAAAAAAAGGCTTATTGTTGTGAAATTGAATTTTCACCAGGATAAACTTTCAGTCAAACAGTAAGCTAAAGATAAACTTGATAGTACTCAGTTCCAAGTTAGTGACCAATTCCAAAAAGCTATACAAGAGAGACGACGCAAGCTGATCCGTTATGATCAAGACCAAGTCAGAGAATAAGCGTGCTGTTCTCTCGTTGATAAACTATATGTAAATGATGTCTTGATAACCGCGTACTCTATCCCAGAACCAGGCCATAGGAACTAGGATGTTGTGTCGAAACAGTTGTCGTTTCTGTTATGAAACATTCAGGGTATCAGATCAAAACTGCATGACTGTGACTTTTTAAACCTTATTGCAGATTTTGATATTTTATTATTTACAGAGACCTGGAATGGTAAACTATCGAATATTGATATTGACGGATATAGTTATTTTAATTATCCACGTCCTGAATTTAACCGCAAGGCGGAGGAATAGCGGAGGTGTTATTATATATTATAAAAAATATTTTTTAAAACAATTTAGAACTAGTTAATACAAATTCTAATGGTACAATATGGTTTTAACTTAAAAAATGTTTCCTACATACCGATGATGATGTTTTTTTCTTCCTCCAGAAAAGTCTAATTTATATAAGAATATTAATTCCAGTCTCTTTGAATTCGATTTTTTTCATCACTTGAGTAATTATATAAGACACTTTAGTGAGCTAGGCGATGTGTTTTTGTCAGGGGACTTAAATGCACGCACGGGTAATCTCTTAGATTACATTGATGACATACATTTAGACCGTTATGTAAATATGCCGAATGAAAATCTACACGATACTGATTTATCAATTCGTACTAATAATGATTTGCACGTGAATTCTTTCGGTAACAAGCTGCTGACATTATATAAGGAAAACAATGTGCATATTGTGAACGGACTTCTTTGTCGTGGTAAATGTACTTATCGTAGTGTGTACAGAAACAGGGCTGTTTCTAGCACTGTTGATTATTTAATTACTAATATCAAGAATTTTAAATCCGTATCTGATGTTTATATTTATGATATGACAGAATTTTCTGATCATTGTCCCATTACTCTTTCTTATATATGTCAAGTAGGAATGTAGATACTAATCGTCGCCGTAATGTCGATAAAATAGTATGGAACCCTGCAGAGTCGGAGAGTTTTTTAAACATACTTAACTCGAAAAAATATGTTTTCGACGATATATCAGATAAACTTACACCGGTGAATGCGATATTAATAGGAGTATTGACTCACTATCCGACGTAGTGTATAATATTTCTTTTCAATGTTTTGGTAAATCTTACTCACCAAAACCACATACTAAAACCAAGAAAACGCCGTGGTTTAATGACAATTGTCGCAAAGCTAAATCGGAGTTCCTTAGATGTAAACACAATCTTGCCGAACACTGTTATTTTTATCAAATCAAAGCAAATCGAAACGTAATCTATCTAATTTAAGTAAACATTCACCCAAAAAGTTTTGGAAATATATTAAAAAGTTCACTAAAAAGAAAAACAATAACAAAAACGATATTAGTATGAACGACTTTGTTAATCATTTTACGTCAATTTCTAATACACCTCATAACCATGTAAACATGGATGATTACAACCGAACTCGTGATGAGACGGTACGCATTGAAATGTTAGATGCTCAGTTTAGTATCGAAGAAATACGAAAAATAATTTCATCATTGAATAGAAACAAAAGCGCCGATTATTATAATAATGTAGCCGATTTCTTTATTGAAGCGAATGATTTTATAAGTCCTTATTTGTGTACGGTGTTTAATATTATCTATGACTCGGGTATTTACCCCGAGGCTTGGTGTAACGGTGTAATTGTTCCCATTCATAAAAAAGGAGATGTTGGTAATCCTTCCAATTATCGCGGGATAACATTAGTTAATACAATTGGTAAGATTTTTTCTCTAACCTTAAGAAACCGAATAAATAATTGGTGTGAAATCGAGCATGTTTTTAATGATGCACAATTTGGTTTTCGTGATAAACGCTCTACCACAGATGCAGTATTGATTTCACACTCTGTTATACAAAATGTATTATCCGATAACTCTAAATTATGGTGTGTATTTATTGACTATGAAAAAGCGTTTAACACTGTTATAAGAGATGCCCTCCGGGTGAAACTACTTCAATCTGGTATTAGCTTTAAAATGGTTCATATGATCAAATCTATATATAACAATGTTAAATCATGTGTTAAACTTTCATCGGATATGGATTTGTCAAAGTTCTCCAACGTAACGGTGGGCCTGAAGCAAGGCGAGCCACTGTCGCCCATTTTGTTCATTTTGTTTATTAATGATATTGTCGCTAATATCAATTTTGAGGCACTAACTGATAATGACCTAAATATGTTGACAAGATATCTTATGTTTTTCGCCGATGATATTGTGTTATTTACAACGCACCCAGACAGCCTACAGGCTCAGATTAACAGTATTTACAATTACTCGCATAAATGGGGTTTGAAAATAAATGTAAATAAAACTAAAGTATGTGTTTTCGAAAAAAGGAGAACAAATCATAATGTGGAAATTTAAATGGTAGATAACTTTACATATTTAGGTATTAACTTTACTCACACCTGTAACCTGTCAAACACTGTTAAAATTTTATCTAATCAAGCCCTTAGGGCATATCATAATTTACTGTCGGTGTTTAACAGAGTACCATTAGATATTAAAACAAAACTGTCATTATTCGATTCCATGGTTGTACCAAGTTTATTGTATGATATAGACATAAAACATAAGACATAAGACATTTTATTGACTTAAACTATAAACAGTTTTTCGTCATCATATACATACATATTATACATTATATTAATTAACAAATATTTCATTACATGACAGGTATTTTTTTACTTTAAATTGATCTCTGTAATAAAAGATGTTATAATAATTTTATGAAAATTATTAATATTTGTGTCATCAACAAAAATCATGAGAATGAACATAATAAAGCACCTTTTTTAGACATAATATTTGGAATTGATCGCCTTATTACAAAAGCTTCGGAAATAAATTTACTTAAATGTAGAAGTTCTCTTTAATTTGTAGATTGCAAAAATATTAAAAACTTAAACATATTTGGTCTTGTGTAATAAAACATCTTGATATACTTTTTTCTAATTTCATTATAGTAAGAACATATAAAAACAAAGTGAAACTCATCTTCGATATCATTATTATTACAAATCTGGCATAGTCTTTCATTTCTTTCTATTCTTTCTATCCCATATCTCCCTGTTTCAATTCTTAATCTCCACATCCACCGTCCAAGTTTGAATAAAACTATCAATCATTCTTTTACGAAAAATCGAAAGAAACCATACATACATAAAACCATAATTATTTAGGATGGACTTAAACTTTGGACCCAGTTGATTAATCCTTTTTCACAATCAGCTAACGAGTTCTTATAAACACTGCTTAAAATAATATTATCAGTTGTTTATAATCTTAACCAGTACTTAACAATTTTAAAATATCGAGAAATAAACATCGGATAACGCCCTAGTTCGCCATAAATACCAGAATAACTAGTAGTTTCTTTTACGCCCAGTATAGCTTTGCAAAATTTCAAGTGAATGCGTTCTAATTATTTTGATTTCGTAAATCCCCATACTTCGCACGCATAATTAAGAATCGAACTTACAAATGCATCAAATAACTGTAGCGATGTCTTATGATTCACTTCAAGCTTTCTTGTATTAACAGTTAAAAGATTCATCGCCTTTAGTGCTTTGCCACTAAGAGACTTCTGATTTAAAACGAATGTACCCGAGTAATTAAAAACAACGCCTAGATAATTAAAATCATCAACAACATCTATATTTACGTTATTATGTGTCCATTGTTCAGAAACTGTTACTCTACCCCTCTTTCGAAAAACAACAACCTTAGTTTTTTTCTGTGTTAACTTCGAGCCCCTAAGTTTCACAATATTCATATAACCTATTCAAGCTTTCTTGGAGGTCTTCAGTGGTACTTAACAAAATCATGTCATCAGCAAAAAGCAGTAATAAAAGGGAAATATCATCTAAGTTAAGGCCACATTTAGTTCTATTTTGTAAATAAAGCTCTAAATCTTCAATAAAAAGAGCGAACATAACTGGCGACATTATCTCCCCTTGCTTTAAACCGACTGATATATCAAAAAATCTGAATAAGACCCACAAAGTTTCACACACGATTTAACAGTATTATACATTGAGCGTACAATTCTGAGCATTTTACCGTTAATACCCAATTTAAAAAGTTTGAGTTACAGTGCATTTCTATAAACCGAATCAAACACTTTTTTTAAATGGATAAAAGCACAGTCGTTTCTCATTTAAAACTGTGTCAATAATATTATAAAGTATAGAAATAGCATTCGTTGTAGATCTACCCTTTCTGAAGCCAAACTGTGCGTCAGATATAATACTATTTGCCTCACACCATTTTTCCATACGTGTGTTCAAGACGATGGTGAATTTTTTCCCAAACAACTAACTAACGTTATGTCCCTATAATTGCTAACTACGTCTTTGTCCCCTTTTTTGTGTAACAGAATAATGACCCCCTTTGTCCATTCGTCAGGAAAACACCCTGTAGTGAAAATGTGATTAAAAATATCGGTTATATGACCAGATATTATATCGCAGGTCGAAATGAAAAACTCGTTTAATAAACTATCAATAGACACGTTGTTCGTGCTAAGTGAGCGAATTGCAGCTTTGACCTCGTTAACTGTTATACAGGTATCCAATTCTTCGAATACGGGATCATTTTGATTAAAATCATTATTGCTATTGAAGTATTCAGCATCTTCAAAAAATTTAAAATTTATCTTCTTAAATAATTCGTTAAAATAAGCATTAAATTCATTTAGAGTAATATCAGGAGTAATATGTTTTCGTTTAACAAAACTCTTCCAAAATTCACGAGACTTCGCATGACGCAATTTTTCTATTTCTCTCATTTGTTTGAATTTATAAGACCGTTTCTTTTTTTTAAGCAACTTTTTAATATGTTAATTTCCGATTTGCAAGTAATTCCCTATTCTCATACGATTTCAATATATTAAAATTATGCAACGATTCTTTATATTTATTCTTTGCATCTATACACTCGTGACCGAACCATTTTTTTTGTATCACTATTACGAATAGAATAGCTTAGTCTCGACACCTTATGTGTTTTTATACTATCATTGTTATTCGAGTCTACATTAGGTAAGAGACTATTGAAATGCGGCAATTTACCAATTATCTTGTTACGGAATAAAAGTTTCTTTTCATTGTCCCATTTTAAGGTTTCACGTACATTTGGGCATCTGGATCTGGATCTGGATAAGTACGTTGTAGAGCCTCTCGGCATATGCACAACGGAAAGAAGGTCTGGGAAACACTGAATAGTCCCAATAAAAGACGGCCGATTTAAAGCCGTTGACTGTATTTGCGCACACAACACTATCTTCCAGTTGGTTCCAGTCTATAATAGTTTTTGGAAAGTATGAGTTTTGGAATGAGATGCTTTTGCACTGCACTAATTTAAAGCATTTGCTGTTATTTAAAGAATGTTTTTCAACAATATTGTCTGATTTGCAGCCTAAGAATTTCCTGGCTTTAATATGGCGCTTGTCGCGGACAGGGGTTAAATAGTCAAGGCATTGCATAGCTGGCACCAGCCCCTCGGCAACCTTATAGAAAAAGGATAACCTCTGTGCTTTCCTTCGGTCTTGGAGGGGTGGTAATTGTAAGTCGTTCATCATACGTGTGACGCTACCTGGGTCCCGTGACTTGTAGTCTCCTGTGATGAAGCGGGCGGCTTGGCGCTGTACTTTCTCTAGTGTAAAGATGTCCTTTTGTTGGTAAGGATCCCAGACGATGGAACAGTATTCTAGGGTTGATCTTACTAGTGACAGGTATGCCATTTTTCTGCATGATGGTGGACAGTATTTTAGGTTCCTTCTAAGGAAGCCAATGGTCGAGTTTGCTTTTTTGGAGATCTTGGTGATGTGAGCGCTCCACTTAAGGTCTACGAATATTGTCACTCCAAGATAGGGGTTTTCTGGTACTTGTTGTAGTATCGTTTTGTCTAGTTCATAGAAATGTGACGAGTTGCTGTTCATGCTCATCAAGTAGCATTTCTTTGCATTAAAATGAATACCCCATGTATCTGCCCATGTCTCTAGTTGTTGTAGGTCCTGTTGGAGGGTGGTGTGGTCTTCTGGGCTTTTGATGACTCGGAAGAGTAGGCAATCGTCGGCTAAAAGACGAACTGATGACTGGACTGCGTCTGGGAGGTCATTTATATGGCATAAGAACAGCAATGGTCCTAATACTGTGCCCTGGGGTACTCCCAAGTCCACGGATACTGCTTCCGATGTTTCTCCATCGACCACAACCTGCATTGTCCTATTAGTAAGGAAGTCTGTCAGCCAGGCATTGATATTTCCATCTACTCCATAGAGTTCCATCTTGTGAAGTAGCCTTCTGTGGGGGACTGTGTCGAATGCCTTGGAAAAGTCGAGGATGACCATGTCGATCTGTGCCTCTTTGTCCGAGTTTCGCAGAAGGTCATGAACTGTTGTCAGGAGTTGTGTTTCACAAGAGAAGCCTGATCTAAAGCCATGGTTTAATGTTGTGAGGATTTTGTTTTTTTTCAAGATGGTCTATAATATGTTTGCTGATTATGTGTTCTAGTAGTTTACATGATACACATGTCAGGGAAACGGTCTGTAGTTTTCAGGGAGGTGAACTTCGCCTTTCTTGTATATTGGTGCCACATTTGCGTTGAGCCAGTCGGATGGAAGTTTACCAGTGTTGATGAAGCGTTGGAATGTGATCCTAAGGGCAGGTGCTAGTTGATAGGCGCACGTCTTTAACATGATGTTGGCAATCTTGTCTGGTCCCTGTGCTTTCGAAGTGTTAATCTTCAGGAGAAGCTTCTCGACACCCTTGGTTGTAACTGTGAGTGGAGATATTGGATGTTTGGCTCTCTTCTTTGTGTCAGGGAGTATGGAGTCGCCAGTTTCTTTAGTAAAGACGGACATAAATTGATCAACCAGGATCTGTGCTTTGTCCTTGTTTCCATTCAGTAGGCTTCCAAGCTTCTTTAGTGGTGCCACACCCACACTGTCTTGCCTCCGAGCCTTTACATACCTCCAAAAAGGCTTTGTATTTTGCTCATCGAGTCCCTTCTGGATGGTGTTGTTGATATGGTCTATTTCTGCTTTCTTGAATGCAGTCTTGCACTGTCTTTGAAAGGTCTTGAAAGCATTCCACTGGTTGGATTGTTTGGCGTGTTTGTACAGTCTTGATTTCCGTCTCACCATCCTCTTCAGGTCTCTGTTGAACCAGGGTACTGTTTTCCTTTTATTGCTGGTTTTTGTAGGGATGTTTCGCATCATAGATTGGTTGATTTCTGATTTAAATGTCTCCCAAAGATTTTGGCTAGATGAGGTATTAGCCATGTTGGTAATAGAATCAGATAGTAGATTCATGTCATCGAAGATGTCATCCCAATTAGCCTTTGAGAAAATGAAGAAAGTTCTGGGCTTCTGGTGTATGTAATATGGGATGATATTGATGTCTGTGACAACCATGGCATGGTCGCTGATACCTGGCACAGATGTTGAGGTATTGACAAGCGAGGGATTGTTGGTGAATACTAAATCTAACATGTTAGAATCTCTCGTTGGTTGGTTGTGAACTTGAGTAAGCCCATGTTCTATAGAGCAGTCTATCAGAGCTTGCTGTGTCTCTCTGTCTGCAGTCTGCAGCCCCCTTCTTTACTGACATATTCTCCCAGTCAATGTCTGGACAGTTGAAGTCGCCAGCAAGTATGATGTGTCTTTCTTTGTTGGATTGGGAGAGTGCTGAGATTGATTTGCTGAGTTCCTCTATGTCGTGCATGTTTCTATGTGGCATGTAGAAGGAACATAGGTAGATGTCTTTGTGCTGCTTGGCCTTGACCTTTGTCCAAACTATCTCACAATTTGTGGTCAGCTGTGGTTGTGCGTCTGAAGTGAGGCCTTCTTTTGTTGCGGTAAAGACTCCACCACCCAATCCAGATGTTCGGTCATTTCTGTGAGCCAAGTATGTTTCAGGAAAGATTTCGCTAGACTTGATGGCTGTCTTCTCTGGATCACGACCAGGTTTCACGCCTTTTAACCACGACTCTGTTCCGCAGACAAGGTCTGGCTTGATGTAGTCTAGGGATGCGATAAACCCTGACCTGTTAGTTCTGATTCCACAACAGTTGACAGTTAACAAACGAAGATTGTTTGATTTTCTTGGGATATTAGGCTGTGCAGGTGTAGATTCACTTCTTGATGCTCTTGATTTCTCTGAGTTAGCAGAGGACAATATACTACGATGTTTTTTTGAAGTGTTGGTGTGATCCTTCAATGAGTGTGGGCTACTTGCATGAAGAGGATTGAAGCAGGATGATGCGACTGAATCAAAGGACGTTTCAATTCCAGAAAGTGGCATGTAAACATTAGTTGTAAAAAGTTCGAAGCTATTAAACGTGAAACTGTCAACGTTCACACTATCACACTTACAACAGTGCCAGACGACACTCGAACGGGCCAAGTACGACATGTTTCTTGAAGATAAGTCTTCACCGGATTTGTGATACCAAAACACTACAGTTGTTGCAGCATACATCCTCTTGTGTCCATGTAACAGGTATGTTGCATACACCACAAGGAAATATGGACCGATTTCCTGGACCTGGATTCATCTGTATGTCCCCTGATAGTAGTATGAGGAGGAATATGAGGCTCTTCTTATCTGTACCTGGGGATATCATGCTGTGTTTGCTTTGGAGTATGTTCCGGTTTTCTGCGAAGGAGAAGTTCTGTACATGGGAGGCATTGAATGAAATGGCTGTGAAGGCAGTCTTCTGTTGAACCAATGGGCCATGGAGCAAGATTATGTAGCATATGATAATTAATGCCATCGCAAACTCAAGCAGAATTGGCTGTCTGTTTGTTTTCATGGGCGCCGCCATCTTGGATATTATTTCTATATGATGGAGAAAGTGGTCGAGGGCGGTAGCCAGCAAATTGGGCTTAGTCAGACATAATTAACCTATCAGAATGTGCAGTATTAAAAACATGTTGAATTAAGATAATTTATCACACATAAGACTCAGTGGAAAGTGTTAATTAATTAAATTAAACTTGGTTGTTTCCATTTTTAATAACGGTTAAGTTTACGTTGTAAATTACAACTGATTGTAAATGTTAGCGGTGCGTAATTACTGAACTGATTAAAATTGCCGATGTGAAAATCACTCACTAACGGAAAATCGCATTCTTTTAACAAAAGAAAATCAATAACACTGGACCCATTCCTATTTACATACGTTATGCCTCAAACTCCATGATCTTTACCTAGTCGTCCATTCGCCAATCTTAATGATGCAGATTTACACAAATCTAACAGTTTATTTCCTCGAGCGTTAGTTATCGTATCTTCGGATATAGGTTGTAAAAGGTTGTCAGGCACATATTCATAATAATCTATGTTATCTATATTTCTGTCTAAACTGATAAAGTCACTTTTATTTGAAACTCTTGCATTGTAATCTCCTGCCAAAAATATCCTACCCAACGACTCGAAATGGTATATATTGTCCTGAAGTAACTGAAATAGATCAGCATCAATAAGATTTCCACCCGGTGAACCCTCACTCCACATATAAACACCACATAAAAACAAATCATCATCATTGCCAAAAAATTGCTTATCCAGTTTTAATCATATAATTGTATCATGGTGGTTGCGAACAACAGAAATACCATTTTTTATATTATTTTTTACATAAACAACAATACCACCACTGTTCTGTTTAGCTCTCCTGTGTCTAAATTTCCTATAAAAATTTATACACTGTTAATCTGGGAAATCTATTTCACTGTCTTTTGAGGTCCAAGTTTCAGATAGAATAATAATATATTTTTTTAAACAATCAGCACTCTCTCGTTTGAGATAAGTTAATCATTACAGTTCCAAACAATAATATTGAGTCCATTCTCGGTGTTTACCTATTCGCTGTTAACCGATCTCCCATCTATGTATAAGGTAGTTTAGCTGATCCATGCTCGTTTCCTTTCATCTTTCGCTGCTTTCATTTTTGGGGTAAGTTTACGACGCTTCGCGATCACTTCCGGCGTAAATTGTTTGTGCATATACAAGTCACTGTCTGGTAGCTTGGAGCGTAGTTTGCGTACCATCTCTGTATCTGGGAAGAAGTTGAATTTACAAACTATTTTGCGTTTATAACCTTGCGTCGGGGTCCTATTCTATGCACTCGTTCTAATTTTAAGTTATTCACAACATCCTGCGCAATCTCAAACTTTTCGTGCAAAAACTGCCTCAATTTTGCTTCCATTTCCTGTTTTTTTTCATGTGTTCTACCTAAGATGAGAGCAGCCAGGGACAGAGGGGACACGTCGTGGACTGCTTACGACACCCTATATATCAACGGTAGGCCAGTGAGGGACTAGGATTACGCAGAGGGTGAACTACGTTTCCTGTCATGGAATGTTCATGGACTTACTAGGAGTAAGAAAGACAATTGTGACTTTGTAAATATTATTGCTGATAATGACATTGTATTCTTATATGAATCATGGACATGTACTAATAGCGATATTAGCTTGAGTGGATATGTTTCACATAATTTTTACCGTAAATTTAAACATCGTTATGCCAAAAGATCTAGTGGTGGTATTGTTTTATACTACAAGGAATCTTTAAAAAATGGTATTGAGGTAGTTAAAAGTAGCTTGGACACCATTGTTTGGATTAAACTTGATCACAAATTCTTTAATTTTGATAATGATGTATATGTATGTGGAATTTATTTATGGGGGGAAGATTCCCCTGCATATAATATTGCTAATGTTGATTTATTTGAACTTCTGGAAAATGATATAGTTTTTTATGAAAGTCTCGGGTCTGTGTATGTTATGGGTGATATGAATAGCAGAGTTGGTACTAAACATGATTTTATTATACAAGACAAGGTAAATTATTATACAGATGATATTGATTATGTTCCCGATATACCCATGTACCGGTCCTCGCTTGATAAAACATGTAATAGTCAGGGTGTTAAACTTCTTGAGTTATGCAAATCGTCTTGTTTACGCATAGTAAACGGTAGAATAGGTATTAATACGGATGTGTATACCTTTGTGTCACAGCACGGAGAATCCGTGATTGACTATTTACTTACAAATGAGAGTAATTTTTCACATATCAGTACTTTTACAATTGACCCTATTAATGAATGGAGTGACCATTCACCCATTAAATTTTCTTTGTGTTGTAACAGACCTTCAGCTATACCTGTAGATGTGCGCGACGTAAAGTATAAATGGGATAATTTGCTTCGTGAGCGTTTTCGCTCAGGTTTAATAAATAAATTGTCTGATTTTAATAAATTGACAAAGAATATAGATTATTCAAATAGAGATTCTGTCAACGATGTTATGAATGATTTTACCAATATAGTTCGTGCTGTGTCGGATCCTTTATTCTCAAAAAGTTATATACATAAAAGTTATGTCACATTTTCTGACCAGTCATTTGTAAAACATGCGGAATGGTTTGATAAGGATTGTGTTATTGCCAAGAACAAATATTTAGAAGCATTACGTATATACACCTGTTGTAAATCAGATTTAAATAGGGAGCATTTCTGCAAATGTAAAAAAGAATATAAAGATACCGTTAAGAAAAAGAAGCGATGTTTTGAATTAAAAAAATTATCAGATATAGAGAATTTAAAATATTGTAAACCTAAAGAATTTTGGAAATATTTTAAGAAAAAGAATAATCATGCCGGAAGTAATGACATATCATTGGAGGAATTCCGAAATTATTTTGCTAGTTTAAGTAATGATATATTTCAGACAGCAAATGAAGATGCCGAATCTTTTTGTACTGATAATGATTTTGATAACAATTGTTGTTCATTCGAGGAATTAGACCAGCCAATTACTGTTTCTGAAATACTGAGCGCTAGTAAATGTTTGAAAGCTGGAAAATCGATTGGGAGCGATTTCTTATTAAATGAGTATTTTATTGAAAGTATTGATATTTTAGGCTCCCATTTATGTGATATTTTTAATGCTATTTTGACCTCAGGCTTTTTTCCCGATAAGTGGACAGAGGGAGTGATTATCCCTATTCATAAAAAAGGTAGTGTGAGCGATGTTAATAATTACCGAGGCATAACCTTGGTAAGTTGTTTATCTAAACTGTTTACCACCATACTCAATAAAAGGATTGAAACATTTTGTAATAATAATGATATCATTTCAGATGCGCAATTTGGATTTCGAAAGGGACGGTCAACAGTTGATGCTATATTTGTGTTAATGTCAATTATCCAGAATTATTTATATGATAATAAACGTTTATATGTTGTTTTCGTTGACATGATGAAGTGTTTCGATAGTATATATAGAAATGCACTTTGGCTAAAATTGTATAAGCTTGGTGTAAGGGGTAAACTTCTACGTATTATTAAGGACATGTATCAGAAGGTTAAATCATGTGTAAAGAGTTGTAATAGTTATTCTGACTATTTTGAATATGCTGTGGGATTGAGACAAGGGGAGGTAATCTCGCCTATACTTTTCTCTATGTTTGTGGAAGACTTGGAGCTGTATTTACAAAACAGCGTTGATTCAGGATTGAATATTGATGATATTGTTTTGATTATGTTACTTTTTGCGGACGACATGGCTATTTTAGGAAAATCTCCTTCTGAATTACAGGATAATCTTAACCGTTTGCATACTTATTGTAATAATTGGGGCTTAAAAGTAAATACATTGAAAACAAAAATAATGGTATTTAGAAAACGTGGTGGGTTGTTACCCAATGCATCATGGACTTATAACGGAGAAATTATTGAAGTTGTTGATGATTTTAATTATCTTGGAACAATATTTAATTATACTGGTAATTTTAATTTAAATCAGGAACATTTGGTTGGCAAATCTTTGAAAGCTTTTAATAAATACCCTCTTATTTAATTGTAAAAAATTCCATTTAAAGCCAAAACTACTATGCCAGTTGTTTGATGCATTCGTTGGTTCTATCTTAAGTTATGCGAGTGAAATTTGGGATATACCAAGTCGAAAGTAATCGAAAGAATGCACTTAAAGTTCTGTAAACGTTTATTGAGTGTTAGATTAAATACTTGTACAGTGGGTGTGTATGGAGAGCTTGGGAGATATCCATTATATATATCACGATATGTAAGAATCATAAGCTATTGGTGTAAAGTTATTTATACGGAAAATATATTGATAAAAAAACTATATGAACAGGGGCTTTATGACTGTAATAGAGGTTGTAAGAACTGGGTATCAAATATTAAAACCATGTTAAATGATTATGGATTCACCTATATGTTTGAGAATAATCGTTTTGTTAATCCCAAAGTATTTCCAAATATTTTTAAACAAAAGGTTATCGACAATTTCATTCAACAATGGTTTGGATCAGTAGAAAAAAGTCCAGTGCTCGAATTTTATAAACTTGTCAAACATCAATTTAAGTACGAGAATTATCTCGATATATTGCCCTGTAATCTTAGATTATTTTACACTAGATTAAGACTATCTGTTAATCCTCTTAGAATACAAACTGGACGATATGACAGAAATAGAATTCCAAAAAATGAAAGATATTGTTTATGTTGCAATTCAAGGGATATAGAAGATGAGTTTCATTTCTTATGTATATGTCCCTGTTTTAATAATTTACGAAAACAGTATTTGAAAAAGTATTACTATCAAAGACCTTCTGTGTTCAAATTTTTAGAGTTACTTAATTCACATAATAAAACCATATTATATAATATTTCAAGATATATAAAAGAGGCATTAGAAATTAGAAAAACAGTGCTAACTGTTTAAGCATAGTGTTCATCCTCATTTCATTTATTAACATTCATTTAATATTTTGTTATATACTCTAATGAATTTAATCATTGCTGTTAAGTGACTATATGTTTATATTGATTGTATATTGTATATAGTATGATGATGTACTTTGTACAAATCCTAATAAAATATATGTTCTGTTCTGTTCTGTTGACTCGGGAATGTTGCCAAATACAAGGTTGTTTCGCATCGACTGCGATTGTTGATAAGTTAGCAAATCTTTAAGTTTATTGTTTTCACGCTCCATTTGTGACAATTTGGGTCATGCCAAGCGCATACTCGGTTGAATCGACACGTACTTCTGTTTTATCAATACGTTCGTTTGTATTTTTGTTTAAAGAGTCAACATGGAGACACATGTTTTCATGTTTTTGTTATCCAATTGTTTCTCCAGCGATTCGAGTGTTTTCAGTCTCATATCCATGCCTGCTATCTTACTGGAAATTTGGCTTAAACAAGACATCAAGTCTGCGTTAGTTGGAGTATACTGCTCAGGGGAGCTAACTGTAGTCGGATTTTTTACTTGGTTCATGGAGGTAGGGATTGGATATAACTATTGTCTCTGTTCCCCATATTTTTTATTGGCGTAGATGTTTTAGATGTTATCATGCTACATGATGATGGTGTTTCAAACACATGGAGATGAACGCTATCCATATCTGAGTAGGAATTCGTAAGATATAACACAGAGTTTATTTGTTTCAGTGCGTCACTTATTGGTAAGCCACTTAAGTGTTCTGCCGCAAGCGATCCGCCATGTTTCGCCGATTTCAAAATTGAATGCTCACCACAACTTTCGCTACTTTTTTTCCTTTTTTGTCTGTTTTTCTTCCCCTTTAGACATATTATAACAATCTATATATATATCACACATATTCCCCTTTATTGTTATCGTAAAACTTCTATTCTTTATGTCCAAAATGTGTATATATCCATAAAATTTACAGAGCGATGTAAAACATGACATCTATCGATACCTGTCACGTGACACAATTGTATGGAGCTGAGGTCTGGGGCGTGTATAATTATAAAGAAGTAGATAAACTGCATATCAAATTTTGCAAGTATATTTTGGGAGTACGTCAACAAACGTCAAATTATGCTGTTTATGGGGAATTAGGGCGATTTCCATTTACTGTAATAAGTAGGGAATAGGTCACCTATATACAGCATCTATATTGACCAATGTAATAACATAAATGGGAGCTGTTGGGCAAATCGGATAAGAAATATTATTGACAATCTTGGTTATTCGAATTTAACTAACAACTTTTGGAACAATGCCAATTATTTTCCTTTACTTAAAAGGCGATTATGAGACCAGTTTGTTCAAGAATGGAGTATGAGTATACATAACTCACCTAAACTTGATTATTACGTAAAATTTAAAAACATATTTTGCTATGAAGACTATTTTGACAAACTTAAAAAGGATTCTCTACGAAAGCAATATACATGTTTAAGATTAACTTCACATTCTCTTGAAATTGAGACCGGAAGATATAATGGTATTGATCGTACCAATAGATTATGTAAACTTTGCAACCAGAATGTTATTGAGTTAGAATATCATTTCGTGTTGTGTTGTACTAAATACAACGAAGTTCGTACTAAATATTTAGGCCGCATGGCTTGACCTCACTCAATAAATTTATAGATATCATGTCGTCTAAGAATGAAATAATGTTGTTCAAAATTTCAAAATTTATCCAAGAAGCTCTTGTAATAAGAAAACATACCCTTGCAAGGATGATTTTTTCGTAGGATTAATGTACATGTGATGTGTTATTTTTTGTGTAATGATTGTTTTATATGTTTTTTTATAATATTGTCTTTTCCATATTTCTTTGTAAAACTTTTTAAATGGCCAAAGGCATAATTGCTGATTGCTGAATAAAATTGATTGATTGATTGATTGATTGATTGATTGATTAATTGATTGATTGATTGATTGATTGATTGATTGATTGATTGATTGATTGATTGATTGATTGCACGCCTTGTGACACATGTCGCGTGACAATCAATCAACAGGCTGTGGCTGTGTGTGGTAATACATGCTGTTGAGGTATACGATTTGATTGGTAATACAGGCTGTTGAAGTATACGCTTTAATTGGTAATACAGGCTGTTGAAGTATACGCTTTAATTAGTAATACAGGCTGTTGAAGCATACGCTTTAATTAGTAATACAGGCTGTTGAAGTATACAATTTGATTGGTAATACAGGCTGTTGAAGTATACGCTTTGATTGGTTATACAGCTTGTTGAAGTATACGTTTTAATTGGCAATACAGGCTGTTGAAGTATACACTTTGATTGGCAATACATGCTGTTGAAATATACAATTTGATTGGTAATACAGGTTGTTGAAGTATACACTTTGATTGGCAATACAGGCTGTTGAAGTATACGCTTTGATTGGTAATACAGGCTGTTGAAGTATACGTTTTAATTGGTAATACAGGCTGTTGAAGTATACGCTTTGATTGGTTATACAGCTTGTTGAAGTATACGCTTTGACTGGTAATACAGGATGTTGAAGAATACGCTTTAATTGGTAATACAAGCTGTTGAAGTATACACTTTGATTGGTAATACAAGCTGTTGCAGTATACACTTTGATTGGTAATACAGGCTGTTGAAGTATATGCTTTAATTGATAATACAAGCTGTTGAAGTATACGCTTTAATTGGTAAAACAGGCTGTTGAAGTACACGCTTTAATTGGTAATACAGGCTGTTGAAGTATACCCTTCGATGGTTAAACAGGATTTTGAAGTATACGCTTTGACTGGTGATACAGGCTGTTGAAGTATACGCTTTGATTGGTAATACAGGCTGTTGAAGTATACGCTTTGATTCGTAATACAGGCTGTTGAAGTATACCCTTCGATGGTTAAACAGGATGTTGAAGCATACGCTTTGATTGGTAATACAGGCTGTTGAAGTATACGCTTTGATTGGTAATACAGGCTGTTGAAGTATACGCTTTGATTGATAATACAGGCTGTTGAAGTATACGCTTTAATTGGTAATACAGGCTGTTGAAGTATACGCTCTAATTGGTAATACAGGCTGTTGAAGTATACGCTTTGATTGATAATACAGGCTGTTGAAGTTTACGCTTTAATTGGTAATACAGGCTGTTGAAGTATACGCTCTAATTGGTAATACAGGCTGTTGAAGTATACGCTTTAATTGGTAAAACAGGCTGTTGAAGTATACGCTCTAATTGGTAATACAGGCTGTTGAAGTATACGCTTTAATTGGTAATACAGGCTATTAAGTATACGCTTTAATTGGTAATACAGGCTGTTGAAGTATACGCTCTAATTGGTAATACAGGCTGTTGAAGTATACGCTTTGATTGGTAATACAGGCTGTTGAAGTATACGCTTTGATTGGTAATACAGGCTGTTGAAGTATACGCTTTAATTGGTAATACAGGCTGTTGAAGTATACGCTTTGATTGATAATACAGGCTGTTGAAGTATACGCTTTGATTGATAATACAGGCTGTTGAAGTATACGCTTTAATTGGTAATACAGGCTGTTGAAGTATACGCTTTGATTGATAATACAGGCTGTTGAAGTATACGCTTTAATTGGTAATACAGGCTGTTGAAGTATACGCTCTAATTGGTAATACAGGCTGTTGAAGTATACGCTTTAATTGGTAATACAGGCTGTTGAAGTATACACTTTGATTGGTAATACAGGCTGTCAATTACTAGAACAACAAGTCTGGCTTTTCTGAAGTTCGGAACAAACTGTTACACATTCATAAAATATGATTGAAACAGCACCCATTATGATTAGCAGTGAAAAGCCACGTTTCAGGTATATCGTCATTGAGTGTACGTTGGAGCAACCCCTCCACCAAGCCTCATTAAATAATATTTCTATTGTTTGTAAAACTGTTTCATTTACAGAAACACTTAAGTGGGCAGTCCCGTGGTCAGCTGTTACTACTTCCGAATAAATACACTTCCAAGCGGTTTTGGTCAAATCCCCCTGTCGCAGACTTATTACTTTTCAAAGCATTAAGCTGTATCAAAGTTAAATTCGACATTTAAAAGAATTACTACGGAAATGCACTTTTTTTTTCGAAACAGTAATTGAAATAATACATTTAAGTTTTAGAGACACATAATAAGTTATGTTGTAAGGCTCATGGACTCTTTTAATGATGAATAAACAGATGAGGACTGGTAATCTGTATGACTACTAAGATGATCAAACCTGCGACCTTTGAAGTAAGCGGTCATCACTCTTTTAATGGCCGCTACCACTCTTCTAAGAACGTAATTGTACTCTTTAAGAGACTCACACCAATGTTAAATTCCACATCTGCATCAAACAAATCATTACATTATGAATGTATTACTATATGAAAATATTAATACTAGTAACTTCTTAATAAAATTAGTTTGTTTATTTGAATATTGGCGCCAGTAAGACGAGCAGTTAATCAAATGAGTCTTTACTGCGATTTTAGAAGGTTAACCAATACTTGAGCACAATTATCTCCACACGAAACGGTTAATTTTTCGCTTGGAATCAGCAGTGAAAGACGAACGGCAATGAGACGCAATGTAGTACGTGTATATAAATCATCACGGAGATTTTGGCCGACCGGTGATTCGAAGATTGTTATTTTAACATGTGAAGTCATGTTAGTTTTGAATGTACCTGTGGAAAAACTTCAAAATATAAAATGGCATTTCTTTGGATTTTTTTTTAATACTGAGGTATTTAATTTTTATATTTGAGGCCAAAAAAAAACACACATAAGTTTCCGGTTGATTGACCGTCTTACTGCCAACCCAATTTCTTTCAAAATTAAAAAAAAATCCAAAACATTACTTTCTTATTGTTATTTATTTTTCGTCTATATCATTTCCGTTACACAGACACTGCATTATACTTAACAAAATGCGGTTTTTGAACATTCTAATGGTGTGCTGTACGATACCATAAATGGCCGCCCAGAGAGACAGAATATACTGCCCAGAATAAATGGTTATTTTGTTATTCAGAACAGCACAGTGAATCATCTCAATAATATAACTTTGTTAACATACAACTACAACCAATGATCGGCTTGCTCTGAACAGTACTAGTACCTCCAGAGTGAAAAAAAAGAAAAGACAATCATAGTTACGTGGTATCATATTTTTTCACGGACTACCAGAAACAGATATATTATTTTGGCCTTAGTAATTTTAGAAATTGCTTTAAACGAAAATTTGATAAAATAGCGATGTGTCCCTTTAAAATAATAAAATTTTGTAATTTAACCAATATTTTAGATTTACAGCGGAGTGTTCGAAGATAAGTGGTCAGTGATCGATTTTCTATAAATTTTTGAGATACATGTGCATGACTTCCATCGTTTTTTTAGGGGGAATATACAAACACAAAACGGCCGCGTGTGACTTTTGTCTGCTTGACGCATTTTGTCCGCAGAAAATTTAGGACTACGAAAACTTCTGTCCGCATCGAAACAAAAGTCGACTTATTTCTATTTTTCCTGTGGATAAAAAGCGTTGCGAACAAAAAGCGCCAAGCGGACAAAAAAGTCACAGGCGTGCAAATAGCTGACGTCTATTTACACATTTATGATGATGATGACGATGATTATGATTATGATGATGATGATGATGATGACGGTGATGATGATGATATTTTGCTTTTTTATTACGATGATGTAGATTACGATCATTTATTGGACCTTTTTTCGGAACGTTTGTCGACTGTCTCAAAATAATATGCCACTAAACGTTAGTGCAATAGATATAACTAGTGTGCACAAAATACTGGTTTTTGTAGAATGAGATTGAACGTCATTTTATTTAATGATCACAAACCCAATATTTAACACTCTATACCAACGTTGACGTTTTGCTTTAAAGCGTGTTTTGACGTAATGTAGGGTAAAATGATTAAATATTATAAAAAATCTAGTTTGTCAATTTTTCTAAAAATATTACAATAATTTAACAGTAAATTGTATAAAATCATATAAAAATTATGCAGAAATCGTTCTGTTTGTTTTATAATAAGTTGTATTTGAAGCCGTTTTATTTCGAAAAAAAATCGAGAGAAAAATATTTCTCCATTTTCGCTGGTATTTTCAGAAATTGGCGTTCGTCGTAATTTTTGAATTTGTAAATCCATACATCCGTCAAATCTGTATGAGGTGATATATTTTTCTATTCTGTACATTAGGTATAACTCAACTTAGTTCAAACAAATACGCGATTTTGCTGCTATAAATTTGGACGTCAAAAAGGTTCAACACGTCCATGCTTACGACGTCACATATAAATATATATTATATTTACCGTAGAAAAACATACATATATATATTTTGGAAATTACTTCATATTTTACCAGATATACTACTGATTTCGAAAATAAGTTAAAAGGTATATTTCTCCTTAAACGCATACCGGCGACGTCTCTATAATGTAAAATGTTTACTTCATCTGCGTTAAGTCAATATACATTCTAAATACAACATTCGTTTATCTTTTTCAGTAGATATGAAGCTGTGAAGTGTATTGATTCTGCGTAAACGTGAATCATTTCTTGAACTGATAGCAACATTACCTACTTTCCAGTTCACCTCAAAATATAGTTGACACTGCATTGAATGGGTGTGTAATGAAAACTAGGGATATCGCTAGCTTATTTTAAAGCCGGTATTAATTTCGGGTATCCTGAGATACGGCATTAGACTCTTGTCCATTTATATTCAATTTCACCTGACATCCAAATATACTAATATATTTTGCTCCATGAAAATAAAAGTTCTATATCGCCCACCACACAAAATAATTTATATATAAACATAACATAACATAACATAACATAACATAACATAACATAACATAACATAACATAACATAACATAACATAACATAACATAACATAACATAACATAACATAACATAACATAACATAACATAACATAACATAACATAACATAACATAACATAACATAACACATAACATAACATAACATAACATAACATAACATAACATATATTTTATTATAGTCTCACCTCTATCACATTACAATCATAAATGTATAAAACATTGACAAATTTAAATAGTGAAGTTAAGAGAGTCTCTTTACAGAGCTATGAGAGAATAATTGTTATTTTTCTACAAGTATACATTTAAAATCCACAACATAGCAACATTTTCTACATTCATTTAGACTAAAAATGAAAAGAGCAGAAAAAACAACAACATAATAAAACATCATTTAGATTGACTATTAAAATTATATACAGTTTAAGTATATCTTTACACTTTATTTTATCAGATTTACAAATCAAAAAGTAGGATTTTATTCTAAAATATATAAATAATGGTTAAAAAATCAATTATTATGAATTTAAATCAATTATATAAAATAGTTTTTCTATGTTTTAGAATATCGAAGCAGACTTTGGCAGATAATCTTATTACTTTTTCATCTTTACAGCTTAACATATAATGTAATTGTTCTTGAAATGTTAAACTTCTAAACTCAGTATTCTCCATGCTAATTTTATCTAAATAGCTATTTCTAATATTATCATATATTGGACAGGATAGTTATACATAATCTTCATCTTCGACAGTATTTATACAGTGGAAACACTTTCTCTCTTCAGCAGGTAATCGTTCATAACGGCCAGTTTCTATACGAATTGGGGCTACTCCGCATCGATATTTTGAATAAGCACTGCGATGAGATCGAGGCATCAAACAATTAACATAACCTTCAACTTTATAGTCAGTTTTAAAACATTTATATAGACGTAATCTATTTCTACCATTGCCTTGACGTACATTTTCCCTATTGATGTCATTAATCCAATCACTTTTTAATTGTTCAGATTTAAATATAAACATTATGTCTTTTAAATAAGTTATGCGTCCACGGTTGAGCAATTGGTAATTAATATTTGCTTCCTCAAACATCGAGTAAACACTAAAGTTCCAGTTTTTACAATTTTTGCCAGCATTTGTAGTTGACCATTGGTTAATTTTTTAATTAAGTCTATTTCCATCTATTAAAAACAATCTAGACCACTGGGTCACTGTAGTCCTCCACTGTTTCGCTAGTGATTGCTCCCAGCCTGTGTCACAAACATAACACAGTGAATTTCTGGAAAAAAACTCTTCCAAAATCTTTTTATTTATCTTTCGTTATTTTTATTGACAAAATATCGCAGTTTGAAGAGTATGACTGTGCGACCACAAAAAAGGTAATTCAACGCTAGAATTTAATTACTGGGAATTAGATTTTCTTATTTATATAAACACAATATTTTAGTTTACATATGGTTTTCTTACACCACACTTAATTTTAAAACTTAAAATAAGTAAAGTTGTGAATTTCTGAAAAGTTTATATATGTATACATGGCATTACACCTTGAAGGTGTAAAATTAAACATAAATTACTCATCAAAAGCACTCGTAAATTTCTGCAGCCTTTATAAATCTTTATTTAAAAACATATTTTCAATATCCCCATTGTTCATTTTTTATAGAAAATTAATATATCTATTAAAAAACATAAGGATTTGTTGTGAAATTAACGACTAGATTTTCCGAAAGCGAGGCAAAATATTGTGAAACAAATACCTGGATTTAATCTCTTTTATTCTCTCAAAACATAATGAAAAATATCTTTATATGTTTGTTGTTGAATGATATATTAAACGAGTATTCTTAAAGGTCATAAAATAAAAATCACGTAGACTGTTGCCGGGCGGGGATTCGAACTCACGATCCCTGGATTGATAGCCAGATGCGTAACCGACTGAACTAATCGAGTCCAGCTTGTACTAAAAAATATTACAAAAAACAGCACAAAATAACAACAAAAAAAACATTGTTGTACTGATACATATAATAATGCTCTTTTATTAAGTTTTATTGATATTACTTCTATATTAATAAGATTTTATCTCTCTTGTTCTTTTTACACTTTTTTTAAAAAATAACTTGTATATATTAATTACCTATTTGACTGATGCTTCGGCAAACATCGACACTTTACGGCAATGATCGTGTCCTTTAAATTAATACTGATGGTTGTTTTTATTACCCCACCCGCAGAGATTACTGGGACATTGGTAACATTGTTATTACAATAACGCATGTAATCTGGCATGTAATCGTTATAAATAATGTTGCCATTTCTTTCTGAAAAGATAGGTGCTTACAATATTTTTGAGCAACGAAAGTAAACATACTTTACAACTTATACCACAACTACTACTACTACTACTACTACTACTACTACTACTACTACTACTACTACTACTACTACTACTACTACTACTACTACTGCTACTACTACCACTTCTTCTACTGCTGCTGCTGTTTCTACTACTACTACTACTACTGTTAATACTACTACTACTCCTTCTACTGCTGCTGCTGCTGTTAATACTATCACTACTACTACTGCTACTACTGCTGCTGTTAATACTACTACTACTACTACTACTGCTGTTGGTGCCGTTAATACTACTACTACTACTATTACAACTTCTACTACTGTTGCTGCTGCTGCTGTTAATACTACTTCTACTTCTACTACTACTACTACTCCTGCTACTGCTGCTGCTGTTGCTGTTGCTGCTGTTAATACTACTACTATTACTACTTCTACTATTGCTGCTGCTGTTGATACTACTACCACTACTGCTGCTGCTGTTAATACTACTACTACTACTACTACTACTGCTGCTGCTGGTGCTGCTGCTGTTAATACTACTACTAATACTACTACTGCTGCTGCTGTTACTACTACTTCTACTACTAGTACTACTGCTGCTGCTGCTGCTGTTTATACTTCTATTACTACTATTACTACTGCTGCTGCTGCTGTTAATACTACTTCTACTACTACTACTGCTGCTGCTGCTGCTGCTGTTAATACTATACTACTACTACTACTGCTGCTGCTGCTGCTGCTGCTGCTGTTACTACTACTACTAATACTACTTCTACTACTTCTACTACTACTACTGCTGCTGTTTTTACTTCTATATTTATATTTCGTCTGCCACAGGTAATCGCTATCGGAAATATCAGAAATATAACGAGCGATACTCGCCGAGACTTTCGTAACATATCGACAGTTTCCGGTATTTTGTTTCACTTTAAATATTGTTTTACTTAATAAAAATAAAACAGTAAATAGAACTTGTTTATTATTTCTTTTTATTTTTAATGAAATGGAAACTTAAGCGTGATCAGCTAAGGTAAATTATAAATATAAAAAAAAAATAAATTTACCCATGAAAAGTATGGTTGTTCTTCTCGGATTCTGATTTATTCTTACTTGTTACGCCGTATTTACTTTAAATATGTTAAAACAGATATAAAACCCCAATAATAATACAAATTCGTCAACAGTCGTACAATATCGTTAGTTGTAATTTATAATAAATCTCTTCATAAACTAGGACAATATTGCCCCTCAGGAGATCTTTAATCAGACTTGTCTTTATTATATTTAATACTGTGACTTTTACTATTACAACTACTATTACACATTATTCCATATTTGTACTGATAATGATTAATTGAATATAAATCGTCATTTTTACGCCATCGAGAGCTTACAGACGATCAGTTAACTTAACCACTGTTTTCTGGGATTAACCAGTACTCGAGCACACCCATCTCCGCAAGTAACTGATAACTTTCCCACTTGAATCAGTGATGAGAGACAAATGATAATGATACACCATGTCGTATATCAATCATCACGGAGACTGTTGCCGGGCGGGGATTCGAACTCACGACCCCTGTATTGATAGTCAGACGCGAAACCGACTTAGATAATTGGGCCCGAATATTACAAAAAAAGACAACACAAAAAACAACACAAAAAACATTGTTGTACTGATACATATAACAATGTTTTTTTTAAATTAAGTTTCTATTGATATTACTTCTATTTTAATAAGATTTTATCTCTCTTGTTAATTTTACACTTTTTTAAAAATAACTCGTATATATTAATCACTATTCGACTGCTGCTTCGGCAAACATCGACACTTTACGGCAATGCCCGTGTCCTTTAAATTAATACTGATTGTCTTTGTCGTTTTTATTACCCCAACTGCAGAGATTACTGGGTCATTAGTAACATTGCTATTACAATAACGCACTGGCACTGATAAGCTCACGCTGCGGGACGCAATAGCGTCCGAAGTGTTTTTAGACATGCAGTTCCGGCATGTTATCCGGCATGTAATCGTTATTAACAATTTTGCCATTTCTTTCTGAAAAGATAGGTATTTATAATATTTTGGGGCAACGAAAGTAAACATACTTTACAACTAATACCACAACAACTTCTGTTACTACTACTACTACTACTACTACTACTACTACTACTACTACTACTACTACTACTACTACTACTACTACTACTACTACTACTACTACTACTACTACTACTACTACTACTACTACTACTACTACTACTACTACAACTATTACTACTATTACTATTACTACCACCAACACTACTACTTCTACTACTACTACTACTACTACTACTACTACTACTATTACTACTACTACTACTACTATTACTACTACTACTACTGCTGATGCTGCTTCTGTTTATACTACTACTTCTGCTGCTGCTGCTGCTGCTGCTGCTGTTGATACTACTACTACTACTACTAATTTTACTGTTGCTGCTGTTTATACTACTACTTCTACGACTACTACTACTGCTGCTGCTGCTGCTGTTAATACTACTACTACTTTTCCTACTACTACTACTACTACTACTACTACTACTACTACTACTACTGATACTACTACTACTACTACTACTGCTGTTGCTGTTAATACTACTACTACTTTTCCTACTACTACTACTACTACTACTACACTACTACTACTACTACTACTACTGCTGCTGCTGCTGCTGCTGCTGCTGCTGCTACTACTACTACTACTACCACTACTACTACTACTACTACTACTACTACTATTACTATTACTACCACTACTACTACTACTACTACTACTACTACTATTACTACTACTACTACTACTACTACAACTACTACTACTATTACTACTATTACTTCTGCTGCTGCTGTTAATACTACTACCACTGCTTCTAAAACTATTGCTGCTGCAGCTGCTGCTGTTTCTGCTGCTGCTGCTGTTAATACTACTACAACTTCTACTACTACTACTGCTGCTGCTGTTAATACTACTACTACTACTACAACTACTACTACTACTACTACTACTACTACTACTACTACTACTACTACTATTACTGCTGCTGCTGCAGCTGCTTCTGCAGCTGTTAAGTCTATCACATCTACTACAACTACTACTATTACTGCTGCTGCTTCTGTTCATACTACTACTTCTTCTACTACTATTGCTGCTGCTGCTTCTGTTACTACTATTACTACTACTACTACCATTTTTGCTGCTGCTGCTGCTGCTGCTGCTGCTGTTATTACTACTTCTTCTACAACTACTTCTAATGCTGCTGCTGCTGCTGTAAATACTACTTCTGCTACTACTACTTCTACTGCTGCTGCTGCTGCAGTTGCTGCTGTTAATACAAGTACTGCTGCTGCTGCTTCAGTTAATACTACTACTACTACTACTACTACTACTACTACTACTAGTACTACTGCTTCTGCTGCTGCTGCTGTTAATACTATTACTACTTCTTCTACTACCACTATCACAACCACTACCACTTCCACTACCACTACTACTATTACTTCTACCGGCACCACCACCACCACTACTACTACCATCACCACTGTCACTACTACTACTACTCCTACTCGTATTACCACCACCACTACAACTACTACCACCATCGCTACTACTTCTACTACTATAACAACTACCTACACCACCATTGTTACTACGACTTCTACAACCACTTCTACTACAACTGCTGCTACTACTATCACTACTATTACTGCTACTACTTCTACTTCTGCTACTTCTACTACGACTACTACTACTGCTGCTGCTGCTGATGTTACTGCTGCTATTGTTATTTCTACCACTGTGTACACTACAAACACGCACAAATATAAATGCTTCTGTTGTGTCTGTTACTGTCACTACTATTTCTAGTTTTAATGCTCTTGTATGCACGCACATGCATTCACGCGCATGCTGCATATAGAATCGTTCAAACTCACGTACGCTTCAATCACTATGATGGACACACAAAATCACTTACACAAGCACCAACGCTGCGCTCACATACAAGCGCATGCCTACATTCACTTACACACATACACACGCTCCTACTCTACTCGAACACACAATAATTGATCTATAAATGGACTGTTTACATTCCAATTGATCAATTCTATTTATAGAATCTATAAATAGAATCTTCCAATTGGACCCTTTACCTTCCCATTGGAAACTTGTGTTTCAAATTGGAATTGACCGCTTGGAAATAGTTATTTACCGTTGGTAACTTATGCCAATTGGAATATAAGAAATCCAATTGGACAGGGTGTTTTTTCCTACTTTAATTCCATTTATCTCAGTATTTTAGTACTTTTTGAACTGTAATTTTGAGTTTAATTTAATAATAGTTATAATTGTCCAAAAGTATTAAGTTTATAATATTAATGTTCATAATGAAAAAAAAGTTTTTGGAAAAATTAGTTTTTTCGAGAAATTCACTGTGTTGTTTTATTTATATTGTGTTTTTCTTTATTCAAGTTATTAAAAAAACAACCGAAAAAGCAGCCTACTTCAAAATCTTGGAACTAAAAAAAAGACTGAAAAGGCAATTAAATATTACATAAAAAAGAAGGAAATCATTAATAATAACGGATAAAGAGCTGAACACTGCCCTGAAAAAAAAGACTGTTGAAAAGCGCCAGCGTGAGAAGAATGCGGCGGACAGAAAACAAAGCGAATGACGGCGAAACTACAGGAAAAACAAAATGTAATATAATGAGCACTTGTCAGTTAATGAAAATGTTCCAAACAAGGTGTACAAATCTGGGAGTTTGCGACCTCACGCGTAAAAGATGCTCTTCCGACACCAAGAGAAAGGTTGTGTGCTATTCGGGCATATATGTCTAGTAAATCTCCGTCTGCAAAGGTTTTTTATAAGGAATACTTGAAGGATCGGTTTAAAAAGGTATTTTCAACAACATCTATAATAGATCTATTATTCGATACATATTTCTATTTTTGTAAACAGCGTTTAAAACCACCAACTTGATTTAATACACCTTTGTCATGATCATGTATGTATGTATATATATATGTATGTATGCGTGCGTGCGTGCGTGCGTGCGTGCGTGCGTGCGTGCGTACAAACATACGTATGTATATATATATGTATGTACGTGCGCACGTACGCACGTGTGCATGTAAGAACATTTTCATTTCATAAAACGATCATACGCATTTTTGACTACACATGTTATCTTTTTTAATCTATATCTTTCGCTCGCTCATTTACCTTCAATTATCGATTCCTTTGCTTGTTGAATATTCTCAATGTTTCCTTCGGCCGGTTCTATGTTTTACTATACTTTCGTATTAAGTTTAAAATCATGCCTCATATCACATTCAGTAGATTCTGTGGTTGCATCCACCATTTGTTTCATCTCGGTTAAACGTTGCTTTTCTGGATCGTCCATTTCTGCTTAAACTAGATGTCATCTGCGCGGAGACTCGACTGTTTAATCTTGACATACATGCCGTTAATGATCTAGAAATCACGTGACCACATATTTGCCACAAGTGCACGTGATTTTGCTTCTCGTGAATTTGAGACATATATTTTCCCCCTATACTACGTACTGTGGAAAATGTCCATGGTAAAAATTACATACTAGAATATGTAAATCCAGTTTTAATATTATTGATCACATGTAAACAAACATGCCTATTTTACTAATTTGTTCTTTGTTCCATATAAATAAGGTCTTTCCATAATAAAAACGAATTTCACAAAGTATTTTTTTTTCATGAATGTCTACCAAAATGCCAACAATTAAGTACAGGTATTTCAATAATTATTTCAATGACTTAGTCAGTATTCACTCTGTGTTATTGAATGCTTTGATAATCTAAATCAATATCTAACTGATTCATATTCTATATAAATTCGGTTCTTTCTAAACATGCTCCTATGAGAAAGTAAATAGTTAAATATGATACACAACCTGGTTGGCTTATGAATGCGATTAAAAAAGCAATACGTACGAGGGATAAATTACACAAAAACAAAGGGTTTGATGAATACAAAATAATGAGATACAATAAAATCAATGGTTAAGAAAAAATGTTTACTAGTATATAGCAATGCTATTAAAGATAACAAAAGTCCATGTTACTTTTGGAAAACGTTAACAGTATTGTAAGTACAGGTAAAGGGAGTGAGAATGGCGTTTTAATGCCGGTTACCTTAATGATCATAATACGAAGTATTTCGGGACAGCTACGTATTGGGAACGAATTGAATAAGCATTTTGTAAATATATGGGATATTATGACATTTTTTTTCGGAATTGTAAACTTGATGCAGATATGCGTAATACTGAATTCTAACTTGCACCAACAACTTCTGTCATTTGAAGTGCAAAAACATATTGATTAGCTTAACATATATGTCTACAGGCAATTAACTAATACATCAAAATAAGCTTGTATAATGCCTATTTTAAAGGGCAGAGATAAAACATATGATAATAATTATTGTCCCTATCCATATTATCGTATCGACAATATCAAAAATATCTGTACAACATATTGCAAACTAGAAATTAATCTATTTAAAAAAAATATATATCTAATTATTCAATGTATGCAATCAGGATTAACGGAAAACTGCTTTGACTGATCTCACAGACACGTGGCTTACAGATGTAGATTTAGGAAATAACGCTGGCGATATATTAACAAATGTAACAACACATCAAAGAGAAGAAACAAGCTTTAATATCAAAAATGACAATAAATTTCAAAGGAAGGATCATATAAACAAATAGAATTAAAACAGTAAACGAAACGAAAGTTTATATACTTGGGATAGAAACACAATCTTTAATTTATAGTGGATCGATGGTCAGTACAATTTCAAAACAGTTTTATGATATATTACCAAATGAACCACAAATACAAAGCATGGACGATTTGGAATAGAAATCACTGTAGGTAATGGTTCAATAATACCTAACCTAGGTTACAATGAGGCAACCTTACAATCTGATACGATTTTCAACGACAATTGACATCGTTGTCATTAGTTTTCTTTACACAATGTATAACAACAAATTTCTCGAAATCAGAGAACTAAAAGAAAGCAAGATAGATGAAGATATCTTTCTAAAGGATCAGAAAACTGCAATTAATTCTTTGGCTCACGTGGTAAATGTCACAACTACAAAGGCTATTATACTTAAACCGATGGAAACAAAAACAGTTTCAGGAATTGTCAGAACACCCAAACTAATAGAAGCAGAAGTAACAAAAATGGTTGAAGATGCTGCATCTCACAGTGCTGTTGATAGTCCACGGCTAGTAAATCTAAGTAATCCGAGAAAGATATTGAGAGTGCCAAAGTAATGAAAATCCAACCAAACGGGAATATATGTTAACCCTTTACTTCATATAGACGCCTTTGGACACCTCTAATATTGAAAGCATTAATTCACTACGTATCAGCAATCAATGAATCACGTTTATATTAACTGACAGAGTGGAAAACAGTGCAGGAAGTGTTCAGATTGGTCCTGCACTGTTTTCAAAGGCCTTCTGTGATTGGTGCGGGAAAACGCGTATCTATGGAGTAAAGGGTTAACTACAAGAGCCAAAGTCCTTCTTTAGGAAGTCAGTCGAATACAGCTAAACAAAAAATTAAAATATGCAATTACACTACTGATTTGATATAGATGATTCAGATCTCACAGAAGATCAGATGAAGAAAGTGGTAAATCTTGTCAACAAATGGGAAAATATTTTTCCAAATGATCTTGGTCATGCGTCTGAAATGAAAACATAATAAACCTTCAATACGACTACAGAACCGTATCTGACATTCCACTGGCTGTATACAATGAGATGAAAGAGCACTTGAAGGAGATGTTCGATATTGGAGAAATACGCGAATCATCATAGCCATAGTCATCAAACGTGAACATCGTTAGAAGGAAATATGGCAAAATCAGAGTCTGCATTAACACTACATTTATTTGATGGATGTTTTTCGATATCTAAAATCTATATACTAGCAGTAAGAGAAAACAGTATTTCAAGTTTGAGGTTTAGGGTTTTTCGAATGTAACAGAATGCCTATTGAATTGTGTTATTCCCCTAGTACAACTAATTTTGGTAAGGTGTATTGTGGACCTCAATTTGAAAGAATGTTTGATATATTCGGATGATATAACCATATTTTCGAACTCTATTGGCAAACACATTTTAAAATTAGACACAGTATATGAACAACTCTCTTTATACAATATACAGAAACTCCAGAACATTATTTAAAACAAAAAACACATGGTATTCAAATGGATCCGAGACTGGGCTGTTGAACATTGGCCGACCCGAACATTAGTGAATGAGGTTTGACATTTCATGGGATATGATCGGATGATTATAAAGACGTTTGCTACCATCGAACACTCTCCAAATGATTTATTGATTGGACATGTGGGAATAGAAAAGTAATTGAAAGAAAAACCAGTGAATTCTGTTTAGATGGGAAACAGCCCAGAAGCAGGCATTTAAGACATTAATGGAGAGACTTATAAACCTATCCATTTTAGGATATGCCAACTAATAGCATACATATACACATTATCAAAAGGTTCGGGCGCAGTTCTGTACCAGAAACAAAAAAATACCGATCGCATGATAGCGTATGCTAACATACGTCAGAGAAAATCTACCCTGCTGACATACAGACATTTTTAGCTCTCAGGTTGTTCTTGACTGAAAACATTTCACTATTTGTATGGTCCTGAATACGTAATTGTGGATGATAATAAACTACTTACTTACGTAATGACTAATCAACAATAGAAAGCTGTTTTAGCCAATAATAAATTCAGCCTCATTATTGATGTGGAAACCAAAATGCCGCTGCAGATGGTGTTCAATGGAAGATACTGTTAAACCGGCAGTATTGCAAGCGATGTTAGTAACAACTATACCACTAACGGATGCTCATTTTATTTTGTCAATAGCTTCCCCTGAATCACTTCCAGCATTTGATCCGATACTAGAAGAAATTCCCAATTACTTCATCAACACTTTGTTCCAAAATTGGAAAAGACTTCAGCTGAATGACCAAGTTAATCCATTGTACTGACAATTTTAAACTCTGTTGGTCTTGGGCAAGATATTTCCTGTCGTTAGGTACATTCGGGAATGGAACGGGGTTTTGTATCGATGCGGAACATTTAGTGGTCAGGATAATAAACGGCAAGTTTTGCCAGAAAATGTTAAAGTAGAAGTATCCGGTGTATTACATGACGATGAATGTCACAAAGACCGTGATAAAACAATATTTGTCTTTAAACAAAGACCTAGGATGGAAACGTTAATTGAAGAAAGTAGTATGGCTTGCTCATGATGCATTGGTCGAATAAATACTAAATTTATAAAACAAGCTTAGTGTTAATTACGTCGTCCTCCCCGATGGAAATAGTATTTATCGATTTTCTGAGGCTTGATATGTCAAAAAGCGGGTTTTAACATATTTTAGTCATAACTGACCTTTTCATGAAATACGATCAAGCATGTCTTACAAAGAACAAGATTGCAAAGACAACATCCCGTGTTCTGTATAGCCATTTTATAGTCCACTACGGTTTCCCTACTCCGATAAATAGCTGCCATATGCACATTTTTAAGTTATCTTTGATTCGAGAGTTATGTCAGTTGGCGGAAACAAGTAAATTTGGCAGATACACTTTACCACCAAATGGGTAACGGGATGGTAGAGAGATTTAACCATTCTACTGAATGTGCATTGTACTCTTGAAGAAGATAAGAGATCAGACTGATAAGTCAATGTTGTTCCACTGGTCCACTACTACGTCATCAACTACAACGTCACCATTTATAACAAAACTTGGTTTAAAGTCTATTTCATTATATTTGGCAGTCACCCAAAAATACCAATCGACAACCTTTTAACAGAGACCAATAAAACGTCTTATTACCAGAAGGTAAGAGCTACAACCGTGCATCAACGCATTTGAAAACAAATGTTTTTGAACGTCAAGCTTATTTGGAAACCCCTCTAGAAGTTGACAAACCCAGTGATCCAGTTCCCGGTTAAGTCATTTCACTACACAAACATGATTTCACCAAGACTTCTGATCTTGAAAACATGCAAAGTAATATTTCCAACATCTAGAATACACCTCGTTTTTTATAGATCGGATGACAGAATTTTGATTTCATACAAGAAAATATTTTTTAACATCATTATTATAATAATTCAAGAACAGTTGTAATATAATGTTAGTTTGTATAATATGTATATGAAATGTACGAGGTATGTCCCAAAAGTAATAGGACGATCCTGTCATTTTTGTATTTAGGGCGTTACATGCAAACCAGTGGTATCAATGGATAGATGGACACATCTTCTATTGTCATAAAACATCAAATCAATTATCAGTCATCATTAAGTTCATGCAAAAGTCACCATTATAGCAACGCAAGTTTTGAAGTACGGGGGACTTTGAAATCAGACGCCTTTTAAACAGACGCCTTTTTGGAAAGCAGACAACTTCCTTAATATCGTGCCAAATGTTATGAAATTACAGTGGACATAATTTCAGAGCGGGAGAATGTTTCTTAAAAATAAGACGTTATCGATAAACATTTTAATATTTTGCGCACTTTTGAAATAACAAGTGCGAATTTGAATAGTTTAAAAAATTGGACGACGTCACGCCAAGAGTGTAAATTTGGAGTGTGGTAAAATTTTGTGTTCGGTGTATTATGACTCCACAGGATACTCTGAAGTTTATTTCACACAACTCTTTAACAGAAGGCATATCCTGGAGTTTATCTATTGGTGGTACAAACGGGTTTCCAATGGTGAGGCGAATGTAACTGACCATCAGTGATCTGGACGACCGAAACCTGTGGTTTTCATGGGATTCGAGTCAGATCTTCATGAAAAGCGATTTTAGTACCTCCGGGCCATATGCCTGAGTGAACATTCTGTGGTTAGGATCTATGAGTCATTGTGACATGTACCAGAAGTGGGTGCAGTACCACATTTTTTTTTTCAGCGATTCATACTTTGAAAAAAGAATGCATTTCATTTGAATGTCAACATGACGTCGCACAAAAAACGTCAAATTCCCCCGTACCTTGTTACATATAAATTTTGACTTGTCAAAATAAATGTAAAATAGTGGTGTACAATATTGAAATTTTGTATGCTTATAATTCAAATATGGAAAATGATTCATGCCAAGTTTTGTTTGGACTGAAACACTAAAAGGCACATTTCTAAATGCGTCCTATTACTTTTGGAATATACCTATCATAAATGAATATTGTTTATTTATTTGAAAATTTCAAGTGAACATGGAATCTTACCTACCGACACATATATGTAGTTCATAATTAACCTTTTATTTTACATAGATAATCCAACAGACGCGTAAGATAATTATTCATTCTATTTTTTTCAGTTGAAATCTAGGGACGCCATTTAAGAAGGGGGATGTGTTAACATATTGTTTGTGTAATTAGAATAATAGAAAGTGTGTTATACAGTAAATAGCAAAGTTATTTATGAACTGTCATTGTGTAAGCCATCAAAACCTAACAAATTGTATAATTATTGCTTTATTTTCATGTATTTTTACCATTTATTTTGTTAATGTCTGTTTCAGAATGCATGATAGATTACTGCACATATGGAATAAGATGGCAGACAGACTCATACATATTAAGCTTGAAGACGATTAAAATAGTCTTAAACTTTCAACACTACTTTCAAAAACTCAGTTTTTCCAGTTGAATAATTCCTATGGATATATCAGAAGATATATTCTAACTGTTCACTTGTGAACTTGTTACATACTCGTCAGACAATGTGTGTTACATACTCGTCAGACAATGTGTGTTACATACTCGTCAGACAATGTGTGTTACATACTCGTCAGACAATGTGTGTTACATACTCGTCAGACAATGTGTGTTAATGAAAACACTGGATATGTACAATGTCATATATAATACGACAGTTTACCGCTATCTTATATTAAAGGTTAGACAACCTAGTTCAATGTTAATTAGCGCGGTTCACAAAACATGTACAGTCAATCATATTCAGGTATATCCAGGAAAACTATGTCTTATCTTTTATACATGATAAATAAAACACTTATTATTTGTATGTTGGTTTCATTGTTCCTGTTCGTCTTGAACACAAGATGAAATCACTCTCTTACAGTGACTTTCATTTCTTCATCTCTGAATCCACTATACTCCATATGGCATCGCAACATATTGTCCAGGATTTTGCTGTGTACACGTCATATACTTCCTTTAGTTTATCCTTCATTAAGTCTTGCAACAGCACCAATAGCATCTGTAATTAAATATAGATTTATAAGAATATTACTGCAACATGTTCCATTAAGATCTATAATTTTATGGAAACACTCTTTCCAAGCATTTCACACATTTCACTAATTTGATGCCAGTGTTAAAATGAATAGTTGGCAGCCAGCGTAATAGAATGTATCGAATACGAATTAATTACCGATAATACGTTCAACTATCATTTTAGGGATCAAACATTTTATTGGAGATCCCGATAATGATGTAGCTTCTCTCTGGAAGTATTTAGAAATTATCAAAACAACAGAACAACAATTCACACAACTCGATATCAATCTAAATTTGAAATTATGAAACCATTACAAAACATAAAAAATTACGAGTTGTATGGGAATCTCGTGTAGGACTGTTGGCCATCTGTTTGTATGACCATGGTCCTGGACACCGCGCCTTGTCAAATGGCGCACCATCACTTACTCTATATCGCTATACCTTAAAGTCCTGAGAGTTGACTCCTAGATCACGATGGTCATGTGCCACTGTTATGATAGTGTCAACCAGCACATCGGCATTATCCAAATTGTTAACAATATGCGTCACACCTTTCATTACATTAACAGCATGTGATATGAGATCAGGATTGGTCCTAAGTTCCTCGTCCTTTAGACATTTGAATCTTGCAAAATAATTTTGTGTTTTGGGATTTGCGTCAAACAACCTGGAATGGAATATCCATTTCTTTAATGTCGATAACAAAATAAAGTTCAATATTTTTAATACCTTATGACATAACTCCAGGGTAAAATGACTAAACTACCGGTAACCATTACCTGAATAACGAATATGGATACCTCACGTAAGGAATATATTTATAATTATATGAACACCACAGAGAGAAATGATATTTATAATTATATGAACACAACACAATGAAATGATATCTATAATTATATGATCACCACATAGAATGAATGAATGAATGGTGTTTTACGGCACGTCGACACATAAATAGGTCATTTTGTGCGCGCACCACATAGAGAATTGATACTTGTCATTATATGATCACCATATAGATATATGATAATTATAATAATATGGACACCACACAGAGATATGATAGTTATATATATGGACACCACACATAGATTTGATATTTACAATTATATGGACACCACACAGAGAGATAATGTTTATAATTATATGGACACCAGACATAGATATGATATTAATAATTATATGGACACCACACAGAGAGATGATATTTATAATTACATGTATATGGACACAGCACGGAGAGATGATATTTATAATTATATGGACACAGCACAGAGATATGATATTTTTAACAATATGGACACAGACGGATGATATTTATAATAATATGGACACTACACTGAGAGATGATATTAATAATTATATGGAAACACGACAGAGATATGATATTTATAATTATATAGACACCACACAGGGAGATTATATTTATGATAATATGGACATCACACAGAGATATGATATTTTTAATAATATGGACACAGACATATGATATTTATGATTATATAGACACCACACAGAGAGATTATATTTATAATAATATGGATACCACACAGAGATATGATATTAATAATAATATGGACACCAAACAGAGAGATTATATTTATAATAATATGGACACCACACATAGATATGATATTTATAATATATGGACACCACACAGAGATATGAGATTTATAATTATATGATAACCATACATAGATATTGTATTTATAATTATATGGACATCACACAGAGAGATGATATTTATAATATATGGACACCACACAGAGAAATGAGATTTATAATTATATGATAACCACACATAGATATGGTATTTATAATTATATGGACATCACACAGAGATATGATATTTATAATAGTATGGACACCACACAGAGAAATGAGATTTATAATTATATGATAACCACACATAGATATGATATTTATAATATATGGACACCACACAGAGAAATGAGATTTATAATTATATGATAACCATTCATATATATGGTATTTATAATTATATGGACATCACACAGAGAGATGACATAAATAATTATATGATAACCATACAGATATATGATTTTTATATTAATATGGACGCCACACATAGATATGCTATTTATAATTATATGGACACCACACAGAGAGATGATATTTATAATAATATGGACACTACACTGAGAGATGATATTAATAATAATATGGACACACGACAGAGATATGATATTTATAATTATATAGACATCACACAGGGAGATTATATTTATGATAATATGGACACCACACAGAGATACGATATTTTTAATAATATGGACACAGACATATGATATTTATGATTATATAGACACCACACAGAGAGATTATTTTTATAATAATATGGATACCACACAGAGATATGATATTTTTAATAATATGGACACAGACAAAGAGATGACCTTTATAATAATATGATAACCACACGGAGATATGATATTTATAATAGTATGGACATCACACAGAGATATGATATTTATAATTATATAGACACAGCACAGAGAGATGACATTTATAATAATATGATAACCACACGGAGATGTTATATTTATAATAATATGGATACCACAAAGAGAGATGACATTGATAATTATATGATAACCATACAGAGATATGATATTTATAATCATATGAACACCATACGTAGATTTGAAATCTATAATTATATGGACACCACAAAGAGAGATGATATTTATAATTACATGGACACAGCACAGAGAGATGATATTTACAATTATATGGACACAGCACAGACGGATGATATTTATAATAATATTGACAAAACACAGAGATATGATATTTATAAGTATATGATCACAATTAAAGAGGTTATATGCATAATTATATTGATGAATAGTGATCACTGACAATACTATAAATATCTCATTGAATACTATCCTGAGTAGATTTATGAATAGTGAATACTGACAATACTGTAGGTATCTGATTAAATACTGACCTAAGTAGATTTATAAATAGTTACCACAGATAATTCTGTCGATATCTCATTGAATACTATCCTGAGTAGATTTATGAATTGTGTATACTGACAATACTGTAGGTATCTGATTGAATACTGACATAAGTAGATTAATGAATAGTTACCACAGATAATACTGTCGATATCATATTGAATACTTACCTGAGAAGATTTACGAAAAGTGACCACTGATGATACTATTAATATCTCATTGAATACTATCATAAGTAGATGAATAAATAATGACCACTGAAAAAAAGTTGATATATGACTGAATAATAACCAGAGCAGATTCATGAATAGAGCCACTGACAATATTATTGGTATCTGATTGAAAACTACCCTGAGTAGATTTATCAATGGTGACTTCTGACAATACTGTTCATATCTGATTGAATACAAACCTTAGCAGATTCATGAAAAGTCACTACTAACAAAGCTGTTAATATCTGATTGAATACAAACCTGAACAGATTCATGAATAGTGACTACGGACACTATTATTAATATCTGATTGAATACATCCTAAGCAGATTCATGAATAGTGACAACTGACAGTACTGTTAGTATATCGTTTAATACCAACCTGAGCAGATTCATGTATAGTGATGACTGACAATACTGTTAATATATTTTTGAATACTAACCTGAGCAAATTCATGAAAAGTGACCATTTGCAATACCACTAGTATCTGATTGAATACTAACCTGAGTAGATTTATGAATAGTTACGACAGATAATACTGTCGATATCTCATTAAATACTATCCTGAGTAGATTTATGAATGGTGAACACTGACAATACAGTAGGTATCTGATTGAATACTGACCTAAATAGATTTATGAATAGTTACAACAGATAATACTGTCGATATCTTATTGAATACTATCCTGAGTATATAAATGAATAGTGAACACTGACAATACTGTAGGGATCTGATTAAATACTAACCTGAGTAGATTTATGAATAGTTACCACAGATAATACTGTCGCTATCTCATTGAATACTATCCTGAGTAGATTTATGAATAATGAACACTGACAATACTGTAGATATATGAGTTATAACTGACCTAAGTAGATTTGTGAACGGTTACCACAGATTATACTGTCGATATCACAATGAATACTATCCTGAGAAGATTTATGAATAGTGAACACTGACAATACAGTAGGTATCTGATTGAATACTGACCTAAGTAGATTTATGAATAGTTACTACAGATAATACTGTCGATATTTCATTGAATACTATCCTGAGAAGATTTATGAATAGTGAACACTGACAATACTGATGATATCTGATTGAATACTAACCTGAGAAGATTTACGAATAGTGACCACTGATGCTACTAATAATATCTCATTGAATACTTTCCTGAGTAGATAAATAAATAGTGACCACTGACAAAAATGTTGATATATTATTGAATAATAACCAGAGCAGATTCATGAATAGTGACCACTGACAATATTATTGGTATCTGATTGAATACTAATCTGATTAGATTTATCAATGGTAACTTCTGACAATACTGTTAATACCTGATTGAATACAAACCTAAGCAGATTCATGAAAAGTAACTACTAACAAAGTTGCTAATATCTGATTGAATACAAACCTGAACAGATTCATGAATAGTGACTACTGACAATATTGTTAATATCTGATTGAATACATCCTAAGCAGATTCATGAATAGTGACAACTGACAATACTGTTAGAATATCATTTAATACTAACCTGAGCAAATTCATGAATAGTGACAACTTGCAATACCACTAGTATCTGACTGAATACTAACCTGAGTAAATTTATGAATAGTGACCACTGACAATGATGTTGGTATCTGATTGAATACTAACCTGAGCAGATTCAAGAATAGTAGCCACTGGCAATACCATTGGCATCTGATTGAATACTAACCTGAGCAGATGCATTAACAGTGACTACTGTAAATACCATTGGTTTCTGATTGAATACTAACCAGAGCAAATTCGTGAATAGTGACCACTGACAATACTGTTTATGTTTGATTGAATACTAACCTGAGCATGAATATCGACCACTGACAATACTGTTGGTATCTCATTGAATACTTTCCTGAGCAGATTTATGAATAGTGGTCCCTGACAATACTGTTGGTATTTGATTGAATACTAATATGAGTAGAATGTTCAATAGTGACCACAGAGACAATACAATTGGTATCTCATTGAATACTATCCCGAGTAGATCCATGAATAGTGACCACCGGCAATATCATTAGTATCTGATTGAATACTATCTTGAGTAGATTTATGAATAGTGATCACTAACATAAGTGTTAATATCATATTGAATACTAACCTGAGCAGATTCATGAATAGTGACTACTGGCCATCTTATTGAAGACATACCTGAATAGATTCATGAAAAGTGACAACTGACAATAGTGTAATACTAACCTGAGCAGATTTATGAATAGTGACTACTGACCATCTTATTGAAGACATACCTGAATAGATTCATTAAAAGTGACAACTGACAATAGTGTAATATTTACCTGAGCAGATAGATGAATAGTGACTACTGACCATCTCATTGAATACAAACCTGAGCAGATTGATGCTTAGTGACTACCGTCCATCTCATTGAATACTTACCTGAGTAGATTTATGAATAGTGACCACTGACGATACTATTATTATCTCATTGAATACTTTCCTGAGTACATTAATAAAAAGTGACCACTGACAACAATGTTGATATCTGAATGAATAATAACCTAAGCAGATTCGTGAAAAGCAACTACTGACAATACCGTTGGTATCTGATTGAATACTATCCTGAGTAGATTCATCAATGGTGACTACTGACAATACAGTTAATATCTGATTGAATTCAAACCTGAGCATATTCATGAATACTGACTACTAACAATACTGTTAATATCTGATTGAATACTAAACTGAGCAGAATCATGAAAAGTAACTTGGACAATGCTGTTAACATCTGATTGAATAAAAACCTGAGCAGATTCATGTATAGTGACTACTGACAATACTGTTAATACCTGATGGAATACAACCAGAGCAGATTCATGAATAGTGACAACAGACAATACTTTTAATATCTCATTTAATACTTACCTGAGCAGATTTATGTAGAGTGATAACTGACAATACTGTTAATATCTTATTAAATACTAACTGAAGCAGATACATAGATAGTGACCACTGGCAATACTATTGGTATCTGATTGAATACTAACCTGAGTAGATTTATGAATAGTGACCACAGACAATGGTGTTGGTATCTGATTGAATACTAACCTGATCAGATTCATCAATAGTGACCACGTGCAATACCATTTGCATCCGATTGAATACTAACCTGAGCAGATTCATGAAAAGTGACCACTTACAATACCATTGGTATGTGATTAAATACTAACCTGTATAGATTTCTAAAAAGTTACCACTGACAATAGTGAAGGTATCTGATTGGTTACTAACCTGAGCAGATTCATGAATAGTGACCACTGGTAATACCATTGGTATCTGATTGAATACTAACCTTAGCAAATTCATGAATAGTGACCATTGACAATACTGTCGGTATCTCATTTAATACTTTCCTGAGCAGCTTCATGGCCCCTGTCAAAACTGTTGGTATCTGATTGAATACTAACATGAGCAGATTGATGAATAGTGACCACTGACAATACTATTTGTTTCTCATTGATTAATAAACTGAGTAGATCTATGAATAGTGACGTCCACTGAAACACTCTTGGTGTCTGATTGAATACTAACTGGGGCAGATTGATGAATAGTGACTTCTGACAATACTACTGGTATCACATTGATTACAAACCTGAGCAAATTCGTGAATAGTTACCACTGACAATACTATTGGTATCTCATTTAATACAAACCTGACCAGATTCATGAATAGTTACCACTGCAATACTACTGGTATCACATTGAATACAAATCTGAGCAGATTCATGAATAGTTACCACTGACAATACTATTGGTATCTCATTGAATACAAACCTGACATTGAATACAAACTTGAGCAGATTCATGAATAGTTACCACTGACAATACTATTGGTATCTCATTGAATACAAACCTGAGCAGATTCATGAATAGTTACCACTGACAATACTATTAGTATCTCATTAAATACAAACCTGAGCAGATTTATGTATAGTTACCACTGACAATACTATTGGTATCTCATTAAAAAAAAAACCTAAGCAGATTCAAAATTAGTTACCACTGAAAATTCTATTGGTATCACATTGAATACAAACCTGAGCAGATTCATGAATAGTTACCACTGACAATACTATTGGTATCTCATTGAATACAAACCTGAGCAGATTCATGAATAGTTACCACTAACAATACTACTGGTATCACATTGAATACAAATCTGAGCAAAATTATGTATAGTTACCACTGACAATACTATTGGTATCTCATTGAATACTAACATGAGCAGATTGAGTAATAGTGACCACTGACAATATTATTGGTATCTCATTGATTAACAAACAGAATACTAACATGAGCAGATTGATGAATTGTGACAACTGACAATATTATTGGTTTCGCATTTATTAACAAACAGAGTAGATTCATGAATAGTGACCACAGACAATATTTTTGATATCTCATTGAATACTAACCTGAGCAGATTCATGAATAGTGACCACTGACAATAGTACTGGTATCTGATTGAATACTAACCTGAGTAGATTCATAAATAATGACTACTGACAATACTGTTGATATCTATTTGAATACTAACCTGAGTAGATTCAGGAATAATGACCACTGCCAATACTTTTGATAACTCATTGAATACTTACCTGTACAGAATGACGAATAGTGACAACTGACAATACTTTTGATTTCTGATCAGATACTCACCTGAGCAAATTCATGAATAGTAACCACTGACTAATCTATTGGTATCACAATGAATATTAACCTGAGTAGATTAATGCAAAGTGACCACTGACAATACTGTTGATATCTTATTGAATAGTTACCTTAGTAGATTAATGAATAATGACCACTGACAATAAATGTTGATATCTGATTGAATAATTACCTAATAAGGAGTTCAACCCCGTGTTTTTCTGGTTCAGCGTTAACGAGTGACCAACTTGAAGCAAGTGCACGTTTATGTCTTGCAGTGAGACCAGTCACACTGTCCTGTTTACCGTCGTTTGCTCCGACAGAAGGCATACTAGTTTAAAATGTAAGGTTACACAAGACAATATTTAATTAGTCTATACCTGTGTTATGTTGTGACAATAATAAATCTATTGTTAAAATAATACAATATAAAATAGGATATATATGTATTGTTTCCGTTAATGAATGAAAATAGTACTTTCTGTTTATAAGGTATATAAACATTTTTCAACTGGAACGAGCGTTTTGGATGTTGTTTCGTAAAAATGTTTGAAACCTTTATTATGTATGCTCAGACCAGCAAAATGTGACTGAACCAAGCATTAAAATGTGATTGTAGCAAACTTAAAAATGTCTCGACAAACCAGTAAATTGTGATTGTTACAAAACTTTTAAATGTCTGGACAAACCAGTAAAATGTGATTGCATCTAAACTTAAAAATGTTTGGAAAAAACAGTAAATTGTGATTGTATCAAAACCTTAAAAAAATGGATAAACCAGTCAATTGTGATTGAATCAAAACTTGAAAATGTCTTGACAAATCAGTAAAAGGTGGTTGTATCAAAGCTTAAAAAGATCTGGACAAACTAGCAGAATGTGATTGTGTCAAAACTGAAATATGTCTGGACAAACCAGTAAAAAGTGATTGCAATACAACATAAAAGATGTCTGGACAAACCAGTAAATTGTGATTGAATCAAAATTTGAAAATGTCTTGACAAACCAGTAAAAAGTGGTTGTATCTAAACTTATAAATGTCTGGACAAACCAGTAAAATGTGATTGTATCAAAGCTTAAAAATATCTGGACAAACTAACAGAATGTGATTGTGTCAAAACTGAAATATGTCTGGACAAACCAGTAAAAAGTGATTGCAATACAACATAAAAGATGTCTGAACAAGCCAACAATTTGTGATTGTAACAAAACTTAAAAATGTCTGGTCAAACCAGTAAACTGTGATTGTATTAAAACTTAAAAATGTCTGGAAAATTCCTATAAAATGTGATTGTATCTTAACCTATAAATGTTTGGACAAACCAGTTAACAGTGATTGTATTAAAATTTAAAAAATGTCTGGACAAACCAGTGAACAGTGATTGTATCAAAATTTAAAAATGTTTGGACAAACTAGTAAAATGTGATTGTATCAAATCTAAAAAATGTCTGGACAAACTTAAAAATGTCTGGACAAACCAGTAAAATGTGATTGTATCAAAACTAAAAAATATCTGGACAAGCCAGTGAACAGTGATTGTATCAAAACTTAAAAATATCTGGACAAGTCAGCAAATTGTGATTAAAACAAAACTTAAAAATGTCTGGACAAACCAGTAAACTGTTATTTTATCAAAATTTAAAAATGTCTGGACATAACAATAAAATATCTGTACAAGCCAGCAAATTTGATTAAAACAAAACTTAAAAATGTCTAGACAAACCAGTAAACTATAATGGTATCAATACTTATAAATGTCTTGACAAACCAGAAAACTGTGATTGTATTAAAATTTCAAAATGTCTGGGCCAACCAGTAAAATGTGATTGTATCAAAACTTAAAAAATGTCTGGACAAACCAGTAAAATGTGATTGTATCAAAACTTAAAAATGTCTGACAAGCCAGTGAACAGTGATTGTATCAAAACTTAAAAATATCTGTACAAGCCAGCAAATTTGATTAAAACAAAACTTAAAAATGTCTGGACAAACCAGTAAACTATAATGGTATCAAAACTTAAAAATGTCTTGACAAACCAGATAACTGTAATTGTATTAAAATTTCAAAATGTCTGGGCCAACCAGTAAAATGTGATTGTATCAAAACTTAAAATTGTCTGGACAAACCAGTAAAATGTGATTGTATCAAAACTTAAAAATATCTGGACAAGTCAGCAAATTGTGATTAAAACAAAACTTAAAAATGTCTGGACAAACCAGTAAACTGTTATTTTATCAAAATTTAAAAATGTCTGGACATAACAATAAAATGTGATTGTAACAAAACTTAAAATATCTGGACAAAGCAGTCAACTGTGATTGTATCTAACCATTAAAATGTCTGGACAAACCAGTAAAATATGACTGTATCGAAACTTAAAATGTCTGGACAAACCAGTAGGATGTGATTATGTCAAAACTTACAAATGTCCGGACAAACCAGTAAACTGTGGTTGTATCAAAACTTACAAAAATGTCTGGACAAACCAGTAAAATGTGGTTGTATCAAAACTTACAATATGTCTGGACAAACTAGTAAAATGTGGTTGTATCAAAACTTACAAAAATGTCCGGACATACCAGTAAACTGTGATTGTATCAAAACTTACAAAAATGTCCGGACATACCAGTAAATTGTGGCTGTATCAAAACTTACAAAAATGTCTGGACAAACCAGTAAAATGTGATTGTATCAAAACTCAAAAATGTCTGGACAAACAAGAAAAAAGCGATTGTATCAAATCTTAGAAAATGTCTGGACAAACCAGTAAATTGTGATTATATCAAAACTGATAAATGGCTGGACAAACCAGTAAATTGTGATTGTAACAAATCTTGAAAATGTCTGGATAAACAAGTAAAACGTGATTGTATCTTAAATCATAAATGTCTGGACAAATCAGTAAAATGTGATTGTACCAACAACTAAAAAAGGTCTGATCAAAAAAGTATAATGAGATTATAACAACATTTTAAAACACGTAAGGACACACTAGTAAAATGTGCTTTTACCAACACTTAAAGATGCATCCACAATCCAGTAAAAATGTGACTGTACCAAAACCGAAGATGTCTGAACAAATCAATAGTGTGTGGTTGTACCTACACTTAAAAATATCTAGACAAACCAATAAAATGTGTTTGTACCAACACTTTAAACTGCTTGAACAAAACAATAAAATGTGCTTGTGCCAACACTTTAAACTGCCTGAACAAAACAATAAAATGTGCTTGTACCAACACTTTAAACTGCCTGAACAAAAAAATACAATGTGCTTGTGCCAACACTTTAAACCGCCTGAACAAAACAATAAAATGTGCTTGTACGCATACCAACACTTAAAACTGACTTGCCAAAGCAGTAAAATGTGCTTGCACGAAGACTTAAAGATATGCAGACAAACCATTACAACATGCTTGCACGAAGACTTAAAGATGTGTAGACAAACCAATAAAATGTGTTTGTATCAACACTTTAAACTGCCTGAACAAAACAAACAAATGTGCTTGTGCCAACACTTTAAACAGACTGGACAAACCAATAAAATGTGTTTGTACGCATACATCACTTCAAACTGACTTGACAAACCAGTAAAAAGTGCTTGCACGAAGACCTAAGATATGTAGACACACCAGTACAATGTGCTTGCACGAAGACTCAAAGATGTGTAGACAAACCAATAAAATATGTTTGCACGAAGACTTACAAATGGCTTGACAAACCAGTAAAATATAATTGTACAGTAGTTATATTTAAAATGTCTAGACAAAACAGTTAAAAGTGCTTGTACAAACACTTAAAGATATGTGGATAAACCAGTAAAATGGGCTTGTACCAACACTAAAAGATGAGTTGACAAACAGTAAAATATACTTGTACCAACACTTAAAGATGAGTAGACAAACCAGTAAGATGGACTTGTACCAACACTTAAAGATGAGTAGACAAACCAGTAAAATATACTTGTACCAACACTTAAAGATGAGTAGACAAACCAGTAAAATGGACTTGTACCAACACTTAAAGATGTGTAGACAAACTAGTAAAATATACTTGTACCAACACTTAAAGATGAGAAGACAAACCAGTAAGATGGACTTGTACCAACACTTAAAGATGTCTCGACAAACCAGTAAAATGGGCTTGTACCAACACTTACAGATGAGTTGACAAACCAGTAAGATGTACTTGTACCAAAACATAAAGATGAGTAGACAAATCAGTAAAAAATACTTGTACCAACACTTAAAGATGAGTAGACAAACCAGTAAGATGGACTTGTACCAACACTTGAAAATGTGTAGACAAACCAGAAAAATGGGCTTGTACCAACACTTGAAGATGAGTAGACAAACCAGTAAGATGGACTTGTACCAACACTTAAAGATGAGTAGACAAACCAGTAAAATATACTTGTACCAACACATAAAGATGAGTAGACAAACCAGTAAAATATAATTGTACCAACACTTAAAGATGAGTAGACAAACCAGTAAAATGGGCTTGTACCAACACTTAAAGATGAATAGACAAACCAGTAAAATGGGTTTGTACTAACACTTAAAGATGAGTAGACAAACCAGTAAAATGGGCTTGTACCAACACTTAAAGATGAGTTGACAAACCAGTAAGATAGACTTGTACCAACACTTAAAGATGAGTAGACAAACCAGTAAAATATACTTGTAACAACACTTAAAGATGAGTAGACAAACCAGTAAAATGGGCTTGTACTAAAACTTGAAGATGTGTAGACAAACCAGTAAAATATACTTGTACCAACACTTGAAGATGTGTAGACAAACCAGTAAAATATACTTGTACCAACACTTAAAGATGAGTAGACAAACCAGTAAAATATACTTGTACCAACACTTAAAGATGAGTAGACAAACCAGTAAGATGGACTTGTACCAACACTTAAATATGTCTTGACAAACCAGTAAAATATACTTGTACCAACACTTAAAAATGTGTAGACAAACCAGTAAAATATACTTGTACCAACACTTAAAGATGTGTAGACAAACCAGTAAAATATACTTGTACCAACACTTAAAGATGAGTAGACAAACCAGTAAGATGGACTTGTACCAACACTTAAAGATGTCTAGACAAACCAGTAAAATATGCTTGTACCAACACTTACAGATGAGTTGACAAACCAGTAAGATGGACTTGTACCAACACTTTAGGATGAGTAGACAAACCAGTAAAATATACTTGTACCAACACTTAAAGATGAGTAGACAAACCAGTAAGATGGACTTGTACCAACACTTGAAGATGAGTAGACAAACCAGTAAGATGCACTTGTACCAACACTTAAAGATGAGTAGACAAACCAGTAAAATATACTTGTACCAACACTTAAAGATGAGTAGACAAACCAGTAAAATGGACTTGTACCAACACTTAAAGATGAGTAGACAAACCAGTAAAATGGGCTTGTACCAACACTTAAAGATGAGTAGACAAACCAGTAAAATGGGCTTGTACCAACACTTAAAGATGAGTAGACAAACCAGTAAAATGGGCTTGTACCAACACTTAAAGATGAGTTGACAAACCAGTAAGATGGACTTGTACCAACACTTAAAGATGAGTAGACAAACCAGTAAAATATATTTGTACCAACACTTAAAGATGAGTAGACAAACCAGTAAAATGGGCTTGTACCAACACTTGAAGATGTGTAGACAAACCAGTAAAATATACTTGTACCAACACTTAAAGATGTGTAGACAAACTAGTAAAATATACTTGTACCAACACTTAAAGATGAGTAGACAAACCAGTAAGATGGATTTGTACCAACACTTAAAGATGTCTAGACAAACCAGTAAAATGGGCTTGTACCAACACTTACAGATGAGTTGACAAACCAGTAAGATGGACTTATATCAATACTTAAAGATGAGTAGACAAACCAGTAAAATATACTTGTACCAACACTTGAAGATGAGTAGACAAACCAGTAAGATGGACTTGTACCAACACTTGAAGATGTGTGACACAAACCAGTAAAATGGGCATGTATCAACACTTGAAGATGAGTAGACAAACCAGTAAGATGGACTTGTATCAACACTTAAAGATGAGTAGACAAACCAGTAAAATATACTTGTACCAACACTTAGAGATGAGTAGACAAACCAGTAAAATAGACTTGTACCAACACTTAAAGATGAGTAGACAAACCAGTAAAATGGGCTTGTACCAACACTTAAAGATGTGTAGACAAACCAGTAAAATGGGCTTGTACCAACACTTAAAGATGAGTAGACAAACCAGTAAAATGGGCTTGTACCAACACTTAAAGATGAGTTGACAATCCAGTAAGATGAACTTGTACCAACACTTAAAGATGAGTAGACAAACCAGTAAAATATACTTGTACCAAAACTTAAAGATGAGTAGACAAACCAGTAAAATGGGCTTGTACCAACACTTGAAGATGTGTAGACAAACCAGTAAAATATACTTGTACCAACACTTAAAGATGTGTAGACAAACCAGTAAAATATACTTGTACCAACACTTAAAGATGAGTAGACAAACCAGTAAAATATACTTGTACCAACACTTAAAGATGAGTAGACAAACCAGTAAAATGGACTTGTACCAACACTTAAAGATGTCTAGACAAACCAGTAAAATATACTTGAACCAACACTTAAAGATGTGTAGACAAACCAGTAATATATACTTGTACCAACACTTAAAGATGTGTAGACAAACCAGTAAAATATACTTGTACCAACACTTAAAGATGAGTAGACAAACCAGTAAGATGGACTTGTACCAACACTAACAGATGAGTTGACAAACCAGTAAGATTGACTTGTACCAACACTTAAAGATGTCTAGACAAACAAGTAAAATATACTTGTACCAACACTTAAAGATGTGTAGACAAACCAGTAAAATAAACTTGTACCAACACTTAAAGATATGTAGACAAACCAGTAAAATATACTTGTACCAACACTTAAAGATGAGTACACAAACCAGTAAGATGCACTTGTACCAACACTTAAAGATGTCTAGACAAACCTGTAAAATGGGCTTGTACCAACACTTACAGATGAGTTGACAAACCAGTAAGATGGACTTGTCTCAACACTTTAGGATGAGTAGACAAACCAGTAAAATATACTTGTACCAACACTTAAAGATGAGTAGACAAACCAGTAAGATGGACTTGTACCAACACTTGAAGATGAGTAAACAAACCAGTAAGATGCACTTGTACCAACACTTAATGATGAGTAGACAAACCAGTAAAATATACTTGTACCAACATTTAAAGATGAGTAGACAAACCAGTAAAATAGACTTGTACCAACACTTCAAGATGAGTAGACAAACCAGTAAAATGGGCTTGTACCAACACTTAAAGATGAGTAGACAAACCAGTAAAATGGGCTTGTACCAACACTTAAAGATGAGTTGACAAACCAGTAAGATGGACTTGTACCAACACTTAAAGATGAGTAGACAAACTAGTAAAATATACTTGTACCAACACTTAAAGATGAGTAGACAAACCAGTAAAATGGCTTGTACCTACACTTGAAGATGTGTAGACAAACCAGTAAAATATACTTGTACCAACACTTAAAGATGTGTAGACAAACCAGTAAAGTATACTTGTACCAACACTTAAAGATGAGTAGACAAACCAGTAAGATGGACTTGTACCAACACTTAAAGATGTCTAGACAAACCAGTAAAATGGGCTTGTACCAACACTTACAGATGAGTTGACAAACCAGTAAGATGGACTGGTATCAACACTTAATGATGAGTAGACAAACCAGTAAAATATACTTGTACCAACACTTAAAGATGAGTAGACAAACCAGTAAGATGGACCTGTACCAACACTTGAAGATGTGTAGACAAACCAGTCAAGTGGGCTTGTACCAACACTTGAAGATGAGTAGACAAATCAGTAAGATGGACTTGTATCAACACTTAAATATGATTAGACAAACCAGTAAAATATACTTGTACCAACACTTAAAGATGAGTAGACAAACCAGTAAAATGGACTTGTACCAACACTGAAAGATGAGTAGACAAACCAGTAAAATGGGCTTGTACCAACACTTAAAGATGAGTAGACAAACCAGTAAAATGGGCTTGTACCAACACTTTAAGATGAGTAGACAAACCAGTAAAATGGGCTTGTACCAACACTTAAAGATGAGTTGACAATCCAGTAAGATGGACTTGTACCAACACTTAAAGATGAGTAGACAAACCAGTAAAATATACTTGTACCAAACCTTAAAGATGAGTAGACAAACCAGTAAAATGGGCTTGTACCAACACTTGAAAATGTATAGACAAACCAGTAAAATCTACTTGTACCAACACTTAAAGATGTGTAGACAAACCAGTAAAATATACTTGTACCAACACTTAAAGATGAGTGGACAAACCAGTAAAATATACTTGTACAAACACTTAAAGATGAGTAGACAAACCAGTAAGATGGACTTGTACCAATACTTAAAGATGTCTAGACAAACCAGTCAAATATACTTGTACCAACACTGAAAGATGTGTAGACAAACCAGTAAAATGGGCTTGTACCAACACTTAAAGATGTGTAGACAAACCAGTAAAATATACTTGTATCAACACTTAAAGATGAGTAGACAAACCAGTAAGATGGACTTGTACCAACACTTACAGATGAGTTGACAAACCAGTAAGATGGACTTGTACCAACACTTAAATATGAGTAGACAAACCAGTAAAATATACTTGTACCAACACTTAAAGATGAGTAGACAAACCAGTAAAATGGACTTGTACCAACACTTAAAGATAAGTAGACAAACCAGTAAAATGGGCTTGTACCAACACTTAAAGATGAGTAGACAAACCAGTAAAATGGGCTTGTACCAACATTTAAAGATGAGTAGACAAACCAGTAAGATGGACTTGTTCCAACACTTAAAGATGTCTTGACAAACCAGTAAAATGGACTTGTACCAACACATAAAGATGAGTAGACAAACCAGTAAAATGGACTTTTACCAACACTTAAAGATGAGCAGACAAACCAGTAAAATGGGCTTGTACCAACACTTAAAGATGAGTAAACAAACCAGTAAGATGGGCTTGTACCAACACTTAAAGATGAGTAGACAAACCAGTAAGATGGGCTTGTACCAACACTTAAAGATGAGTAGACAAACCAGTAAAATGGGCTTGTACCAACACTTAAAGATGAGTAGACAAACCAGTAAAATGGACTTGTACCAACAATTAAAGATGAGTAGACAAACCAGTATAATATACTTGTACCAACACTTAAAGATGAGTTGACAAACCAGTAAAATGGGCTGGTACCAACACTTAAAGATGAGTAGACAAACCAGTAAAAGGGACTTGTACCAACACTTAAAGATGAGTAAACAAACCAGTAAAATGGGCTTGTACCAACACTTTAAGATAAGTAGACAAACCAGTAAAATGGAATTGTACCAACACTTAAAGATGAGTTGACAAACCAGTAAAATGGGCTTGTACCAACACTTAAAGATGAGTAGACAAACCAGTAAAATATACTTGTACCAACACTTAAAGGTGAGTTGACAAACCAGTAAAATGGGCTTGTACCAACACTTAAAGATGAATAGACAAACCAGTAAAATGGGCTTGTACCAACACTTAAAGATGAGTAGACAAACCAGTAAAATGGGCTTGTACCAACACTTAAAGATGAGTAGACAAACCAGTAAAATGTATTTGTACTGTACCAACACTTGTTTACAAACCAATATAATACCTTTTTTAAATAATACGCCTGCAACACTACCATTTTAAGTTGACATAATATTGATGGCTGCAAAATTATGATATGACACATTGCTGTTATGATAATTACCACTACCATGAACTAAACAAAAGTTCACGCTAGGTAGATTTGTAATATTATTTATACCAGTGGATGTCACATAATAATAAATGTGTGGTACAATATGCTTCCCAGATGCGCACATGTGAGTGTGCGTGTGTGCGTGCGTGTGTACTGGCGTGCTTAATAACTTTACCTTATTAGAATGTACATATTGTTAGTGTCTACAGCACAGCGAGAGTAAAGGTCAAGGTTCCATATGGGTATTATTGCTATTGTTCAGCAAGGAATGTTTAATAAGGTGACGTTGTACTACATTAAATGGCATTTAATAATAGATTGCATTTGGGAATATTCTTATTTAAGCAATATGTGTATCAATAACATTTGAATCTTTTGAAAAAATTTTTAAGATAAACTGACTGACTTCAAAACAACATGTATACTTCTATATATATACACAGAGAGATATGTATTATATAAAAAAGATGATTTGATGACAACATGGAGTTTCACATCGCTGTTATCACCAAAAATGTAATAAGGCGAAACCACTTCGATAAGGTGCACATGCTCGTCGTGTATTTTGACAGATGGGAGCAATAAAAATGTTGTTTACGTACATATCAAATTCAAACTAATTTGTGTTTATAAAGTCAATTATTTCCAGTGATGTAAGTATTATATTGACTTTATGAGATATCTATGAGAATGTCTGAAGCAATCCAGGTCAACTTCCCACCATCAGACAGCGCGAGAATGAAGAAAGCTAATCTGATAATTAGACAATAATTCTCACTATTATATAGACATGATCTTGAGGCAACAATTCAAGTGGCCAGAACAGGATATCGTAGGATCCCCTTGTGGCTTTCCATAAAAACGTAGTTTACAAGCAGCAGTACACTCAAGGCATTGTCCTATGCAAGAAAGACTGCACTTATCCGGATGTTACATAAGCAAGTATTTTATATTTGTTTTGTAAGTCAAGTTAATCAATCCTTTATTATAATTATTTTAGTTTAACATTTTTATTGCATCTATGATATATAATAGCATTAATAATAACATGCAAAATTTATATTTAGAGCAAATTGGTCGGGCAACACGTTTTAACAGCCCTTCACTAATGAAAATCACATATAAATGTAAACATTTCCCGATAAATGTAATCAATAATAGATGGTTAGATAAGTAACCAGTAATAGATGGTTAGATAAGTAATCAAAAATAGATGGTTAGATAAGTAATCAATAATATATGGTTAGATCAGAAACCAATAAAAGATTGTTAGATAAGTAACCAATAATAGATGGTTAGATAAATAACCAGTAATCAATATTAGGTCAGTTACCAATAATAGATGGTTAGATAAGTAACCAATAATAGATGGTTAGATAAGTAACCAGTAATCAAAAATAGATGGTTAGATAAGTAACCAATTATAGATGGTTAGATAAGTAACCATTTATAGATGGTGAGATAAGTAACCAATGATAGATGGTTCGGTAAGTAACCAATAATAGATGGTTAGATAAGTAACCAATAATAGATGGATAGATAGGTAAGATAAGTAATCAATAATGGATGGTTAGATAAGTAATCAAAAATAGATGGTTAGATAAGTAATCAAAATAGATGGTCAGATAAGTAATGAATAATATATGGTTAGAAAAGTAGCCAATAATAGATGGTTCGGTAAGTAACCAATAATAGATGGTTAGATAAGTAATCAAAAATGGATGGTTAGATAAGTAATCAATAATATATGTTTAGCAAAGTAACCAATAATAGATGGTTCGGTAAGTAACCAATAATAGATGGTTAGATAAGTAATCAAAAATAGATGGTTAGATAAGTAATCAATAATATATGGTTAGATAAGTAACCAATAATAGATGGTTCGGTAAGTAACCAATAAGAGATGGTTAGATAAGTAACCAGTAATCAATAATAGAAGGTTAGATAAGTAACCAAAATAGATGGTTAGATAAGTAATCAATAATAGATAGTTAGATAAATAACCAGTTACCAATAATAAATGGTTAGATAATTAGCCAATAATAGATGGTTAGATAAGTAATCATTCATAGATGGTTAGATAAGTAACCAGTAATAGATGGTTAGATAAGTAATCATTAATGGATGGTTAGATAAGTAATCAATAATGGATGGTTAGATAAGTAACCAAGTATAGATGGTTAGATAAGTAATCAATAATGGATGGGTCGATAAGTTACCAATAATAGATGGTTAGATAAGTAATAAATAATAGATGGTATGATAAGTAACCAATAATGGATGGTTAGATAAGTAACCAATAATAGATGGATACATAAGTAACCAATAATGGATTGTTAGATAAGTAACTAATAATGGATGGTTACATAAGTAACCAATAATAGATGGTTAGATAAGTAATCAACAATAGATCGTTAGATAAGTAATCAATAATAGATGGTTAGATAAGTAACCAGTAACCAATAATAGATTGTTAGATAAGTAACAAATAATAGATGGTTAGATAAGTAATCAATCATAGATGGTTAGATAAGTAACCAGTAACAGATGGTTAGATAAGTAATCATTAATGGATGGTTAGATAATTAATCAATAATGGATGGTTAGATAAGTAACCAAGAATAGATGGTTAGATAAGTAATCATTAATGGATGGTTACATAAGTAATCAATAATGGACGGTTAGATAAGTAATCATTAATGGATGGTTAGATAAGTAATCAATAATGGATGGTTAGATAAGTTACCAATAATAGATGGTTAGATAAGTAATCAATAATAGATGGTATGATAAATAACCAATAATGGATTGTTAGATAAGTAACCAATAATAGATGGTTACATAAGTAACCAATAACAGATGGTTAGATAAGTAATTAACAATAGATCGTTAGATAAGTAATTAATAATAGATGGTTAGATAAGTAACAAATAATGAATGGTTAGATAAGTAATTAATAATAGATGGTTAGATAAGTAACCAATAATGGATGGTTAGACAAATTACCAATAATGGATGGTTAGATAAGTAACCAATAATGTATCGTTAGATAAGTAATCAATTATGGATGGTTAGATAAGTAACCAATAATGGATGGTTAGATAAGTAATTAATAATAGATGGTTAGATAAGTAACCAATAATGGATGGTTAGACAAACTACCAATAATGGATGGTTAGATAAGTAACCAATAATGTATCGTTAGATAAGTAACCAATTATGGATGATTAGATAAGTAATCAATAATGGATGGTTAGATAAGTAACCAATAATGGATGGTTAGACAAGTAATCAATAATGTATGGTTAGATAAGTAATCAATAATAGATCGTTAGATAAACAGTCAATAATAGATGGTTAGATAAGCAATCAATAATAAATGGTTGGATAAGTAATCAATAATGGATGGTTAGATAAGTAACCAATAATGGATGGTTAGATAAGTAACCAATAATTGATGGTTAGATAAGTAACCAATAATGGATGGTTAGATTAATAATCAATAATAGACGTTAGATAAGTAAGCGATAATAGATGGTGAGATAAAAAATCAATTGTAGATGGTTAGATAAGTAATCAATTATAGATGGTTAGATAAGTAACCAATAATGGATGGTTAGATAAATAATCAATAATAGACGTTAGATAAGTAATCAATAATAGATGGTGAGATAAGTGATCAATTATAGATGGTTAGATAAGTAATCAATAATAGATGGTTAGATAAATAATCAATAATAGACGTTAGATAAGTAATCGATAATAGATGGTGAGATAAATAATCAATTGTAGATGGTTAGATAAGTAACCAATAATGGATGGTAAGATAAGTAATCAATAATAGACCGTTAGATAAATAATAAGTAATAGACGTCAGATAAGTAATCAATAATAGATGATGAGATAAATAATCAATTGTAGATGGTTAGATAAGTAATCAATAATAAATGGTTACATAAGTAACTAATAATAGATGGTTAGATAAGTAATCAACAATAGATCGTTAGATAAGTAATCAATAATAGATCGTTATGTAAGTAACCAGTAACCAATAATAGATTGTTAGATAAGTAACAAATAATAGATGGTTAGAAAAGTAATCAATAATAGATGGTTAGATAGGTAACCAATAATGGATGGTTAGACAAATTACCAATAATGGATGGTTAGATAAGTAACCAATAATGGATCGTTAGATAAGTAATCAATTATGGACGGTTAGATAAGTAATCAATAATAGATGGTTAGATAAGTAACCAATAATGGATGGTTAGATAAGTAACCAATAATAGATGGTTAGATAAGTAATCGATAATAGATGGTTAGATAAGTAATCAATAATTGATCGTTAATTAAGTAGTCAATAAAAGATGGTTAGATAAGCAATTAATAATAGATGGTTGGATAAGTAATCAATAATGGATGGTTAGATAAGTAACCAATAATGGATGGTTAGATAAGTAACCAATAATGGATGGTTAGATAAATAATCAATAATAGACGTTAGATAAGTAATCAATAATAGATGGTGAGATAAGTAATCAATTATAGATGGTTAGATAAGTAATCAATAATAGATGGTTAGATAAGTAACCAATAATGGATGGTAAGATAAGTAATCAATAATAGACCGTTAGATAAGTAGTAAGTAATAGATGGTTAAATGAGTAATCAATAATAGATGGTTAGATAAGTAATCGATAATAGATGGTTAAATAAGTAATCAATAAAAGATGGTTAGATAAGTAACCAATAATAGATGGTTAGATAAGTAACCAATAATAGATCGTTAAATAAGTAACCAATAATAGATCGTTAGATAAGTCTTTCTGAGTAGTAATTATTTTTCAATGATGGTTTGTTTATTTAAGAATAGAAAAGTTATAAATACTCAAATAAAAGTAAAAACTATGAGAAATCAAGATTTGAAACGAGTAAACGATACTAAAAGTTTGATAAATATAACAATGAACGTCAAAAAAACATGATGAATTGTGTATGGAGACCATTTCATTATGATTGATAATTTATTTCTAAACATGTACCTGGTATATGATATAACTCCTAAATATTAAACACACTTGCCGAAATGATTGTAGGTAAAGTTTGACAATAATTCATGATGTCTCGTACGGAAATAGTCTATATACTGATCCAGTCGATGTGGATTAGATAAAAGTTAACCTGTAGGAACACCTTGATTTCTTTTTATTATCAGTATCATAAAGGTTGTCACACGTACGCTAGTGGGGGTCGCTCACTGCGTATTATCATACTAAGTGCACAATGAAATAGCCGTGTTGTCAATATAAATGTTTGACTTATCTTGTTTATCACCAGTTAGCATTAATAGTGACAAGCCACAGTGTTATGTTGATATAATTATGTTAAATGATGAATTATCAAAAAACAGGGCAGATGGACATCAGCAGTCAGGATGAATTTACTAATTTTAACATCAAAAGCGACATTGAGTTTATTATGAAATAAAAAAAACATCATTCATCTGGTCACTCCATTATCAAAACCATTCTAGCCTGGAATGCTACGATAGATGTTGCACCGATACAGCCACTTGGAGCGAGTTCCGTAGTCTAATCTTTTACTTTGTTACCTCTTATAGTGTTATTTCTGTGATATATATTAATTATAGGTATTTTTATCTTGACAAGAGCTGTCGGGGGGACAGCGCACTCGACAATTTCGATGCTGTTCTAAATTCTAAAACAACAGCCTTTTTAGGAAATAAGATCCAAATTGAAGACAATTATAACACAGCAGTGGTGAAATTAATGTATAAGTATTGCCTGTCTGTTAAAAATAAATTAGCCAAATAACTCACCAACACTATTTATTTTCTTTTATTAACAGTTATGTTTTTTTTGAAAACAACAAAGTGAATGATGGCTCGTATCATCTTAATAATATTCAATTTAGCCTTTGCCATTTGTTACATTTGTCTTTCAATCTTTAAAATTGCTTTATGGATTCATTAACCATTGCTGATAAATAATCCCAGTAGGTGTACAAATACCTAACTTAAGGCACATCATGGACGTATAATAACCCTAAATACTTCAATTGTTTGACTAGAATAATATAAGTTGGTCAAGCAAAACTAATATAAAAATTAAACATTACCTAGCAAGAATTTAAAATAAAGTGTAAGCTATAGTTAAGATGATCTTCTGTTTCAAGATTAGTTTATCAGTGTTTAACATATGCTATACTGTTATGCACTACCTTCAACTCATATGGTAACATACCTGTTTTTGTTAATGGATCTATAGTCTTGAACCAACACATACAGTTTAACAATGCTGAATATCTTTCTATATTCTAACTTGTTCAGATGTATACGTGTATATACAATATAGGTCACTAACTTCATATCAGAGGGCAATATGTCGGTACCAATTCATGAAAACGGATATATTGTTGAAATAATATTGTACCAGCATGCATAGTTTATCACACTGAAAGACTGACCATATTTGACAAACAGCGAAGCTCTATGCCTTGTATTACAAACTTTAACCTGCTAAAAAACAAAGTCCGAGAGGGGCATAACTCAGTAAAAATGCAACCCAAAATGCGTTCCGTAGATGATACGTAGATGATACAGAACACAAATGATAGGTTGATGAAATATGTACCTGCTCAAAAACCAGATTTCTAAATCTAAATGGGCAATAATTCTACAAAGATGCAACCAAACGATATGGTTCTTATCTATTTGCGTTCTGTTGATGATGCAGAACACGCATGTGCAGTTTCTTTCATATTGAACGAGTGGTTGCAGAGATATGTTACCTGATGAACAAGAGCTTTCGGAGGGACAGCGCTCGACTAATTTGGTGCTGTTCTAAAAAACAGCTTTTTCAGGAAATAAGTACCAATTGGAAGGCAATTAAAACTCAGAGGTGGTAAAATTTTACTATAATTATTGCTTATCTATTAAAAATAGATTAGCAAAATAAATGCACCAAGACTATTCATATGCATTATAAACAGTTATGCTTTTTTGAAAACAACAAAGTGAATGAATGGCTCGTATTGCCTTAATAATATTTATTTCAGCATGACATATAGGCCCATGCACTAACTTTACCTCAGAGGGCAATATATCGGTACCAGTTCATGAAAATGGATCTATAGTTGAATTAATCTTGTACCAGCATGCACTGTTTATCATAGTTGGATACTTTTTAATGAAAATGAAGAAAAATAAATAAAAAATAAAAACAAGAAATATCAAGTGTCCCCCTCCACCAAATGTCTGTGAAAATAACAATATATTTCATAATAAGTAGCGATGTATCCATGAATATCAAGACCTTCGTGTAACCTTGACATTGACATTTATAAAAAGGTCTCGATATTTCTACAGGTAAATACAGGTGACACATCATCATGACATGATGACGATTTGTGTCAAGCTATTTTAAAAAACATCCATTTTAAACAAAGACATATCAAACAAACTGAAAGTGTAACCTTGACCTCTGAGGTAAAGTTCTTGGTGTTAACACGACACTTTGTCATGCCATGTTGATCAATTGATAAATTTAGCCAAGTGTTTTTTTAAATAATTTGAGATAATGTTACAGACTGGACAAATCTCAAACAGACTCAAAGTGGTTTCGAACAAACTCAAAGTGTGACCTTGACCTTTGAGGTACAGGTCTGGGTTTTACACACGACACATCTTCATGTCATCTTGATCAATTGAGCCAAGTTAAAGACAAAGTTACAGACCAGACACGAAATATCAAACAATTTAAAGCTTGACATTGACCTTTGAAGCAAGGTTCTGGGTCTTACACGCGACACTTCATCATGTCATGTTGCTCAACTGACCGTTTTGAAATTTATCAGTAGTTGACAAAGTTACAGGCCGGATACGAACTATCATACAGACTGAAAGTGTCGTCAAACAAAGTTAAAAGTGTAACCTTTGAAATGGGAGTCTGGATGTTTTGCGCGACATGTCGTCATGTTATGTTGATTATTTGTAGCAAGTATTTATAAAATCAAAGTGTGACCTTGACCTTTAAGATACGGTTGTGGGTCCTAAGCGTGACACATTGTTATGTCATGATGATGAATTGGGCCAAGTGTTTTTGAAATGTATCTATAGGTGAAAAAGTTACAGATCGGAAACAAAACAGACTGAAAGTGTCGTCAAACCAGGTAAAATTTTGACCTTTACCTTTAAAGTGGGAGTCTGGAAGTTACGCACGACATGTCGTCATTTTAGGTTAATCATTTGTAGCAAATATTTATAAAATCAAAGTGTGACCTTGACCTTTAAGGTACGGGTGTGGGTCTTAAGCGTGACACATAGTTATGTCATGATGAAGTGAAATTTATCTATAGGTGAAAAAGTTACAGACCGGAAACGAAACAGACTGAAAGTGTCGTCAAACAAAATTAAATTGTGACCTTGACCTTTGAAGTGGGAGTCTGGATGTTACACGCGACATGTCGCCATTTTATGTTGATCATTTGTAGTAAGTATTTATAAAAATCAATCTTAGCATGACAAAGTTACAGGCCAGATACAAAATCTTACACAAAAATTTGTCAAACTAATTCGAAGTGTGACCTTGACTTTTGTGGGTCTTACGCTAACATGTCGCAATGTCATGATGATGAATTAACCTAAATGTTTTTTAAATGTATCCATAAGTGACATAGCTAAACATATCGGACATGAAATATCAAAATGTGTCGTCAAACAATGTTAAATTGTGACCTTGACCTTTGAAGTGGGAGTCTGGATTTATGCTCAACACGTTGTGTTATGTTGATTAGTTGTAGCAAGTATTTATAAAGTGTATCTATGAATGACAAAGTTACAGACTGGACATGAAATCTTACACAGACTCAAAGTGTGGCCGAATCTAATGTTGAGAGAACTTGTGGCCAGACCCTTTTGCCTTAAATTGTATTTGACTTATATGCATGATAAATATTGTAATATGTGTTTATTTGGCAATAAAATATGTTTAAACTTAAAAAAAGTGTTGTCAAACAAACTCAAAGTGTGACCTTGACCTTTGAGGTACAGTTGCAGGTCTTACGTGCGACACGTCGTCATGTCATGCTGATAAATTGAGCCAAGTGTTTTTGAAATGAATCCATAGATAAAAAAGATACTGACTGGACATAAATCTCAAGCAGCCTAAAAGTGTCGTCAAACAAAGTTGAATTGTGACATTAACCTTTGAAGTTGGAGTCTTGGTGTTATGCGCGACACGTCGTCATGTTATATTGATCATTTGTATCAGGTATTTATAAAATGAATCTATATGCATGACAAAGTTACAAGCAAGCCTGACACACAATAACGGATGAACGGACGCTGCGATTACTACATGCCATAAAAATCGGGCAGCGTGGTGGGGGGGGGGGGGGGGGGGGAGGGGGGGGGGGTTACATCAATATTAAACTTTACAGAATAAAAAATTTAAAAGGGAAATAATTCTGCCAAAATGCAAACAAGAATCTTGTCTCTTTGTGTATCCTAGAGTATGTTGAACACACATGTGAAATTCCATTCATGTCCAATGATAGGATGATGAAATAAGTACCACATCAAAAATTTATCTGTAAAATGCGATCTAAAGTTATAGTTCTTATCTCTATGCATTCCATTCATGATACTGAACACACATGTGAAGTTTCATTTATAGTGTATGTGTGGTTGCATAGCTTACCGATAAAAAAAACTTTAACCTGATAAATTGGGTAAAAGAAAAGGCCATAACTTTGCCAAAATGGTATATTTAAAATGCAAAAGTTCATAACAAAACATTTACTATTAATAAAATAATACCTTTCAAATCGTAATGAACTGAAACATTTCATTAAGAGCACGTGAAATTACCGACGACACATACCAACGCGGTGTTCTTATATAGTAATTTCGTCTATGAGAACATGTTTTCTCTATATCTCATGAAATCTTGATATCAAAACTACACATATCTTTCTACTCTTGGTGCTCCAGGTAGTCCCATTTTTCTAAATTGATATAAATGTTTCTTTTCAATTCAGAACCTCTGCGTATACTTATTGGTGTTGACACTTTGCTGCAGCTGATGACGGAGGAATAACTTCTCGGTTGACATTATATGTTACACCTTTTTTTTCAAAAATTGCACCAAGATGTGGGAATCTGGAGATTAATCTTACTTCGTCATATTTCCAGCCGTGCAAACTATATAATAATGTAAATATTGCGACTTGTTGTCATTTTTTTCAGTAAAGATATTGTTATCATAAACAACTATTACACCAGTATAAATTTATGTAATTTAATTCAATTTAATAAATCAGAGAGATAGTTAGATAGAAAAGACAGTTAAAGAAAAGAAAATGTGGATTCAAGAAAAATATAATGTATGACAATACATGGATATATTATATATCAATTTTCCTCTCAAACAGCCTAAACTGTAATATATTGTAACACAACAACTAGTAGCATATACATGTATCATAAAATGTTAGACTTTATGTCACTTCCTCACCCCCATATAATTGTTTTATATTTCTTATAATTTATGCACTTCACATCTTCATAGAATAAATGCTATATCATAGCATATCTAGTCGTGGAATTTTACGTCACCATGGAATCTATATACGTCGTGTATCTAAGTATGTAATAATATATAAACTGTTTTTCACGTCTCATAATTCCATTCTCTAACAAGCTGACGTTTTGGAAATTCTTGTCCACCATAGAATTAATATGTATTCATCTTGGTACTTCGTAATTTTATGGTTTACGAATCGACATTCCATCCATTTTTCACCAAGACCAAAAAGGAAGAGATATTTCTATAAGTAAAAGGAAATTGCTTTTACTATATAGAAATGGTATTGATGAATTTAATAATATTTTTCTCGCGTAAATCGTATTTACATATCATCTTATTTTCTTAAGATTCATATAGTACAACTTAAACTTGGTAGGTCATTCAAATGTCATATATAATATAGTGTGTCACCTCATTATATTGTAAGAATGAATGCTATATTCTTCCATTTATTCTTCCATATATCAGGCCAAAGTGAATATTTTTTTGTTTCTTCATAGTATGTTTCATCTCGGATTTCATTTTTAAGATGACTCGACATATGTTGATTTTATGAAAATATCAGCACCTCCGGGTGATTGACCTCTTCTCATTAACATATCCTATATTATTTATTAAATAAACACTACCTGTATGTTGTGTTTGCAATGAAAAGTGCAATTTTCATAATTATGTCTCCAAGCTTGCAGTCTATGATAAAGTTTGCTGTGTGGTGACCGCTAAAGCCGACGAATAATATGACTCTGTGATGTAATCCTTTCTGTGGTTTTAGCCGAAGTTTATTTATTGATTTCCCAGTAGATACAGATAATGTCAAAACTCAGTGATGTTATTATTTCTGTGGTTGGAAAAATGGAGCCCATTCAGCGATCACCCAGTAAATATAGATAATGTCAAAACTCAGTAATGTTATAATTGCTATTGTTGGAAACATGAAGCTCATTCAGTGATCTCCCAGAATATAGAGATAAAGTCAAAACACTGTGATGTTGTTATTTCTGTGTATGGGAACATAAAGCACTTTCACAAACAGTCGATAAAGATAATATTAAAACTCAGTGATGTTATTATTTCTGTGGTTGGAAACCTGATTCTCATTCAGTGCTCTCCCAGTAGTTATAGATAATGTCTAAACACAGTAATGATAATATTTGTGTGGTTGGAAACATGAAGCTCATTAAGTGATCTCTCAGTAGATATAGATAATATTAAAACACAGAGATGTTAGTATTTCTGTGGTTGGCAACACGAAGCTCATTCAGTGATCTCCAAGTAAATAGAGACACAGTATAAACACAGTGATATTATTTCTGTGGTTTAAAACATGAATATAATTCAGTGATCTCCCAGTAGATATAAATAATATTAAAACACAGCGATGTTATTATTTCTGTGGTTGGAAACGTGAAGTTCATTCAGTGTCTTGTAGTAAATATAGACAATGTCAAAACACAGAGATTTTATTATTTCTGTGGATTGAAACATCAAGCTCATTCAGTGATATCACAGTATATATAGATAATGTCAAAACTCAGTAATCTTATTATTTCTGTGGATGGAAACAAGAAGCGTATTCAGTGATATTCCAGTAGATATTGATAATGTCAAAACTCAGTCATATTTTTATTTCTGTTGTAGGAAACATGAAGATCGTTCATTGATATCCCAGTAGATATATATAATGTCAAAACTCAGTGATAATATTATTTCTGTGGTTGGAACCATGTAGCTCATTCATTGATGTCCTTGTAGACATAGATAATGTTTAAACGTAGTGATATTATTATTTATGTAGTTGGAAAGATGTAGCTCATTCAGTGACATCAAAGTAGATATAGATAATGTCAAAACTTAGTGATGTTATTATTTCTGTGGTTGGAAACGTAAAGCTCATTCAGTGATCTCCCAGTAAATATATATAATGTCAAAACTCAGTAATGTTATTACTTCTGTTGTTGGAAACACGAAGCTCATTCAGTGATCTACCAATAAATATAGATAATGTCAAAACTCAGTAATGTTATTACTTCTGTTGTTGGAAACACGAAGCTCATTCAGTGATCTACCAATAAATATAGATAATGTCAAAACTCAGTGATGTTACTATTTCTGTGGTTGAAAACATGAAGCTCATTCAGTGATATCCCAGTAGATATAGATAATGTCAAAACTTAGTGATGTTATTATTTCTGTGGTTGGAACCATGAAGCTCATTCAGTGATATCCCAGTAGATATAGATAATGTCAAAACTCAGTGATGTTATTACTTCTCTTGTTGAAAACACGAAGCTCATTCAGTGATCTACCAGTAAATATAAATAATATTAAAACACAGTGATGTTATTATTTCTGTGGTTGGAAACAAGAAGCTCATTCAGTGATCTCCCAGTAGATATAGATAATGTCAAAACTCAGTGATGTAAATATTTCTGTGGTTGGAAACATGAAGCTCATTCAGTGATCTCCCAGTAGATATAGATAATGTCAAAACTCAGTGATGTAAATATTTCTGTGGTTGGAAACATGAGGCTCATTCAGTGATCTCCCAGTAAATATAAATAATGTTAAAACACAGTGATGTTATTATTTCTGTGGTTGGAACCATAAAGCCCATTTAGTGATCTCCCAGTTAATATAGATAATGTCAAAACTCAGTGGTGTTATTATTTCTGTGGTGAACGTGAAGCTTATTTAGTTATCTCCCAGTAGATAAAGATAATGTCTGCGTTATTAAACGTTTTTAGTGAGGTTAGAAGTTTAACCAAGATATTTGTTTGTGGTTGAAACATATTTTATGTCTATATACAATATAGAAATTGAGTTGGGACACAAATTATTCCAATTGTGTCAGTAAGTGCCTTGTCCTGCCACCAATTTTGCCAGTTAGTGCCTTGTCCTGCCACCAATTATGCCAGTTAGTGCCTTGCCCTGCCACCAATTGTTTCAGTAAGTGCCTTGTCATGCCATCAGTTTTGCCAGTGAGTGCCCTGTCCTGCCATAATTAATGTCAGTTTGTTCCTTGTCCTGTTACCAATTCTGACATTTGCTGCTTGTCCTGGTGCATTGACCTGACACCAAATGTGTCAGTTAGTGCTTTGTCCGGCCACAAATTTTGTCAGTTAGTGCCTTGTCCTGCCATCAATTTTGTAAGATAATGCTTTGTCCTGCTATCAATTTTGTCAGTTATGGCCTTCGCCTGTCACCAACTGTGTCAGTAAGTGCTTTGTTCTGCCATCTATTTTGTTAGTAAATGCCTTGTCCTGCCACTTATTGTGTTACCTAATGCTTTGTCCAGCCATTAGTTTAACAAACCCGCCACATTGACGTCTCGGTATATGTGCGTTAGTCCGTCTGTCCGATTTCCTTATTTATTATGTTTTTTCTTTAGAATACAAGAGTGTGACACGTCCAGCCGACAGCTATGAAGACTGATTACATATCTTTGACTTTCTTTTATTATGTTTGTTTCCAACAATAGTTTTCCTGTTAAAAAAATGAACATAAACTAAAGCCTCGTACACTTGCACCTTTATTTAGTTGCATATATGCAAATTTGCTCACAGGAGCAAATATTGTCTGGTGAACGCATTTATAGATGTGAGTAAATTGACTCCATATGCAAATTTGTACGTGTTCGATGTAAAGCAATGATACACGAAGTCTCACCTGAAAGACCTTAACTTTCGTTGGTATGTCATAGTATAAAATACACGACCATCGTTTAAAATACACGATCATCGTATAAAATAATACACGACCATTGTATAAAATACGCGATTGTCGTATGAAATATACGATCATCGTATAAAATGATACACGACCATTGTATAAAATACGCGATTGCCGTATGAAATATACGTTCATCGATCCTCGTATAAAATAAACGTTAATCGTATAAGATACACGATTATCGTATAAAATACACGATCATCGTATAATATAAACGATCGTCGTATAAAATACACGTTCAACATAAAGAATATATGTTCATCATATAAAATACACGTTGATTGTATAAATTACATGTTCATGGCGTATTTTGAACTACAGTTTTGACCATTTCCAAAAAATACACGTTCGTCGTATAAAATATACGATGACCGGATATATATATCGTATTTATTATGCAAAGAATGTGTATACTTTATGTTAAACTCATAATTTATACGATGATCGTTTATTTAATAAATATTTTATTCGATTATCATGTATTGTTTACGATGATTGTGTTAATTTCAGAAAATGTGTATACTTTATCATGAAAGTATATTGTATACCAAGATTCTATACGTTGAGTAAATAATTTTAACATGATGAACGAATATGAACGAACTGTCGACCATATTGGTGCACCAAAGAAAAACAAAATATATGTAATTTGATCAACCGGTCGATCGATAGTTGGTAGTTGGTTGTTGGTAAATGGATATTCGAATAAAATTCTGCCGAACATGTAAATAAAAACAGCTCCTGCGTAAATAAAAACAAAACGAGAGAGAAACTCTAGCATTTTGCTCTCGTTTTAATGTTTCAATGACATTGTATGTGTGAATGTTTGTATGCTATTTTGAAATAATGTATGTTTAAACCAACTGCTGACCAGTTGCCAGTTGTGGATTCGGAAATATTATTATAATCACGATCTAATTACATAGTTTACTCGTTTGCATACGCTTCAATTAGTCAATAGAAAACAAATGTATCTTCATTTGAAATCCGAATCCCAAACTTGCAACTGGTTGATACATGTAGCTGGCTAGTCGACCGAATCCCCAACTGAAAGTTTTGAATCGCCTTCTGTTAAATATATTGATTGTATTGAATGAACTACGCGGCACCGGTGAATCTACTGGTTGTATTGAAGGAACAACGCGGCACTGGTTAATCTACTGATCGTATTGAAGGAACAACGCGGCACTGATGAATCTACTGATCGTATTGAAGGAACGTCGCGGCACTGGTGAATCTACTGATCGTATTGAAGGAACAACGCGGCACTGGTTAATCTACTGATCGTATTGAAGGAACGTCGCAGCACTGGTGAATCTACTGGTCGTATTGAAGGAACGTCGCGGCACTGGTGAATCTACTGATCGTATTGAAGGAACGACGCGGCACTGGTGAATCTACTGATTGTATTGAAGGAACAACGCGGCACTGGTGAATCAACTTATCGTATTGAAGGAATAACGCGGCACTGGTTAATCTACTGATCGTATTGAAGGAACGACGCGGCACTGGTGAATCTACTGATTGTATTGAAGGAACAACGCGGCACTGGTGAATCAACTTATCGTATTGAAGGAACAACGCGGCACTGGTTAATCTACTGATAGTATTGAAGGAACAACGCGGCACTGGTGATTCAATTGATCGTATTGAAGGAACGACGCGGCATTGGTGAATCTACTGATTGTAATGAAGGAACAACGCGGCACTGGCGAATCTACTGATTGTATTAAAAGAACAACGCGGCACTGGTGTTTTTATGTAGTTCTAGTCGATGTTTCCATTGTTGAATCATTGTGTTTAATAAAAATTAAATCAAAGATTAAAAATTATCCTAATCCCCAAGTTGAAAATTTGAATCGTTTTCTTGTGAATATACTTATTGTATTGAAGGAACACATGGTGAGGTGTTTATTTTATTGTTATAGACTTTTACTCTATTGAATTGCTTTGTTTACGGACGGACCATTTTATTTTCGGGGCTGGAATTTTTTTGAAAAAAATAACCGAGCCTTCAGTTTGCAAAAAGAAAATATCCCAGCTCGGCTTTGAAGTGAAAAAAATAAACTAGCTGCAGAAATGATGAAAAAAAAATAATCTAGCCTCCACCCATATTCTTGAAAAATGCTGCGTGTCCATGGAGAAGGAAAAGCATATGCCCCTTTCAATTCTATTCAAACCAGCTCGATAAAAAAGGCCGGAGAAAGAAGTGTCCAACAGCACAAACTTGAAAGAATTAAGAACACACCCAAGATGATTTCATAAGATATCTGATTCAATAGTAATGTAAGAATACTTCTTTGCATGTGTCTGGGATCCTACATTTTTGTAAGGTTTGGTCACTGATTCTAAACACAATCAATAGAAATGTTATGACTATAACTTTCAAGTCAGCTGACACGTTGCAATACCATCTCCTTAAATGTATAACATATTACAATGCCATTAAAACAGAGCAAGTACTCTGCACCTAACCTAAATTTCAGTGTTTGCATAACCACAACACATTACATTATATTCCACTTGTATATATGTTCTTAAATGATTTAGAAGAAGATTTTGTAAAGAATGGCTTTGAAGGAATTGATATTAGCACTATGAAAATGTTTATTTTATTGTATGCGGACGACATAGTGAAATTTTCTGAAACGCCAAATGGATTACAAAAAGGTTTAGATATTTTAGCCAATTACTGCAAACGTTGGAAATTAAAAGTAAATACTACAAAAACAAAAATAATGGTTTTTAGGAAAGCAGGGTTACTACCTAGGAATTTAACATTTTTGTACGAAGGAAATGAAATTGAAATAGTTAAATCGTTTTGTTATCTTGGGATTGTATTCACTCAAGGGGGGTCATTCAATGAAACACAAATTACTTTGGCAGGCCAAGCGTTGAAAGCTATTTTTAAATTAAATAAATATATATATAGATTCACAAATATTTCGGTCAAACACAAACTTGATTTATTTGATAAACTTGTAAGCCCGATACTTAATTATGGATCTGAAGTTTGGGGTTTTACTACGGCTTTAAATATCGAAAGAGTACATACAATGTTTTGTAAAAAAGTGCTAAATGTAAAAAGGAGTACACAAAATGATTTCATTTATGGAGAATTAGGAAGAACAAATCTTGTCACACAAAGGCATTATAACATTGTCAAATATTGGTTAAAAATAATTTGCTCTGGCGAAAATAAATTTGTAAAACTCGTATATAACATGATGAGAAGTGATGCTGATCTGCATCCAAATAAAAAGAACTGGGTAACGTTATTAAAACAATTATTATCTGATCTTGGTTTTTATGACGCTTGGTTATTCCAAGGTGTTGGAGATAACACTTTGTTTTTGTATAATGTAAAACAAAGATTACAAGATAATTTCATTCAAAATTTACATTCTCGTCTTCGAATCTCAAGTAGAGCGAATACCTACACTTTAATTTTTGATAATTTTGCTTTAAAATCTTACTTGTATATGGTTAATATAGAAAAATACAGAATTGCGTTATCTAGGTTAAGACTCTCATCTCACAATTTACAAATAGAGGCTGGAAGATGGCACAAACCTCATAGTATACCTTTAAATGAACGTAAATGTACCACATGTGATACATTAGAAGACGAATATCATTTTGTAATTGAATGCAGATTGTATAATCAAATAAGAAACACATATATAAAGAAATATTATTGGAAAAGGCCAAGTATGTTTAAATTTTTAGCACTTATGCAAAGTCAAAACGAAAAAACTATTAGATGTCTTAGTGTTTTCGTGTTTAAAGCTTTTGAAATAAAGAAAAATGAAATATTCAGTTAACCCAACTTACACTGCTATGTTACAAGTTTACATAACTTATATGAAATATAAAAACAATAACATAGAAAACATTTTTGAATACAATTGCATCTAAATTCAAATATTGTATTAACAGTTTATATGTTTGGAATATTGTCATCAGCAATACTAAATTATGATTGAAATATGTCACCTTCTCCGCACAAATAAGACGAAAATTACGAAACAGTGTTATGACACTGAAATGAAGAAAACAAGAACATAATAAGTGTGTTTATGTGCGTGCCTGTTCATGTGCAAATATGTGCGCGCGCGTGTGTGAGTGTGTGTGTGTGTGTGTGTGTGTGTGTGTGTGTGTGTGTGTGTGTGTGTGTGTGAGAGAGTGTGTGAGTACGTCTGTGCGTTGTATTTAGTTGTACACATTTCACATGCAATTACTGCACCATTTGTTGTATCAATTGTAAATATGCATTGTATGTTGTATCCTCATGGGTCTTATGGCCTATTGGAATTTCTGAATAAACGATATTATTATATATTATCTATTATTAACTTGATTGTGTAAAAACTTATTCAAAGCTTTGAAACTTAATGCACTTTAATAGCGAAAGTTCAGATAGACTGTCTGGTTTATGGTATACATGTAGAACTTGTAGTGAAGATGGGTTTTTCTTGCTATTCTTTTTGTTGTTGTTTATGTTTCAACAATGCATAGTGCTCTTAATATCAAAATGAATATGGTTTCATAATTATATAGTGTCCTCTTCCGTTTTAGTCTGCTTGCTTTCATTTATACTAATCTTTACATTGCACACAATTTCTTTTCAAGTACTCCCATCTGGCAACAACTTATGGCAATGGGGGTCACTTCAATTGCAGCATCGGCATTAATGGTTCATGGTACCTCTATGATGGACTACGGGAGTACCACAATCCAGGCTCTGGACTGAATAAACAAATAAATCCACTATTCACCACCTAACTTAAATTGAACAGTATATTTCATGCCTTCTGTTCATTGTTTTTACTATTGAAGCACCTACAATATGAATTCTTAAAAAAGGAAGTTCAATTTTGTATGAAGGGTTATTCTTTAAACTGTAAAATTTGCAACGTGCTTGAAATGTTTCTGTGAAGAAAATATCAACCCTTGGTTAATCTTTAAAAAAATTATCTAATCAACCTTTCCAGTCAAAAACGTATTTTGGCTCTCAAGAAATGAAAAAAAAATCAGCTCAAAGGAAAATCCCAGCCCCTCCCCCCCCCTCCCCCCCCTCCCCCCCCCCGGCCCCCCCCCCCCCCCCCCCATCCTTGAAAGTAAAAATGGTCTGTCCCTTAATACATATAAATAAGCGCTTGAAAGAAACAACGAATCCCCAACTGGCAACTGGTTGGTACGAGTAATGTCATTGCGGGGATTTTATAAATTACGTCATAGCGCAAGAAGGGTAGGATGTTAGGATGAAAAATCCGTTACAGGTAAAAATACGCGGAAATCCTTGTCCGGTGTCACGTTAGATTCGCACGCACTACAGAATGTCCACGCTTTATGGGTGTACAATAATGCGTATTTATCTGGTGTTAAATTAAGTTATGTATCTATATTTTATTGATTTGTTTCATAATACCTCAACTTCAAATTGGTAAAGGTTAGAAGAAATATTTCGTCCAATAAAATGTTTAAAATCGCATTGACAAAATGTGCAGTTTTATCTTCAACAAAGAAACAAGAAAACCTGGCAAAACTCATTTGATATAAAAAAAAATTCCAATCAGTCATATTGTTAAAGTTACTAATCTAAGTTTTATCAGAAAAGAAATCATCCAAAATATAGAAATTTAAATGTAATGTTAGGATGTTGAGTATACATAGATTAGAAAAGCTAGTGCCCAGTAAGAAAAATCTATAGTCGAGAAATGATGTTGTGTATCAAGTAAGAAAATGTACGAAACTTGTGCTTATCATGCAGTTGGTGTTTGCCTTGCGTGATTTAAGCACCAAACACGTTAATGTGCTTATCATGAAGGTAACACTTGTCTTGTATAATTGAGACACAAACAGGTGCTTATCGTGCAATTGGTGCTTGTCCTGTGTAATTTAGGTACCAAACGCGTGGTTCTCATGCCGTTGGTGCTTGACGTTTGTAATTTACGTACTTAATGTGTGATTTTCACGCCGTTTATGCTGAATTTTTGTAATTTAGGTACCAATCGTGTGGTCTCCATGCCATTGGTGCTTGTCTGGTGTAATTTAGGTACCAAACCTGTGGTTCTCATGGTGTTAGTGCCCGTCTTGTGTATATAAGGCACCAAACGTGTGGTTCTCCTGCAGTTGGTTCTTGTCTTGTGTTATTTTATTACCAAGCACGTGCTTATCATGCAGGTAGAGCATCTCTTATGTAATAAAGGTACCAAACGTGTGATTTTCATGTCATTGATTTGTGTGCATATCATGCAGTTGGTGCCTGTCTTGTGTATTTTAGGTACCAAACGTGTGGATCTCACGTCGTTGATGCCTGTCTTGTGTATTTTAGGTACCAAATGTGTGCTTATCATACAAATGGCGCTTGTCTTGTGTTATTTAAGTACCACGCGCGTGGTTATCATGCCGCGTGATAGTTTTGTGTAATTAAAGTATCGGATTGGCAATTGTGCTTGTCTTGTGCAACTTATGTTACAAATATTGTGTAATAAATAACTCAAACGGATGGTTATCATGCAGGTAGCCCTTATCTTTAGTAATTTAGGTACCAAACATGAAGTTACAATGCATGTGTAGTTTTTTGTGATTATCTTGTACGTAGCGTTTGTCTTTTGTATTTTAAGTGTCAAACGCGTTAACCACACAAGTAGACTGTGTACCTTGATATAAACTAATAATCGAAGTTGTGGTTAACACAAAATTTAAGTTTGCCTTTTGCAAATAGGTTATTAACATTTTCATGGAAACGCCCGATTTGTGGAGCGCTTGGTACGGTGGTAGAGCATAGGACCGATGATTGGGGAGACGCGGGTCCGATACCCCGCCACGTCTATGCGTTATCATAGTGTCCTTGAACATTTTATCCGCACAGGTTTAAATATGTTTAAATAATATTTTTTTCTCGGTCTAATGAAGTTACCGGACGTGTGATTTTCACAGTATTGATTAAGTCAAAGACACTGGTACTGGCGTGTTTGTGCAGTACGGTTTTAAACAAGGTTTTAAACACAAATGTATACAGGGAGCGAACATAATAGGAGAAAGTAAAAGTGAGAATAAGGGAACTGGAACCCATAGTCGCAGGTTCGATCCCCCGCTCCCCTATTTAAAATACTTATCAGTCTTTCGGATGAGACAAAAATTAAGATTCAATGTATCGGTGCTTTCACCGGGCATGTACTCGGGGGACCCTTAAAAGGGTATTCTGTATCTCTGTACTATCCTCCAAAAATCTAAATATTACTTATACTCTTCTGGAGGCGTTTTGCACATAGGAGAAACGGTGGCGACGATAAATATAATTCAGAATAATGTTATGGTAGGGGAGAACATTGGAACACATAATGATAGACGACAGAGAAAGAATAATAGGTGGTTAGAGAGAGAGAGAGAGAGAGAGAGAGAGAGAGAGAGAGAGAGAGAGAGAGGGGAGAAAGAGAGAGAGAGAGAGAGAGAGAGAGTAAAGTTTTGAAATGAAGAAAGAATAAAGAAGATCGGAACTGTAAAAAAACATAAAAGAGAGTAGAAAATGGAGTGATGGATAGTGGGATAGCAGAGAAGTAGATATCAGAAATGATTAAGGGGTTACGAGAGAAAGAGAGACAGAGGTGGGATAGGAGAGAGAAAGAGATAGAGAGAAATATTGCAGAAACGGAAAGGAGGGATATTAAGACAAGAGTTTTAAAGTAAGAAGAGGATGAAAGGATGCATGAAACGGAGTGATGAGGGGAGTGGGTTGGGGCAATCACTCCATAACGGTAAACGGATTGCTTATTGATTATTTTAATATATAATTTATTATGATATACTCTCATCGGATCCGCTCGATACAAAAATATGTAGGGAATTAAGAACATATATCGCAAATCTAAAGTAGGACAAAATCTCTCCTTATTAAATCTTGATAATGTATTAGTAAGGAAAGCTTGTATTCTTTTTCATACTTCTAAATATTAAAATTCGTTTAAAATATATTGTTTTAACATTGTGGAACAACTATTTATAAAAACAATCCGCCTTATTACATATTACGCCGTATAAATGTTACAATTCACAAGCAAGTTGGAGTATTATGTCTTATGTAATAATAAAGTGTGTTTAGTTTTTGTTTACCATCTCGCCTTGAACTGATCATTTAGGCGAGCATCTATAATAATAATTATTGTTGTTGTTTTGATAAAGCCTTTTCTTTCAACTAGATCAGAGACATATAAACATTTAAGGTACAAAACATATCCTGTCCTCTGACATAAATGCGAAAATTGCACCTTGTTATCACAGCAAAATCACTCAACCGCAATAAGAGGTCATAAAGTCGAAACCCCAATTTTTTTTACCATAATTAACACATGCCGCATACGGAATGGAAATAATAAATTGCAGTAAATAATATTACATTTAATTTGAAAGCATGATGTCAGAATATTTAAATAAAATGAAGTTTTATTGTGTTTAAACAGTAAGGAATAAAACTATCTGGTAAATACAATTTATCGTCCCATTAGAGCAATAATGTACCAAGTGTTTATGGAATAAGAAGGCACTTGGTACCTTTTTGCATCAGTGAGCGTGATGTTATATTAATGAGTCTAAACATATTAGTGACAAGGAATAATAAATGGGCGAATGTGTAGGTGAGTGAGTGAATGGATGAACGAATAAATGAATAAAACTATGTAGCGGTATGCTGTAACGAGTATGAAGTATTTAACTTTGACTTGCAAATAATGATTGATATCATTAGCGCCACGGCAAATTCTCGTTTCCGTGACGCGTGACTTGCAACCGCATATTGCTTTAAATTAATGCTCGATTTATTCGCATTTACAAAATATTAACTTTACTTTTGATTTTGTAACCGATCGGTCATTGTTTCAAGTATAACTTATTGATTTGTATAGTATATATTCCTAATTTTTAATTTACGTAAATGATATGTTGTCCACCATGTTTTTATAGCTATGTTATTCAATATTTAATATTTTTATTTTACTAAAGTTATTTTCGCTATTTTCTTTTATTTTTATTCTTTAATGATAAAATAGAAGTTTATCATTCATGCTGTTTAATCAGCGATTTCACTATTATAATACTGTATGAAATGATTGTGGGTATTTTTCGCCGTTTTGCGAAGGAATACCTGTGTATAAGTACTTAATTCTCCGTAGTTACGCCAGTTTCTATAAATATGTTAACACCACTCGATCAGGTAATAGTTCAGCTTCCGATCGATGTATGTTTCACTTAAATAACAGTTATTATTTTGGTAAAAAGATATGTTTAACCGGGATTGACTGTTGGTGATTTTCCTTCACTTATTGCGGTCAATGACGTATATTTTCTATTGTTATAAGTGTATGTTTTAAGAGTAAAATAACACCCCAGTAAGTTTTTGGCTGTTCAACCTATGTTTAAACAAAGACATGCGTTTTCAAATGATTAATAACTTTCAAACACATATAATTATTCGATTCAAAACAATAACAAATGCGGGTGATTTTTTCTGCATGTGAAACTCATGACCCCACGGCACATCCACACGCGTGGACTATCGGGAGTGCGTGTGAATCTAACGTGACACCGGTTATAAAGAATTGTAAGATATACAGAAGCTGGCCCACCATTAATTTCACATATACCGTAATATTAGCACAGTAGACTGTCACACTTACAGTTGTGCTTCAAACTCCATGAGAATTTCCAGAATTCATATACAATTCAAGCAGAACACAAAAAACAGTTTAATAGTACCTTTCAAGTGCATTTTCACACTCACACCATCTTGAACGACCACTGTCAATTTTCTATGGAACTTCTTTCGGGTACTACCATTTTGACCCCCTGGTTCCTGGTCTAAATCCAATCCATGTTTTTGTTAAAAACTTTAATCACAGGAGCTTGGGGAGTGGATAATAACGTTTAATGTTGGTGGGCAGGTCCCCTAGCGTATATATAGAAACAAAGGAAAGAAACAAACGTGGACCCCTAACGTGAAGTTTCTAAGTCAATAGGCCATAAATTTTAACAAACCCGGTCTCGTTCTATTGCTGAATGATTTATCTTCAAGATCGATCCGGTAAGTAAAGCAAAAACGATGCTTAAAGGTAAATATTTGGTGCTAACAGCATAATTTTTGTCTACCAACATCTGTGGCAACGGAAGTATCATGTTCGGATATCCTTGGCTTTATTTTTTCAAACTGACCACGCGCTGAAGCGTAAGCATCTCCATGACTTGGATCGGACGACGTTTAAAAAAATACAGCGAATTTTAGCCAATCACACATGGCACTGTATTTGCTCCGTACATAAATGACGTCATATCCGTTGCCACAGATGTTGGTAGACAAACATGACGCAGTTTTTAGGAACCAGTGCACTATCGTCTTCAAACCGCTGATGAATGCATAAACAACGGTACGATCATTCAGCGATAGAACGAGACCGGGTTTGTTAAAATTTATAGCCTATTGACTTAGAAACTCTAATTTTGATCTGGGAAGGGGTCCACGTGTTTGTCCTTGTCTCTATGTATACGCTAGGGGACCTGCCCATCCCCATTAAACGTTATTATCCACTCCCCAAGCTCCTGTGACTTTAATGAATATACTATTTTAAGTTTTATTTTATATATTTAAAGAGTTACTGTAGCTGGCAATATACTTAGTACGTTAACCAAGGACAAAACAGTTACTGCACAGTTTGATGTAGTTTAGGAAAATAGGATTACAGTCTGTGTTCAGCAAAGTCTTCCTTGTCATATAGAAGATTGAAAACATTAGGATTCATCTGATTTGCAATTTGCTTTGTTCCTGCAATAGTGTAGGGCTTATCTTTAACGTTGTAGCTGCGAGATACATAAAACACTGTACAAGGCACACTGTACATGCCCCCAACAAACAAATACACATTGGTGTGACTACTTGAAGGCACGGCAGGCCAAGGCAAAATAAAAGTCCTTAAGTAAATGATATATGTTTTACATAGAAAAATACACTCAAAGCCCCTGATAATGGACCATTGGTCATTTACATTTTTAAAAAATATTTCCAGACCTGTAAGTTTACTTTGACCTAGTTAGGACACTGTTATACACACCACCACCTTCCCACTTTACAGACGTGTAGAGAGACACTCTCCTCTACGTCTTGGCTCGTAGTACTGGAAGTGAAACTCGATTCAAATTCACCTTTTAATACATCTTATAGTTTAGACTTAAGTTTCTTGTGTGTCTGCGTGTGTGTTTTCTGAATAAAAGCGTCATAAAATAAAAACAAACTATTGAAGTAAATAACAATCATACCACTCCTCCGTAAAACTCACTAGAATGCATGATTTGATTTGATACGTCTTGACTCGCAGTGTACTGGGTTTGATACTCGTTGGAGATTCGCTTTTGAATACATCTAAGTGTGCGCGCGTGTGTGTGTGTGTGTGTGTGTGTGTGTGTGTGTGTGTGTGTGTGTGTGTGTGTTCAAATAATAACGAAACAATAACGGTGAAAATAACAAACATATTTTCGAAGAAATTAGTAGAATTCAACAGTTAGAGTTTATAATGATCAACTTTATCTAAAATTGATTCAAAAGACAGGACCCATGATTGAATTTCGTTTGGTGTTCTATATATAAAGTAAAAACGATTTACAACAAAGATATTTCATTTCTATACTTATTGATTGTATGGCATCGTATTTTAAATCGTATTTGTTGTATTTTTGTATTAGTCATTATATACGTTTGGTGTATGCACATGCCGTTTGGAGATGTCTTTTATCATGTCCGGTTATTAAATCGTCATAATCATCAGCATTAGTATTTGCGCCAACGGTTCAATTTTCTACCGTATTATCATTCTGCATTGGCCTAGTCAACTGACAAGTATCTGACGCTGCAGATACATCGAGGCAGAAGGTGAATGTTTGCTGAAGCTGCCCTGTCAGGGAAGGTCGGTGTTTGCTGTAACTCCACTTCCAGTGAAGGTGAGTGTTTGCTGTAACTCCCCTGACAGCGAAGGAGAGTGTTTGCTGTAGCTCCATTGCCAGTGAAGGTGAATGTTTGCTGAAGCTCCACTGCCAGCAAAGGCGAGTGTTTGCCGTAGCTCCACAGCCAGCGAAGGCCAGTGTTTGCCGTAACTCCCCTGCCAGCGAAGGTGAGTGTTTGCTGTAGCTCCCCTGCCAGCGAAGGTGAATGTTTGCTGAAGCTGTCCTGTCAGGGAAGGTCGGTGTTTGCAGTAACTACACTGCAAGCGAAGGTGAGTGTTTGCTGTAGCTCCACTGCCAGCGAAGCTGAGTGTTGGCTGTAGCTCCCCTGCCAGCGAAGGGGAGTGTTTGCTGTAGCTCCCCTGCCAGCAAATGTGAATTTTTGCTGAAGCTTCCCTGTCAGGGAAGGTCAGTGTTTGCTGTAGCTCCACTGCCAGCAAGGCGAGTGTTTGCCGTAGCTCCACTGCCAGCGACGACCAGTGTTTGCCGTAACTCCCCTGCCCGCGAAGGTGAGTGTTTGCCGTAGCTCCCCTGCCAGCGAAGGTGAGTGTTTGCCGTAACTCCCCTGCCAGCGAAGGTGAGTGTTTGCCGCAGCTCCACTGCCAGCAAAGGTGAGTGTTTGCCGTAGCTCCACTGTCAGCGAATGTGAGTGTTTGCCGTAGTTCCCCTGCCAACGAATGTGAGCGTTTGCCGTAGTTCCCCTGCCAGCGAAGTTGAGTGTTTGCCGTAGATCCCTTGCCAGCGAAGGGGAGTGTTTGCCATAGCTCCACTGTCAACAAAGGTGAGTGTTTGCTGTTGTTCCCAAGCCAGCGAAGAGGAGTGTTTGCCGTAGCTTCGCTGAGTGCTTGCCGTAGTTCCCCTGCCTGCAAAGGTGAGTGTTTGCCGTAGTTCCCCTGCTAGCAAAGATGAGTATTTGCCGTAGCTCCAATGCCAGCGAAGGTGAGTGTTTGCCATAGTTCCCCTGCCAGCGAAGGTGAGTGTTTACCGTAGTTCCACTGCCAGCTAAGGTGAGTGTCTGCCGTAGTTCCCCTGCCAGTGAAGTTGAGTGTATGCCGTAGTTCCACTGCCAGCGAAGGTGAGTGTTTGCTGTAGCCCAACTGACAGTGAAGGTGAGTGTTTGCCGTAGTTTCCCTGCCAGCAAAGGTGAGTGTTTGCCGAAGCTCCCCTGCAAGCGAAGGTGAGTGTTTGCCGTAGGTCAACTGTCAGCGAAGGTGAGTGTTTGCCGTGGCTTCACTGCCAGCGAAGGTGAGTATTTGCTGTAGCTTCCCTGCCAGTGAACGTGAGTGTTTGCCGTACATGTAGCACCCTTGCTAGCGAAGATGTGTGTTTGCCGTAGCTCCATAACTGCGAAGGTGAGTATTTGCCGTAGCTCCCTTGCGAGCGAAGGTGAGTGTTTGCCGTAACTCCTTGCCAGCGAAGGTGTGTTTTTGCCGTAGCGCCACTGCCTGCGAAGGTGAGTTCCCCTGCCAGCCAAGATGAGTGTTTGCCGTAACTCCACTGCCAGCGAAGATGAGTGTTTGCCGTATTTCGCCTGCCAGCGAAGGTGAGTGTTTACCGTATCCCCACTGACAGCGAGGTGAGTGTTTGTCGTAGCTCCCCATCCAGCAAAGGTGAGTGTTTGCCGTAGTTCCTCTGCCAGCGAGGTGAGTGTTTGACGTAATTCCCTTGCCAGCGAATGTGAGTGTTTGCCGTAGTTCCCCTGCCAGCGGAGGTAAGTGTTTGCCGTAGCTCCCCTGCCAGCGAAGCCGAGTGTTTGCCGTAGTTCCCATGGTAGTGAAGGTGAGTGTTCACCGTAGTAACACTGCCAGCGAAGGTGAGTGTTTGCCGTAGTTCCCCTGCCAACCAACGTGGTGAGTGTTTGTCGTAGCTCCCCTGCCAGAGAAGGTGAGTGTTTGCCGTAGCTCCACTGCCAGCGAAGGTGAGTGTTTGCCGTAGCTCCCCTGCCAGCGAAGGTGAGTGTTTGCCGTAGTTTCCCTGCCAGCCAACGTGGTGAGTGTTTGTCGTAGCTCCCCTGCCAGAGAAGGTGAGTGTTTGCCGTAGCTCCACTGCCAGCGAAGGTGAGTGTTTGCCGTAGCTCCCCTGCCAGCGAAGGTGAGTGTTTGCCGTAGTTCCACTGACAGCAAAGGTGAGTGTATGCCATAGTTCCCCTGCCAGCGAAGGTGAGTGTTTGCTGTAGCTCCACTGCCAGCAAAGATGAGTGTTTGCAGTAGCTCCACTGCCAGCGAGGGTGAGTGTTTGCCGTAGTTCCACTGACAGCAAAGGTGAGTGTATGCCATAGTTCCCCTGCCAGAGAAGGTGAGTGTTTGCTGTAGCTCCACTGCCAGCAAAGATGAGTGTTTGCAGTAGCTCCACTGCCAGCGAGGGTGAGTGTTTGCCGTAGTTCCCATGCCAGCGAATGTGAGTGTTTGCCGTAGCTCCCTGCCAGCGAATGTGAGTGTTTGCCGTAGCTCCCTGCAAGCGAAGGTGAGTGTTTGCCGTAGCACAACTGCCAGCGATGGTGAGTGTTTACTGTAGCTCCACTGCCCGTAAAGGTGAGTGTTTGCCGTCGCTCCACTGCCAACGAAAGTGAGTGTTGTCGTAGTTCCTCTGCCAGCGTAGGTGAGTGTTTGACGTAGTTCCTGTGCCAGCGAAGGTGAGTGTTTGCCGAAGCTTCACTGCCAGCGGAAGGTGAGTGTTTGCTGTAGCTCCCCTGCCAGCGAAGGTTAGTGTTTGCCGTAGCTCTACTGCCAGCGAAGGTGAATGTTTGCCGCAGCTCAACTGCCAGCGAAGGTGAGTGTTTGCCGTAGTTCCACTGACAGCAAAGGTGAGTGTATGCCATAGTTCCCCTGCCAGCGAAGGTGAGTGTTTGCTGTAGCTCCACTGCCAGCAAAGATGAGTGTTTGCAGTAGCTCCACTGCCAGCGAGGGTGAGTGTTTGCCGTAGTTCCACTGACAGCAAAGGTGAGTGTATGCCATAGTTCCCCTGCCAGAGAAGGTGAGTGTTTGCCGTCGCTCCACTGCCAACGAAAGTGAGTGTTGTCGTAGTTCCTCTGCCAGCGTAGGTGAGTGTTTGACGTAGTTCCTGTGCCAGCGAAGGTGAGTGTTTGCCGAAGCTTCACTGCCAGCGGAAGGTGAGTGTTTGCTGTAGCTCCCCTGCCAGCGAAGGTTAGTGTTTGCCGTAGCTCTACTGCCAGCGAAGGTGAATGTTTGCCGCAGCTCAACTGCCAGCGAAGGTGAGTGTTTGCCGTAGTTCCCCTGCCAGCAAAAGTGAGTGTTTGCCGTAGCTCCATTGCCAGCGAAGGTGAATGTTTGCCGTAGTTCCCATGCCAGCGAAGGTGAGTGTTTGCCGTTGCTGCATCTCCGCGAAGGTGAGTGTTTGCCGTGGCTCGAGTGCCAGCGAAAGTAAGTGTTTGCCGTAGCTTCACTGCCAGCGAATGTGATTGTAAGTCGTAGCTCTCCTGCCAGCGAAGGTGTGTCTTTGCAGTAGCCCACTGCCAGCGAAAGTGAGTGTTTGCCATAGTTACCCCGCCAGCGAAGATGAGTGTTTGCCGTATCTCCCCAGCCGGTGAAGGTGAATGTTTGTTGTAGCTCCAATGCCAGCGAATTGGAGTCTTTGCTGTAGCATGTGCTCGGCTACAAGTTTACCGTTACGTTGTGACTTATTCAGTCTACTTGCACTTTTAAAATAATCGTTAACTGTTGTATAATTGAATCTAGATATTCAATGCTTCTTGTTTTATACGTAATTTTTCTGATTTGTTTAATTAAGGTTTGGATGTTATTCTTTTAAAGATCGTAATCAAAGTACTTAAAGTACTGTTAGTGATTGTGCATTGTAGACTTCATTGTCAGGAAAATGTATGTTAGATACAAAAATAACTAGTTTTGGTATAACGTGGTAACTTCAGAATGTTAATTCAATTCAGTAATTCTTATATTTTGTTTGATTACAGCTTTTTACATTCTTCCGAGAAGTGTGTAATAATGATCAAAAAGGAACCAAACTGTTAGTCATTACAGTAAAATGTCTGTGACCAACTTACTTTGTGTACCGTCCATAAATCATGGAACCAGAGGATCAGAGACGAATAAGAAAATTGACAGAAAGAGCAAAAGAGATATACGAAGTGCGAGTTGCCGCCTTCAATCATAACGTATGCACCATTAGACAATCTATCGAAGCAACTGTTCCGCAAATAGACAGATATCAGGAAAATAAAACCGTGTTAAAAGAGATTGAAGGAACACTACAAGAAGAAATTAATAAATAGCTAAATCAGTCAAATGAGTTTAGAAAGTACTTAAGAGGACTTAACTTAAACACAGTTGAACGAAATGTTGAACTCAGTGCACATAGCACTATTAGAAACTCAATGGAGATAAAGGTAGTGCTAGCTATTGAGCTTATCAGTACATTAAAAGGAGAATCAAATAATGGTCATGAGAAGAACTATGATGATGACAGCTCACGTGTTTATAACACACACACTCAGTCAAATTCAGGAAGCGAAAGCTCAAAGGGACGCAAACATAGTTCAACTCGTTCACGTCATTCTAGTAGGTCAAAACATTCGGGTTCAAGTAAATCAAGCCGCATGAGTGACATTTTGTTACAAAGGAAAACCAAGGCAGAGGCAGCCAAAGCTAGGCTTAAAATCGTTGAAGAGGCGGAATAAAAAACTTAAGAGTAAAACAAAATGAATTAGAGTTAAATGTGAAAAGAGAGCAGGCAGAGACAGAAGTTATGTTACAGAAACAGATATCTGACTTGGCATGCAGTTTGAATATTTTACAGTGCAAAAGGGAAGTGCTGGAAGCCGAGGCTGAGTTGTCAGTTGTACGTGACATGCTGGACGAAGTTGCTTCAGAAGATAACAGTTTAACATTCCAATCAGAAACCTGATATTGTGAAAGACTTTGTTGAGAATCAAATTCCAGCTGTTCGTAATAGTGGCTTAGACCCAAAAGTGCCAGACTATGTTCCCGAAACTGTTCCGAAACCGCAAAGCGAGAGTAACTGTAAAGAAAGTGCAATGTTCAACAAACCAGTAAATTCGGTTTCTCCAGATGGTGCAAAGCAAGAGATAGGAATATCAGATCTCACGAAATATATAATGAAAAAAGACCCCCTGCTCTCCAGATTATCACATTTTGAAGACCGTCCAGAGAGGTACTTCAGCTGGAAGAACAGTTTTATTAATGTTGTTAGGGAATTAGAGGTTACAGCCACAGAATGACTGGATCTTTTGAATGAATTGCTAGGCCCCGAATCAAGAAAACAAGCATCAAGTCTCAGAGTTTCAAATGCTCGTGATGAAAAAGGTGAGCTTCGTTAAATTTGGCAGCGCCTAGATCAAAGATATGGGGTACCCGATCAGGTTGCAGAATCCTTGAAAGCCTGGTTGGACAAGTTTCCGAAAGTGAACATAGGTAAAAGAGAACAGTTATATGAGCTGTCAGATTTGCTTGCTGAGATAGCATCTGTTAGCGAAAATGAGAAGTACAAAGTGACATTAGCATACTGTGATTCATCATATGGTGTTAATAGTATTGTCAGCAAATTACCAGGATTCTTACAAAACAAGTGGGTTGACTATGCCAGTCAAAACAAGCTACACCATTCCGTCATGTATCTACCATTCAGCACCTATGTTGAATTTATCCACAGAATGGCTGTTCGTATAAATGATCCCAGTTTCAGATTTCAACAGTTCGACAGAGTTGACAGTGGAGTTCACACGAAACCAGTATTCAGACCACTACCTGAGCATCATATTAAGAAGACAAACTTAGAAACAGACAGGTCACATAACCAAATAGACGTTAAATGTGTGCTACATGGTGATACTGCCAAACATAACTTGAAAAGCTGCCGTGTATTTGTGGGAAAATCAATTTCTGAAAAAAGAGAGATCGTTGAAAAGAATGGAATTTGTTTAGAGTGTCTGAATGGGAAACATTTCGCAAAAGACTTAAGAAATCATTAAGTGTGGTAGTGCTCGTAATTGCACTAGTTTTTATATTGAACAAGGTTCTGCAGGCTCTGGCGGGGAACGTCCTATAAAAGAACAATTTAGTCATGTTGATGCAAAATGTACAGAGATTTGTTGAGATTCTACATTCAAGGGAAACTCATGTGCTAAAACAGTCCTAGTACGCATTTATCCCGAAGGAAGACCATTAAAAGCTTTGACGACCTACGCCATTATAGACGACCAAAGCAATAAGTCCCTTGCCAAATCTGAACTTTTAGATCATTTTGGTGACAGGTTTCAATCTGTCGAGTACTTACTATCATCTTGTACTGGAAGTGTGACAAAATCGGAAAGACGTGCAACAGGATTTGTAGTAGAATATTTTGATTGAACATGTCAGTTGAAATTTCCACCATTGCCTGAGTGCTATGAGATACTCGACACCAAACAAGAAATAGCAACCCCCGCAGTACCAACACGGGACATTGAACATTTAGTACCAGAGATTGATGCTAAATCAAAAATTCTGTTATTTGGTTGGTAGAGACTTACTCGCGGCACATCATGTCTTGGACCAGAAAATCGGTATTGGGAACGCGCCATATGCACAACGCCTGAGGCTAGGCTGGGACTTCGTTGGTGAGACATGTTTAGGAATGGTGTACCAAACTGATGTAGTAAATGTCAACAAAACGAACATTTTGTACAATGGCCGCAGTTCAAAATTCAAACAATGTCTCAATGTGTTTGAAATAAAAAATAAAATATTTGAAAGGACTTCAGACGATGATACACCCAGCTTATCACAAAAAGACAGAGACTTTCAAAAGATCATGGAGACAGAAATGTCAAGATCATCTAGTAGCAATTTAAGTGCTCCGTTACTATTTCGGAAGACCAAATCAAAACTTCCAAATAGTTATGGGCAAGCCAAGCGCAGAACAGAGAATTTAGCCTTGGGTTAACAACGAGATCCAGTCAAACAGGAAAACTTCGTTGAATTCATGAAGAAAATATTATCTAACAACCATGCAGAAGAGGCTCCTCCATCAGTTGATGACGGTGAAGAACTTTGGTATCTACCTATATTTGGTATTTTTCATCTGAAAAAGCCATCCAAAATCCGTGTTGTGTTTGATTCAGCGGCAAGATTTGAGGGCATTTGCTTAAATGACGTCCTACTAAAGGGCCCGGATTTAACAAACAATCTTGTTGGTGTTCTATAGAACTTTCGTAGAGAAAATTTTAACGCTATGGCTGACGTCGAACAGATGTTTTTCAACTTCGAAGTACATGAGAAGCATAGAAACGTTTTACGATTCTTGTGGTTTAAGGACAACGGTCCAACCAAGTCACTTGAAGAGTACAGAATGCGAGTTCACGAGTTTGGCAATTCCCCATCGCCTGCCGCCGCTAGCTATGGAAGCCCTGTGTATGTTCCGGTACTCCTTATGTGCAGAGGAGTTTGGGCCTAGGATGTAATGTCGTGAGAGACCTTTTCACATATCAGGTGTCTGTGGAAGAGAAACCCTACACCAAGAGAGGGATTTTGTAAACGATGAATGGACTAAATGTATTTGATCCGCTTGGTTTAGTTGTACCAGTAATATTAGATGGTCGTTTAATCATTAGGCAAGCTATACAAGACAGTAAAGTAGATTGGGATGATCCTTTGTATGAGAACATCAAGAATGAGTGGCGAAATTGGCAACACTCCTTCACTTACCTAGAACAGTTGGAAATGCCAAGGTCATTCACAGATTCGTTATAAAAAGATACTGCGAAGTGTGAACTACACATGTTTTCTGATGCTTCCAAAGAAGCCATTGCTGCTGTAGCATACATTCGGTCTTAAGACTCTAAAGGATAAATTAAAGTAGGTTTTGTGTTAGGCAAATCTAAGTTGGCTCTTAGTCATGGACACACAATTCCTAAACTAGAGTTGTGGGCTGCAGTTGTTGCTACGGAACTTGGAACATTTATACAGAAACATCTTTCCATACCATCAAAGTGTACGTACTTCTATACAGACAGTCAGGTTGTGTTAGGCTACATAAACAATGAATCTTGACGTTTTTTAAGTGTTTGTCGCTAATAGAGTTGATAGAATACTTACGGCATCTTCACGAACTCAATGGAACGGATGATTGGTCTGTCGAGACGTGTTTTAGAATATATTTTGTGTGGTTCTCAGGTTAAAAATCTTACCAATGAGGTACTGTGTACGCTAATGGCTGAAGTCATGTGTAGTATTAATATCAGACCAATTACAGCAGTGTCAAATGACCCTAGCTTACCTACGGTTCTATTCCCAAATGTACTTCTAACTCAAAAATTGAACTCTAATATTGAGCCTTATCAGGACTTGAACATAAAGGATATGTACAAATCTCAATGGCGACAAGTCCAAATCCTAGCCGATCAATTTTTGAAGCACTTGAGAGGACAGTATCTACAGGGCCTACAGACTAGGAAGAAGTGCAAAATGAACGTTCCTACCTACACAAAGGAGATGTTGTCTTGATGATGGGCAATAGTGTACCTCGTATTCAGTGGCCAGTTGGGGTCATTGAAACGGTATTCCCAAGTTCAGATGGACTAGTGCGCAAGGTTTCAGTACGTGTGATTAATGATGGTAAACCATCGATATACACACGCCCTATTATTCAGTTGATACATTTACTCTCTGAGTGACTATTCATTACGTAGATTTCATATTGCGAGTGACTTCTAGGATGTGAAAATATTAGTGATTTGTTCGCCAAAAGTGTACATTTAAATGCATAATGTAGAACGATATAATGTGTCTTTAGCTACTAGTATTTTTTGTATAAGGCATGTGGGGTTTGAAGCATTTCAAGTTGTTAAAGGACTTTGGAAATTAACAGGGTATGTAAGGAAAAGTATGTGTAGGCCTAGAAACAACTTACATGAATTAATGTATGCGTAAAAGGCCAGTTTCAATTTTGTTTATTTTTTGCTTTGAATGTTAAGCAATGTGTTGCAAGGCATAAATTCCCACTTGAGCGTGTTAATGAATGAATGAGTGGTCTTTTACGGCACGTCGACACATAAATAGGTCATTTTGTGCGCGCATGAGCGTGTTAAGGTTTAGTAATTTTGATTCCGAAATCAGGCGGGGGATGTAATGTTTCGGGTTCATTAACTGCGTAAAAAGGTCTGCCTTAATGTTTAGGAGTTGTCTCTCGTACACCGTTGTGTTTAATAATGTACTTTCACTTTTCAATTTACCCATGATGCTAAACGGAAGAAACAAACATGGCGCCTGTAACTCAGTCTTGAATATTTTCTAGATTTTTTTTAGGCAAACTAGGTTTCCCTCACAGAGTAAGTTTGTTCTCTTTTTCATGTTAATAGGATTTTAAACTAGATAGAAATATGTTTTGTATTGATTTATTATGAGAAGTGTGTAATAAAGATGAAAAAGGAACCAAACTGCTAGTAATAACAATGGACGTAATGTTTTTTTATGAGATGGCGAAAGAAGTTCATGTTCCCGTTCAATATCAATGCGTGCAGTTATAACACCTCTATAATTTTTGTAGTGCTGACCTGTTTGGTATAATAACTGAAACTCAACAGTATTAGTATTTTCAGTATTGACCTATTTGTGTATAATAATAAATACTGCGTATCATCGACGGTATTAGTATTTGCAGTTTTTACCTGTTTGCGTTTCATCAACGGTATAAATAATCATAGTGCTTACCTATTTGATATATTAATTAAAATTGCTTAATATCATGAACGGTATTAATATTTACAGTACTGACCTGTTTGGTATCATAATTAATACTGCGTGTAACCAAACGGTATTTATACTCTATCATGACCTGTTTGATTAGTAATAAATGCTGCGTATCAGGATAGTTCCGTAAGCGTTTGAGATTCAACTTAGATTAATACCATCGATCTTGATACATTTCCCAATGGCAGGGACAACATCTGCAGATTGGCGCTCGGTCATTGGCAGGGATAACATCTGCAGATTGGCGCTCGGTCATTGGCAGGGACAACATTTGCAGATTGGCGCTCGGTCAATGGCAGGGACAACATCTGCAGAATGGCATAGAGACAACATCTGCAGATTGGCGTTCGGTCAATGGCAGGGACATCTGCAGATTGGCGCTCGGTCAATGGCAGGGACAACATCTGCAGATTGACGCTCGGTCAATGGCAGGGACAACATCTGCAGATTGGCGCTCGATCAAAGGCAGGGACAACATCTGCAGATTGGCGCTCGGTCAATGGCAGGGATAACATCTGCAGAATCGCATAGGGACAACATCTGCAGATTGGCGTTCGGTCAATGGCAGGGACATCTGCAGATTGGCGCTCGGTCAATGGCAGGGACAACATCTGCAGATTGGCGCTCGGTCAATGGCAGGGACAACATCTGCAGATTGGCACTCGGTCAATCCGAGTTCAAATCCCATAAGTTATTAACATGTTCTTTTTTTTTATTTCCCTAGAAACACTAAACAGCTCCAAATATCACAAAAACAATATAAAAACAAATAGTCGTCCATATTTGCATTTAAGTCTTTACGCATCTACCGACCGTCTAATACTGCAGAATGACGGAATATATGGACGATTGAATCGAAAAGTTTACAATTATTCCGTCAGCGAAGGAGCTAATTTGCATACTGATATTATAATTGCTGATCAGTAAATATGGGTTTAAACACGAAAGGTTTTGGATTTCACTTACCGAGAATAACATTATAGTTATTGTGTTTTCTTAGTTGTACACTAAGCTTAGTTTGAAGGTCAGATTTGATCCAATGCGCACATTTCACTTGATGGAAAGGAACTGGTGTTTCTTTCTTTCTTTCGCACAAGACTTGACAAGCAGGGTACTAGTGCCTTGGATATCATTGGCCGCTCATGCCAGATTTCGAATCCAAAATCGACCATCTGGTCTCTCAAAAACAGCTCTGGTTCTACATAGAAAAGGAACTCCAGATCGATACATATAAATTCTGATCTTCACAGTCTAGCTATATAGGTTGTTATAAACTAAACCTATACATGTATCGTTGCCTATGTCGTATACAAACATATCTCCAGAGTGCTTAACAAATCTTAACAAACCCATTGCTACCATAGTTGCACAGAGGACATTTACTTCAAGCCTTAAATTACACATTTGACCTGTTTGAGGTGTTGAACATTTGCTCATTTTCTCTGTGTTATACTTCATTTTCCAGTGTCGTCTAAAATTCATTAACTGCTTTCCCCATTTCCCGAATACCACCCATATGAGAAGTTAAGTCAACATCCCTCCATCTCATTTTACAAGCTTGTAATTGTATTCATGTGTTTGGTCTGTTGGTACTCAAGAAAATAATGATGTGTTTATTGTTCACTACAATTTTGCCATTTGCAAACTGTTTTGCTATCTTGTCAATAATGTCAATAATGAATTTTAACAAGAATCCTTTTTAAGCTGAAGTTGCCTTCTTACTGCGGCCTACGAAACTTCAAAGTAACAAATCAGATAAAAATTCTGCGTTGATGCAAACAACAAGAAACTGTTTATTGCTGCCACAATCTGTATTTTGGTTTCTTAATCCAAAATCATTTTACATACGTATGTGAAATGTGCAAGCAGTCATCAGACAGGCGAAAAGTGTACTTTTATGTTAATGGCCTTGAGGAATGACCTGGCCCTCTGGTAGCCTTTTCCAGAGCACTAATGTAGTCGTTACTTCTAAGCCAGTTGCCCAGATTGTTCAAAGAAGCCACCCCAATGTGGAACTTTCCAAGCAATACTGACTACTAGTATCTTCGGATGTACCTGGTCAGTTTAATTGAATTTGTTGGAGGCTGGTCACAAGCAATAAAGGTAGTTTGCTCGTGATTTAAATGGTTTACAGACGCCCTGTCACGTTTACTTACTGACGAACGGACTGAACAGATTGGGGTATAAGGGCGCATTTGTCAATGACTGAATATGTCGCTGATCCTTCCAACATATCGGCGTGACAAAACGACAATGCTTTTTGTGCATTCTGTTAAAAATAATTATCATGAAAAATAATGCTGCTGTTGAATTCTAAATTTATAAAAATAAATAAATACGCAACAACTTGTTACTGGTAGTTTTGAGACAACAAACACAATTAACATTTATCCTCTTAACTTATACATGTATATATGTATGTGTCTGCTGTATTTATCTTTTGAGTTTTGATACTTGTATTGCATAGAAAGTATATGAATCAGTACAGCAAAGCATTAAAACAATAAAAACATAACCGGCATTATTAGTATTTTACATTTTAAACCAATATATACGATATATACAAGATCTATAGCATTTTTTCATAATACTCACTTAAATAATATTACATTTTACTTTTTTTTTAATTTAATTATTAACCTTTCATACACTTTGTTAAATTTACAGGGTAAAGTATGCTAAATAATGTAAATATATGGTCACATCAGTATTTTAATTACATTAAATATTGATTTAATCCACCCACCGTATTTTGAATATACAATATAATGTTTTACTGTATATCGTTAGAAACTTTATATTTTTATGTTAATAAAGTGTGTAACTGATATTTTATTAAATATCTATGAAAAGGTTAGGCAAAATTTAATAGAATACTCAAATTATAGAAAATGTTGCTATTTTTTAAGATTTTAAATCTATTTTACATATTTTTATGTTTTAGAATATTCTTTTGCAATAAAATCATTAAAATCAACAAATTTAAATATATTTTGATAACATTAGTAATAAAAAGCTGTAAAATATACCTAACTACTGTAAGTGTAAAGACAAATATGGATTTTGTCAAATTTGGCGTCCGTTTTGGCGGCAGTCTTGGATTTTCCGCCATTTTGAAATCGGGTCTCGGTGTTAAAATAATCAGTTAATTTTGTTCTATGTTTGAGCCAAGTATCTAAAAATTGGCACAGATACATACATGTACATAGATTAAATGTCTAGGAATATCAAGGGACATTTAGTAAATTATTTGTTTGACAAATATGTACACACATAATTATAATCATAGCAGTGAAATAATGAACCTATATAAATGCGAGAGGTGTTCGGTACAAGTGATATGTTGAGTTGGACCACACGTGTGGTATAATTGAATGTCAACATGTTATCTCATTAGTATGTATGTAGCATTGTATCTGCTTACGATAAAAGTAATATAACCCTACGCTAAATACATCGAGGATAAACTAAGTAAACATAAAACGACATTCAACAATAAATTTAAATATTCACCTTGATAAATTATAGTTTGATTATAGAAACCATTACGCTGAATGGAGAACGCAATAACGAGATCACAATAACGAGATCACAATACGTATATATCACCAGGGGACATCAGCTGAACATAGACGAGTAGGATAGACATTAAACCGGTACGCTTTGTACGTCTGGTTCAGAGAATAATGGCATGAACCGTAATCGAAAAATTTTTTTACCTAGAATGCGTATGCATCTGCCAGTAGTTTATCAATCAACATAAACAAATCGACAAGCTGTATCCACTCTTGGGTATTTCTTTTTTTAAATTCGGACAATGCTCTTGGTATTGAGTTTGTTGCATTTTGTGTGGGGGTATTTTGTAAGAGGGTATTTTTGTGGGTGGAGTGTGTGTGTGTGTGGAGGGTGGGGGAGTATTTTGTGTAGGGGTAATGTGACTATTTTTCATTTCTGCATAGCATTTAACGTAACATAGGGTGTTTGTACTTCACATGAATTCGTAATAATTAAAGGTATACATGACCATCAGGGATTTAGCTACCCTAAAACGTATGTGCAGCCCTAAACATGGGAGTCAAGCCCCCCCCCCCCCCCCCCCCCCACACACACACACATCCTGAAAAAATGTGTTGTTTGTATAATGGCTCTGGTGCGTTTTGGGGCGTATATTTGAGACATAATTAACATGTTTTGCCCTTTTAACGACCCTTCAACTCATACCAGTTCATTGATAAGTCTTACATAAAATGCAACATTGTTTTAAAAAAAATGCCTCTGAAAATTATGTGCAGGCCTTTGGACCCTATTAGGAAGCTACGCTACTGACCGTCATATTTCTAGTGTAAAACTGATAATTATTATTGTTCCATCCTTTGCTTTACATTCTGGCCTTTGGTCTCTTTGTTATTTTCAATTTCATTGGCTAATAAAACAAATATGGCAGCTTCCATAAAATGTAAAGAAACTTAAGTGAAGTCACAACATAAGATTGTGCATGCATATGTGTTCCATTTTAACCGGTTTGAGTGACAAATTGCAGGTAATATGTGATATAAGTCACATACAAACACATCGTAACATATACATACATCGTAAACTTATAATAAAAAATCCTTCGGAACACTGCAAACATATATAAATGGATATACTTGCTTGTAGACAAAAATAAAAAATAACAATCTTATCCTGCTCGCCAAAATGACTTTTTTAAGCGCGAGGGTAAATAAAAACGTATATCCATGCGAATAATCAGACATAAATCTACAGCCCAGACCTAGCCAAGGGCACACGACTATATAATTAACCACCACAATAGACATGATGATGATAAATTTATGTATCGTGGACGTCGATTTCCCAAATCTGCGATGCTTCAAGAAGAATATAAGTCATTTTATATTAAAAGAAAAAAAACAATAGCTTATATACGCATGTCTATCAGATAACATATCGGGAATGTAGGGACAATTTACACACATACACTGATAGCTTATATACAAATGTCTCGCACATAACACATCGGGACTGTAGGGACAATTTACACACATACACTGATAGCTTATATACAAATGTCTCACACATAACATATCGGGACTGTAGGGACAATTTACACACATACACTGATAGCTTATATACAAATGTCTCGCACATAACACATCGGGACTGTAGGGACAATTTACACACATACACTGATAGCTTATATACAAATGTCTCACACATAACACATCGGGACTGTAGGGACAATTTACACACATACACTGATAGCTTATATACAAATGTCTCACACATAACACATCGGGACTGTAGGGACAATTTACACACATACACTGATAGCTTATATACAAATGTCTCGCACATAACATATCGGGACTGTAGGGACAATTTACACACATACACTGATAGCTTATATACAAATGTCTCGCACATAACACATCGGGACTGTAGGGACAATTTACACACATACACTGATAGCTTATATACAAATGTCTCGCACATAACACATCGGGACTGTAGGGACAATTTATACACATACACTGATAGCTTATATACAAATGTCTCACACATAACACATCGGGACTGTAGGGACAATTTACACACATACACTGATAGCTTATATACAAATGTCTCGCACATAACACATCGGGACTGTAGGGACAATTTACACACATACACTGATAGCTTATATACAAATGTCTCGCACATAACACATCGGGACTGTAGGGACAATTTACACACATACACTGATAGCTTATATACAAATGTCTCACACATAACACATCGGGACTGTAGGGACAATTTACACACATACACTGATAGCTTATATACAAATGTCTCCCACATAACATATCGGGACTGTAGGGACAATTTACACACATACACTGATAGCTTATATACAAATGTCTCACACATAACATATCGGGACTGTAGGGACAATTTACACACATACACTGATAGCTTATATACAAATGTCTCGCACATAACACATCGGGACTGTAGGGACAATTTACACACATACACTGATAGCTTATATACAAATGTCTCGCACATAAAACATCGGGACTATTTGGATAATTTACACACAAACACTGATAGCCTATAAACAAATGTCTCGCACATAACATATCGGGACTATTTGGACAATTTACACACAAACACTGATAGCCTATAATCAAATGTCTAACACATAACGCATTGGAACTGTAGGGATAATTCACACAGTCACGTATAATGACAGCTTATATATAAATGTCTCACACATAACACATCGGGACTGTAATGACAATTGACATACATAAACTGATAGCTTATATTGAAATGTCTAACAAATAACACATCGCAATTTTAGGGACAATTCACATATACTAATAGCTTATATACAAATTTCTCACACATAACACATCCGGACTTTAGGGACAATTAGCATACATGCACTGATAGCTTACATAAATATACTAATAGCTTATATGCAAATGTCTCATACATAACACATCGGGACTGTAGGGATAATTTACAAACGCATATATACAAATGTCTTATACATAACAAATAGAGACTGTAGAGACAATTTACATACATATACTAATAGCATATATACAAATGTCTCATACATAACACATCGGGACTGTAGAGACAATTTACATACATATACTAATAGCATATATGCAAATGTCTCATACATAACACATCGGGACTGTAGGGACAATATACATACATGCACTGATAGCTTATATAAAAATGTTCAACATATAACACATTGGAACTGTAGGGACTATTTACATACATATACTGATAGCTTTAATGCAGATGTCTAACATACAACACATCAGGACTTTAGAGACAATTTACTCTGATATACTGATAGCCAATATTCAAATGTCTAACACACAACACATCGAGACTGTAGGGACTATTTACATACATATACTGATAGCTTATATGCAAATGTCCAACACATAACACATCAGGACTGTAGGAACACTTTACATACATGCACTGATAGCGTATATGCAAATTGCTAACACATAACACATCAGGACTGTAGTGACATACTTACAGCTTATATTCAAATGTCTAACTCAAAACATATCGGAACTATAGGGACAATTTACATACATGCACTGTGACTGATAGCTTATATTCAAATGTCTCACACAATACACATCGGGACGTTAGGGACAATTAACATACATGCACTGATAGCTTATATGCAAATATATAACACATAACACATCGGGACGTTAGGGATAATTTACATACATGCACTGATAGCTTATATGCAAATGTCTAACACATGACACATCTGGACTGTAGGGATAATTTACATACATGCACTGATAGCTTATATGCAAATGTCTAACACATGACACATCTGGACTGTAGGGATAATTTACATACATGCACTGATAGCTTATATACAAATGTCTAACACATGACACATCTGGACTGTAGGGACAATTTACATACATGCACTGATAGCTTATATGCAAATGTCTAACACATGACACATCTGGACTGTAGGGATAATTTACATACATGCACTGATAGCTTATATACAAATGTCTAACACATGACACATCTGGACTGTAGGGATAATTTACATACATGCACTGATAGCTTATATACAAATGTCTAACACATGACACATCTGGACAGTAGGGATAATTTACATACATGTACTGATAGCTTATATACAAATGTCTAACACATGACACATCTGGACTGTAGGGATAATTTACATACATGCACTGATAGCTTATATGCAAATGTCTAACACATGACACATCTGGACTGTAGGGATAATTTACATACATGCACTGATAGCTTATATGCAAATATCTAACACATAACACATCTGGACTGTAGGGACAATTTACATACATGTACTGATAGCTGTTTTAAGTAGGATCAATTTAAGGCGTCATAACTACTCACACGCTATATAACGGACAGGCATGGAAACCCGTTGGATCATGAAGATAATTAGTATCTTCCATAAAGGGAGATAGTTGAAATCACAACGGTATTTCCGGTTTTGCCTTTGTAAGGATAGCGGACTTAGAAATAAAATGTATGTTGATATACTATACTAATGAGTTGTATTGAATACAAATGATTTGTTTTTTATCTAAATGAAGATACATGGTCGAAAGCTAAAGATACGCTCGCCGTTCAAAGTAAAAAGGCCATAATTTCTATTTATAAACTTCAAAAAAATGTTGGATATTTTGATCACAATGAACTTTTTAAATTATTCGACACTATGGTCACACCTATCCTCACTTATGGATCAGAGTTATGGGGTTTTGAGTACGCAACGCAAATTGAAAACGTACATAGTCAATTCTGCTCTCGCTATTTAAAATTGTACAAAAATACATTTCACGCCTTTTCAAGAGGTGAGTGTTGTAGGTTTCCATTGTTTATAAATTATTATAGTAAGTGTGTGAAGTATTGGTTACGTCTTCTCAAAATGAACAATTCAAGATACCCTAAGCAATGCTATATTATGCTACGTCATTTAGATGAAGCTGGGAGAGTAACTTGGGCTACGAAGGTCAAAACACTACTTTTTCAATACGGGTTTGGTTTCGCTTGGATATCACAAGACATTGGTGATGATCATTTATTTATCTTAAGATTTAAACAACGTGTAACAGATTGTGCTTTGCAAAATTGGCACGCTGATGTCCATGAATCAAGAAAAACTATTCATTATAAGCACTTTAAAACGCAACTAAACGTTGAGCAATACCTTACTTTGAAAATCCCTTTAAAATATAAAATTGCACTCTCAAAACTGCGTTGTTCAAAACATTCCTTATTTGTTGAAAAAGGGAGACATACAAATGTTGCTTATGCTGATAGAGTATGTATTTTGTGTAATTCACAAGAAATAGAAGATGAATTTCACGCTGTCATGACATGTACCTTTCATAACGATCTACGTAACCAATATATTGCTGATAATATTAACTATAACGATCACAACTACCATAATGTATATGAATTCTACAGTTTGATGAGTACAGCCAATTCTGACAAGATAATAAAACTGTCAAAGTTTGTATTTGAGATGTTTAATAAAAGAACTCTTTACCTCCAATCTTGAAACAAAATGACTTAAAACATAATGACTTGAATTAAATCTAGAAATTGTGTATTACCTTTTTTCTTTTTTCAATATTTGAAATAAGATAGACACAAACATTGATCACGAGCAAAACAACAGAACAGTCATTACTTTTAAAAAAAACAATATATATATATATATATATAAATATATTGCATTCATCATATCAAAACTGTATTGAAATTATAATGTTCGTATTATGAATGTTTATTTGTTAGATTCCACGTTTACCATGTGTTTAAAAATGTATTATGGGCCGGAGGCCTACATTACTCAAATAAAATATTGTCTATTACAACACTTATGTAATAGATACCGTACAAAGTTTAAATATAGAACAAAAATAAAAGTGACACAGTAAGAATTACCTGTTGAAAAAATCACTACAAACGAGAAAATTAACAATAGAAATGTATAGATATGTATACAAATAAAGCCAGTTTGAAATTTGACTTTTCTAGTCTTGTCACAGAATAGTATTTTATATCTACAATATGTATCATCAGATATTCGACTTTTCTATGCATGTCACAGAACAGTATTTATATCTACAATATGTAACATCAGATATTCGACTTTTCTAGTCTTGTTACACAACATTATTTATATCTACAATTTGTAACATCAGATATTCGACTTTTCTAGTCTTGTCACAGAACAGTATTTATATCTACAATATGTAACATAAGAAATTGGACTGTTCTAGTCTTGTCTCAGAACAGTATTTATATCTACAGTATGTAACATAAGAAATTGGACTGTTCTAGTCTTGTCACAGAACGATATTTATATCTACAATATGTAACACCAAAAATTCGACTATAATAGTATCGTCATAGAACATTATTTTATATCTACAATATGTAACATCAGAAATTCGACTATTCTAGTCTTGTCACAGGACAGTATTTATATCTACAATAAGTAACATAAAAAATTCGACCGTTCAATTTTTGTCGCAGAACAGTATTTATATCTGCAATATGTTACATCAGAAATTCGACTGTTCTAGTCTTGTCACAGAACAGTATTTATATCTACAATATGTATCATCAGAAACTCGACTGTTCTAGTCTTGTCAACTGTTGTAGTCTTGTCTCACAGAACAGTATTTATATTTACAATATGTAACATCAGAAACTCGACAATTCTAGTCTTGTCTCACAGAACAGTATTTATATCTACAATATGTAAAATCAGAAACTCGACAATTCTAGTCTTGTCTCACAGAACAGTATTTATATCTACAATATGTAACATCAGAAACTCGACAATTCTAGTATTGTCAGAGAACAGTATTTTATATCTACAATATGTAACATCAGAAACTCGACAATTCTAGTCTTATCACAGAACAGTATTTATATCTACAATATGTTACATCAGAAACTCGACAATTCTAGTCTTGTCTCACAGAACAGTATTGTATATCTACAATATGTAACATCAGAAACTCGACAATTCTAGTCTTATCACAGAACAGTATTCATATCTACAATATGTAACATCAGAAACTCGACAATTCTAGTCTTATCACAGAACAGTATTGTATATCTACAATACGTAACATCAGAAACTCGACAATTCTAGTCTTATCACAGAACAGTATTTTATATCTACAATATGTAACATCAGAAACTCGACAATTCTAGTCTTATCACAGAACAGTATTGTATATCTACAATATGTAACATCAGAAACTCGACAATTCTAGTCTTATCACAGAACAGTATTTTATATCTACAATGTGTAACATCAGAAATTCGACTATTCTAGTCTTGTCACAGAACAGTTTTTTATATCTATAATATGTAACATCAGAAATACAGGCACATCTTTATCAATCAAACCATCTTTAACATCAGAAAAATAGTAGATACATGTATTTGGGTTGCTAACAAAGTTTAAATGGGAAAAACTATTTCGTTTGGTACAAAATATTTTTTTATGAAAATAGCTGGGCATGAGGTGGGTATTGGGTAAGTAACAAAGTGAAATTGTGGCATCTTCGAAATGCAAGGGTACTGGCTGAAGGAAAAAGTTGTAGTGAGCATATACAAGTAGCCCTGTTTTGTAGTTGTATATGCATTGAAAAGTAATTATACAAAAATAAACATCCATAAAGTAGGCCAAATATCAATATGTACACATGTATTCTTATAACAGAAGAAACACTTGTAGTTGAAGAAAGCACATGGGATGCCCAGTGACACGCTATTGTTATATTGTATAGAATCGCATAATATAATATATTGCTAATTAACACATTTGCTTAGAGTTGCAATTGCTTCGTTTTTAAAAAGTACGTAAAACGTTTTGCTTGATCAGTTGGTGCTCGTCCGTGAAATTCACAGGAGCGGATTTAGCAAATGAATCCGCTTCATTACTGAAGAACTACATGATAAATGTTAAAACGAAAAAACTCCATTACTGGAGTACCACATGATAACTGTTAAAACGCGAAAAAATCCATTACATAATAAAATACCACATGATGAATGGTAACACGCGAAAAATCCATTACTTAAAATACCACATGATGAATGGTAACACGCGAAAAATCCATTACTTAAAATACCACATGATGAATGGTAACACGCAAAAACTTCCCTTTACTTAAGTACCATATGATGAATGTTAAAACGCGAAAACTCTATAACTTAAGTGTAACATAATGACCTCTGAGCACTGACCTCTGTACAGGTAATGCCTCATTAGAGATAATGACTTCTGCAGATATTAGGTAATTGCTATGTTTATTATAAAGCAGGTCAAAACTCTCTAACAGGTGATCAAGAATTTAAGGGTTACATCCAGGAAATGTGAAGTCCACTATTTCGGCATTTACTTAATTAGTTATTGTCCCTCTGTTGTATGCATAGGTTGATAAGCGAAACTTAATTACTTTGTTTACTAGTTAAAGAATGAGGTTACTTAAATTATTACGATATATATTCTATAATGTTGGTGTGGTTTAGTCATTATCTATATAATATGGGTATTAAATGGTTCCCTGATTAAACAACTAAATATGTAAAATCAATTACCTCGGCATTTAATTGTCTAAACAGATTGATAAACTAAAGTTGATTATTTTGTTTACTAGTTAAAGGTATCCCAATTAAGTTTATTAGATTAGACGCTGTGCATTACACAATACATAATTATATGTTTTTGTCATTATGTTTGTTTATTATATATTACCACATGCTTGTTTCACTAGGATTGCATCAGCTTTTAATTACGTTGTTGTTTCCTCGACCCTATATAAACTCGAGAACTTTCGTATCAGGAGGGAAGGATCGGGAACGTTGAGAGTGAAGGATGTTGGTTACATCTAGGAGACTAGAACTTTTTGTATGTTTAAAATTTATGAAACTTGTTTTTATATTAGAACACGGACTTGTAAAATATAGCTGAATAAAAATTGTATGTTTGAAAATTCGAGTTCTTTAATCTATGCACCTACGGGAGTGCTACATAAGTGACACGTGACGAATGTTAACACGCTTAAGTTCCATTACTTAAGTATCACATGATGAATATTAAAATTCGAAAACTCCATTAATTAAGTACCACATTACAAATGTTAAAACGCGAAAACTCCATTATTAAAGTACCACATGATGAATGTTAAAACGCAAAAAATCCATTAATTAAGTACCACATTAAGAATGTTAAAACGCAAAAACTCTATTATTAAAGTACCACATGATGAATGTGAAAATGGAAAACTCCATTACTTAAGTGCCACATGACGTGTGTTTACACGCGAAAACGCCATTACTTTAATACCACATGATGAATATTAAAATGCGAAAACTTCATTACTTATGTACCGCATGATGAATGTTAAAACGCGAAAAACTCCATTACTTAAGTACCACATGATGAATGTTAAAATGCGAAAAAAAATCAATTAATTAATACCACATTACAAATGTTAAAACACTAAAACTCCATTAATTAAGTACCACATGATGAATGTTAAAACGCAAAAACTCCATTACTTAAGTATCACATTACGAATGTTAAAACACTAAAACTCAATTACTTAAGTACCACATGATGAATGTTAAAATGTGCAAACCCCATTACTTAATACCACATTACGAATGTTAAAATGCGAAAACTCCATTGATTAAGTACCACATTAGGAATGTTAAAACGCTAAAACTCCATTACTTAAGTACCACATTATGAATGTAAAAATGCGAAAACTTCATTACTTAAGTATCACATGATGAATGTTAAAATGCAAAAAACTCCATTAATTAAGTACCACATTACAAATGTTAAAACGCGAAAACTCCATTAATTAATACCACATTACGAATGTTAAAATGCAAAAACTCCATTAATTAAGTACCACATTACGAATGTTAAAACGCGAAACTCCATTAATTAATACCACATTATGAATGTTAAAATGCGAAAATCAATTACTTAAGTGCCACATGACGAGTGTTAACACCTGAAAACTCCATTTCTTAAGTACTACATGATGAATGTTAAAATGCGAAAACTCCATTACTTAAGTATCACATGAAGAATATTAAAATGTGAAAACTCCATTACTTAAGTACCACATGAGGAATGTTAAAACTCGAAAACTCCATTAATTAATACCACATTATGAATATTCAAATGCGAAAACTCCATTACTTAAGTGCCACATGACGAGTGTTAACACCTGAAAACTCCATTACTTAAGTACCACATGATGAATGTCAAAATGCGAAAACTCCATAACTTAAGTACCACATGATGAATGTCAAAATGCGAAAACTCCATAACTTAAGTACCACATGATGAATGTTAAAACGCAAAAACTTTATTACATAAGTATCACATGATGAATGTTAAAACGCGAAAACTCCATTAATTAATACCTCATTATGAATGTTAAAATGCGAAAACTCCACTACTTAAGTGCCACATGACGAGTGTTAACACCTGAAAACTCCATTACTTAAGTACCACATGATGAATGTTAAAACGCAAAAACTCCATTAATTAATACCACATAATGAATGTTAAAATGCGAAATTCAATTACTTAAGTGCCACATGACGAGTGTTAACACCTGAAAACTCCATTACTTAAGGACCACATAATGAATGTCAAAATGCGAAAACTTCATTACTTAAGTAACACATTATGAATGTAAAAATGCGAAAACTTCATTACTTAAGTACCACATTACGAATGTTAAAACGCGAAAACTCAATTAATTAATACCACATTATGAATGTTAAAATGCGAAAACTCAATTACTTAAGTACCACATAATGAATGTTAAAACGCGAAAACTCCATTTCTTAAGTATCACATGAAGAATATTAAAACGCGAAAACTCCATTACTTAAGTACCACCTGATGAATGTTTTTGTGTGAAAACTCCATTACTAAGGTGCAACATGACGAATGCTAACACGCTTTAGTTCCATTACTTAAGACCCACATAATGAATGTAAAAATGCGAAAACTTCATTACTTAAGTACCACATTACGAACGGTAAAACGCGAAAACTCTATTATATAAGTACCACATGATGAATGTTAAATGCGAAAACTCCATTAATTAAGTACCACATAACGAATGTTAAAACACGAAAACTCCATTAATTAATACCATATTATGAATGTTAAAATGCGAAAACTCCATTACTAAAGTGCCACATGACGAGTGTTAACACCTGACAACTCCATTACTTAAGTACCACATGATGAATGTCAAAATGCGAAGACTCCATTACTTAAGAACCACATGATGAATGTTAAAATGCGAAAAACTCCATTACTTAAGTACCACATGATGAATGTTTAAATGTGAAAACTCCATTAATTAAGTACCACATGATGAATGTTAAAACGCGAAAACTCCATTAATTAATACCACATTACGAATGTTAAAATGCGAAAACTCCATTACTTCAGTGCCACATGACGAGTGTTAACACCTGACAACTCCATTACTTAAGTACCACATGATGAATGTCAAAATGCGAAAACTCCATTACTTAAGAACCACATGATGAATGTTAAAATGCGAAAAACTCCATTACTTAAGTACCACATGATGAATGTTTAAATGTGAAAACTCCATTAATTAAGTACCACATGATGAATGTTAAAACGCGAAAACTCCATTAATTAATACCACATTACGAATGTTAAAATGCGAAAACTCCATTACTTCAGTGCCACATGACGAGTGTTAACACCTGAAAACTTCATTACTTAAGGACCACATGATGAAATTAAAAAACGCAAAAACTCCATTACTTAAGTACCACTTGATGAATGTTACCACGCTTTAGTTCCATTACTTAAGTACCACATGATGAATGTCAAAATGCGAAAACTCCATAACTTAAGTGCAACATGACGAATGTTAGCACGCTTTAGTTCCATTACATAAGTACCACATAATGAATGTCAAAATGCAAAACTTCATTACTTAAGTAACACATTATGAATGTAAAAATGCGAAAACTTCATTACTTAAGTACCACATAAGAATGTTAAAACACGAAAACTCCATTACTTAAGTACCACATGATGAATGTTAGAATGCGAAAACTTCATTAATTTAGTACCACATTACGAATATTAAAACGCGAAAACGCCATTACTTTAAAACCACATGATGAATATTAAAATGCGAAAACTTCATTACTTATGTACCGCATGATGAATGTTAAAACGCGAAAACTCCATTACTTAAGTACCACATGATGAATGTTAAAACGCGAAAATTCCATTTCTTAAGTACCCCATGATGAATGTTAAAACGCGAAAATTCCATTTCTTAAGTACCACATGATGAATGTTAACACGCTTTAGTTCCATTACTTAAGTACCACATGATGAATGTTTAAATGCGAAAATTCCATTTCTTAAGTACCACATGATGAATGTTAAAAGGCGAAAACTCCATAACTTAAGTGCCACATGACGAATGTTAACACGCTTTAGTTCCATTACTTAAGTACCACATGATGAATGTTTAAATGCGAAAATTCCATTTCTTAAGTACCACATGATGAATGTTAAAAGGCGAAAACTCCATAACTTAAGTGCCACATGACGAATGTTAACACGCTTTAGTTCCATTACTTAAGTACCACATGATGAATGTTTAAATGCGAAAAACTTCATTACTTCAGTAACACATTATGAATGTTATAACGCAAAAAACTCCATTACTTAAGAACCACATGATGAATGTTAAAATGCGTAAACTCTATTACTTAAGTACCACATAATTAATGTTAAAACGTGAAGACTCCAATTCACCACAGGAAGAATGTTAAAACGCAGAAACTCCCATTACTTAAGTATCACATGATGAATGTTAAAACGCGAAAACACCATTACTTAAGTACCACATTAGAATGTTAAAATGCGAAAACGTCAAAACTTAAATACCACATGACGAATGTTAAAACGCAAAATCTCCATTACTCAAATACCAAGTATAGGTTAGAAGTTATATGGTATTTTCTACGCCAGTAGATGGTATTTTCTACGCCAGAAAAAAAATCCATGTAATCTAACGGGCTTAGAAGTTGTTCTACGTTTTTGTTCCTGGGTACCAGTCATGGTATTGTTGCATAATTTCTATTTATAGAATTAAACCCATGAAAGACATAAACGATACAATCACGAACACGTGCGCGATAGTACTTTTTAATTCAAAATAAATATTTCGCGCGCTCCTCGAAAGTTTTCATTGGATTAATTTGATTTAGGGGGCGTGTTCATCATTGAAGTTAATTATGAATTTGAGGGATTGCGATCACTTTCTTCTTGCATACGGCAGCAAATCGATGTGACCTGATACTATGGACTGGTGTGAAATGGAAAGAAAAGTGTCCGCTACAGGTAACATTTTTGCTAATCACTTTCTTAATATTTCATGAAAATTCTCAAAACAACGTCGTCTCTGCATAGAGATAATCCTATCGGTGCTATTAAGTGGAGCGCGTGGTCAATGATCGGAGGGTGGTTGGATCGATCCGCCGTCACGGTTTTGTGCATATGCTAAGTACAGGTTCTGTCCAGGAAGACTTCGAACTTGTTTCACAATCGAAGTAAAAGAAATAAGTTAAATTTATTAAGAGGGCATGCAAAAGTTGTATTAATTGCAAAAGTACAACGGCGTATTTTGCTCAGATGAAAAGATGGAGTGGTGAAATTTAAAACTATAAGTTTTGCATGGCCAGTTTACAATTAACAGCGCGGATGGTTCATCTTTACACAGCGTCGGCGTTTTGTAATTTTTCATAAAATGTTAAGTTTTAAGTTATCTGCAAAAATGTTGCCAGAAACTGCCACTTTTCCTTTGATTTTAGCATAAGATTCGCGTTGTAAAAAATTGTATAATTCGTCTTTGTAGCTTCAGAAATTTCAAGTCGGTCAATGATAAACGTTCTATTTTTTTCATGGAATGGAAAATGGAAGTTTTTGTGTGAAATTTGAAATAACTGAGCGATTTCATTAGTTGAGAAAGTAGGACAACATCTAACGGTATATGTAGATAACCGCAAGTCTAAAAGCGCCAACCAATGAAATCACAGGAAATTTCTAAAGTGTGTTAGAATATATAAGACCTATGGAATATTGTTTCCTTTTAAGTGTTTTAGTGTTGCGTCATTTCCGGTTATTTATTTGACTCTAGTGTTTATCAATTTTTGCTAATTTCCTGATTAAGGCGGAAGCAAAAAAATTATGGAAAAAAAACAAGTTATAAAAGACATTGTATATTTTAATTTACTTTAGTTTACCTATCAAACGCAGTCGGAACCATTAAAAAATCGCTAAAATCGTCAAAAAATGACAAATGATATAAATTTCAAGACCAAAATCAGGGAAATTTCCTATATATTTTCTTTAAAAGTATGCAAAGGGCAATAAATAATAAATGAGATTAGTTTATTTAAACATCATTAACACCAGTACGCACGCCACATTTGCCTTTTCTCTGCATCCGGAATGTGGTCGGGTCAGCCGAAACCTGGCCGGGTTTTAGTATCCCCCCCCCCCACCCCACCACTAGTCACTAGTATTGTTCCAAGGCTGTGTCTCTGCCTTGCACATTTTGTATATAATTTTAAAGGCTTACTATTCTATATCAGTTTTATCAGGTTAAACATTTCATTAATTCCTTCAGTAGATATCATCTAATTTCCGTTTTTTATGTAGTCTTAGACCTCAATGCGATTATGCTTTTAGATAGTGTACATCTGTTTCACACCTTTTATTGTTAGTCTTTATCTGCATTTAAGGCTTATCAAACAGGTCAGCGTTGTGTCTTAATTTCTATGACAACAGTTTTAATACAGTCTACTTAATGTCTATAGTATCGATACAATACATTCTAATTTCGGCAGTCAAAGAGTTCGGACGTAATGCAATTATACCGTCTTTAAGAAGTGGGTATTTTCAGTTCTTACTAAGATTTCAATAACAATTATTTATTCTATATTCAAGTTGGATAGCCAAAATCAACTTAATTTATTTACTTCAATAAATAACAATTGGAAATACTCTGATTATTTAATATTTTTATAAACTTCGTTACTGGACATCGATATCACGATTACTGGACTTTAACAAGTATTGTGCTGTTCTACGGCTACATGTGTCACTATTTATAATTCGTACTTTATACGTGCTCTACTTTATTTATTAACATTTACATATAACAAATACAATTAATAAACTTCATAAAGTGTCGATTACTTCTTCCACAAACCACAACAGTACAATCACCGTTCCATAAACCACAACAGTACAATCACCGTTCCACAAACCACAACAGTACAATCACCGTTCCATAAACCACAACAGTACAATCACCGTTCCATAAACCACAACAGTACAATCACCGTTCCATAACTATTTCCCCGAAGATTGATTTAATTCCGCGATGTAAATAAATGTTTTATCAAAATACTTTTTATCTAAAGAAGTTTCGATGCATTGCTTGCTCACAAAAATCACATAATTAAAATTCAAGGAATGGCAAAAACAGTTTTTATTTAGTTTAGCTGTGATTTTATACCATTCAAACTTTTAATGTAGTAAGGATAGGTGTGAACGACCTGAGGGAAGGCTCACATGGTCACAGTTTTGCCCATCATGTCGTCTTTCATTAATTTCTTGTCATACTATAATATATGGATTTACAGATATAAAGACGATAAAAGGAATATTGTTATGATAATGAAAATATTTTTTCAGGAATGACGTATCGAACACATGATCATAGTTGTTATGTTAGTGGCAACATAATTATTTCACAAATATAATGTAGCTACGAAATAACATCATATACAACAAACTAACCAAAGGACAAATGCAACTTATCTTATGATAAACCACACAACCTGTGATTGATAGATAGAAAGAACAAAACGGACAAACAACATAGTATAACACGGGTTGCCTTCCTTCTACTATTGAGACGACCACCATATAATGTGTTTCTGACCAAATCAACATCACCCCAAAAAAATCGAACATGTGGTGTTAAAAAAATCTGATCTTTTGTTTGTTTTTCGTCGTTATAGATAATACTTTAAATGTTGCAGGCATACTAGAAGTTCTGAAGTTCAGAAATTCATAGCACATGTACAAAAAAATACAAGAAAAAAAACGCATTCGTATAATAGCGTCAACAAAAATGACTGATATTCACGAACGACAAAAGATGAAAGCTTTGCGCGAGTTCAAATCAAAATTTTGAATAAACAAAACAAGTATACTACCTTTTTAAAGTATCCCAGCCCTTCTTTTATTAATATAAATAATTCCGAATCGAACGCCAATCTGAAATCGTGGTATTGAGACCACAATTATCAATTTTCACATATATCACTACACAAGTATCACTATACATGTATCACTACACAAGCATCACTACACATGTATCACTACACATGCATCAAAATACATGTATTACTACACATGTGTCGCTACACATGTGTCACTACACAAGTATCACTTCACATGTGTCGCTACACATGTATCGCTACACAAGTATCACTATACATGTATCACTACACATGTATCACTACACATGTGTCACTACACAAGTATCACTACACATGTATCACAACACATGTATCGCTACACAAGTATCACTACATATATATCACTACACAAGAATCACTACATATATATCACTACACATATATCGCTACACAAGTATCACTCCACATGTGTCACTACACAAGTATCACTACACAAGTATCACTACACATGTATCACTACACATGTGTCACTACACAAGTATCACTACACATGTATCGCTACACAAGTATCACTTCATATGTGTCACTACACAAGTATCACTACACAAGTATCACTACACAAGTATCACTACACATGTATCACTACACATGTATCACTTCACATGTGTCACTACACAAGTATCACTTCACAAGTATCACTACACATGTATCACTATACATGTGTCACTACACAAGTATCACTACACATGTATCACTACACATGTATCACTACACAAGTATCACTACACATGTGTCACTACACAAGTGTCACTACACAAGTGTCACTTCACATGTATCACTACACATGTGTCACTACACATGTGTCACTACACAAGTATCACTACACATGTATCACTACACAAGTGTCACTACACATGTGTCACTACACATGTATCACTACACAAGTATCACCACACATGTATCACTACACATGTATCACTACATATGTGTCACTACACAAGTATCACTACACATGTATCACTACACATGTATCGCTACACAAGTATCACTACACATGTATCGCTACACAAGTATCACTACATATATATCACTACACAAGTATCACTACAAATATATCACTACACATATATCGCTATACAAGTATCACTTCACATGTGTCACTACACAAGTATCACTACACAAGTATCACTACACATGTATCACTACACATGTGTCACTACACAAGTATCACTACACATGTATCACTACACATGTGTCGCTATACATGTGTCACTACACAAGCATCACTACACAAGTATCACTACACATGTATCACTACACATGTATCGCTACACAAGTATCACTACATATATATCACTACACATATATCGCTACACAAGTATCACTTCACATGTGTCACTACACAAGTATCACTACACAAGTATCACTACACATGTATCACTACACATGTATCGCTACACAAGTATCGCTACACATATATCACTACACATATATCGCTACACAAGTATCACTTCACATGTGTCACTTCACAAGTATCACTACACAAGTATCACTACACATGTAACACTACACATGTACCACTACACAAATATCACTACACATGTATCACTACACATGTATCACTACACAAGTATCACTACACATGTATCACTACACAAGTATCACTACACATGTATCACTACACATGTATCACTACACAAGTATCACTACACAAGTATCACTACACAAGTATCACTACACCAGTATCACTACACATGTATCACTACACATGCATCACAACACAAGTATCACTACACATGTATCACTACACATGAATCAATATACATGTATCACAACACATGTATTACTACACATGTGTCGCTACACATGTGTCACTACATACGAGGGTGGTTCATATAAGCTTTGAGCTTTCTTTCCAATTGAGCTAAAATAAATGAACACATGTATAAACTTAAGTACGCATAATATATGAGTAACTTTATACGTAACTATCAATCAATATATAGATACACATGTATCAGTGGTAGAGCATCGAACCCATGATTGGAGGGTTAAGTGTGGTGTCCTTGAGCAAGACACTTTTCTGCATGTGCTTAGTACTGGTTCTAACCAGGAAGACTTCGAGTGTGATTTGCCTAAATTGTAAGAAGAAGTAAAATAAATAACTTAAAGTTTAAACTATGTATGTATCAGTTGATCAATTCACAGTCATATACTGATGTGTGTGCTCGCTTAACTCCACGTCCTCTATTGTATATATAATGATGTACGTATGAAATATTTCATTTATTTATTTTGTCACTTTAAACGTACATACATGTATATTAATCAAGATGAAAAAAAAACTTCATTAAACGTTCGCCGGCTTTCAAACCCGATACCGCATGTATCATAGCGAGTTTTAAGGATTAAACATAGGGCTGTTATAGTAACTTCAATCATGTCAACTGTTTTATTGAAATATTGAGTGTTGGAAGGGGCGGATCGTTCCCCCACATAAGGCACTCCCGTATCCTACACCTATGTTATGTTCATGATGTCGTCTTTACTCATGCAAGACCGCATGTGATCACATTACTTGGTGTCGTCAGTGTGGTTTAACCCCGGCGCTGTCATTACACCATAACTATACATACGCTAACGACGAGCTGTTTGGAAGTCCACGGTGAACGCATGGATGTGTATTTAACGAGATGATGGAATTATCTGAAATAAAAACAGACCTTCATATCGCTGACAATAACATTGTCAAAAGGGAGTCAGTCATAGAAATAAGGGGCACCGTTCCAGATGTTACTAAACCGGAAACATACGTTAGTGCAAATAAGACAAACGTGTTTGCAAAACAATACAACACGATTACAACATTTGTAAAGGAACATCGTAGACAGATCGTAATCTTCAGAAATGTGATTTTGTTTCTTGCCTTCTGTGTTTATCTCGTGTTTGCTGTGACATACCGCGTGGGAGATGAGGGTTCCTGGAGACTTATTGGCTTCACTATTTTAGGCGTGTATCTGCTAGCTTTGAATTTATTGAAGAAAACAAAGGTTTGGCCTATATTTACATCAGCTATTGAACGACTTTTTATCGCTTATTCTATTGGCAAAAGAAGTCTCGTTTTCCGTTGGTAAGTAAACATAAATTACAATTCAAATGGCTACTTTACATACTTATTCATCCTAATTAGAGGGCTTTGGCAAGTACGTTCCCCAGATCTTGTTTTCAATTACATTTCGCGTAAAGAAAACGTTAACATATAAAACCATAATCACTCTATGACTACCACGTTATAAATACATAACCGGGCCATAACCGATGTAGGACAACGACGTTATAAATACATAACCATAATCGCTGTAGGACTACTACGTTATAAATGCATAACCGGGCCATAACCGATGTAGGACTACGACGTTATAAATGCATAACCGGGCCATACACGCTGTAGGACTACGACGTTATGAATGCATAACCGGGCCATAACCGATGTAGGACTACGACGTTATAAATACATAACCATAATCGCTGTAGGACTACTACGTTACAAATACATGATCATAATCGCTGTATGACTACCACATTACAAATACATAACTATACTCGCTATAGGACTACTACGTTATAAATACATAACCATAATCGCTGTAGGACTACTACGGTATAAATACATAACCATAATCGCTGTAAGACTACTACGTTACAAATACATGATCATAATCGCTGTATGACTACCACATTACAAAAACATAACTATACTCGCTACGTTATAAATACATAACCATAACCACTGTACGACTACTACGTTATAAATACATAACCATAATCGCTGTAGGACTATCGCGTTTTAACTATTCTCGGCGTAGTACTACTACGTTACAAATATTTAACCATAATCACTGTAAGACTACATCGTTACAAATACATAACCATAACCGCTGTAGGATTACTACGTTATAATACATAACCATAACCACTGTAGGACTACCACGTTATAAATACATAACCATAGTCGCTGTAGTACTACTATGTTATAAATACATCACTATAATCGCTGTAGGACTACCACGTTATAAATACATAACCATAATCACTGTAGTACTACTACGTAATGAATATATAACCATTATCACTGTAGCACTACCACGCTATTAATACATAACCATAATCGCTGTAGGACTGCAACGTTATAAATACATAACCATAATCACTGTAAAACTACCACGTTATAATTACATACCTATAACCGCTGTAAGACTACCACGTTATAAATACATTACAATAATCGCTGTAGGAGTACTACGTTATAAATACATAACCATAATTGTTGTAGGACTTCTACGTTATAAATACATAACCATAATTGCTGTAGGACTTCTACGTTATAAATACATAACCATAATTGTTGTAGGACTTCTACGTTATAAATACATAACTTTACTCGCTGTAGGACTACCACGTTATAAATACATAACGACAACCGCTGTAGGACCACCACGTTATAAATATAAAACTTTACTCACCGTAGTGCTACCACATTACAAATACATAACCATAATCACTGTAAGACTACCTCGTTACAAATATATAATAATTACAGCTTAGGACTACCGCACTACAAATACATAACCATTACCGCTGTAGGACTACCGCGTAACAAATACATAACCATTACCACTGTAGGACTACTGCGTAACAAATACATAACCATAATCGCTGTATGACTACCGCGTAACAAATACATAACCATTACCGCTGAAGCACTACCGCGTTACAAATACATAGCCATTACCGCTGTAGGACTTCAGCATAACAAATACATAACCATTACCACTGTAGGACTACCGCGTAACAAATACATAACCATAATCTTACCACTGTAGGACTACCGCATAACAAATACATAACCATAATCACTGTAAGACTACCGCATTATAAATACATAACAATTACCGCTGTAGGACTACCGCGTTACAAATACAAAACCATTACCGCTGTAGGACTACTGCGTAACAAATACATAACCATTACCACTGTAGGACTATCACGTTACAAATACATAACCATTACCGCTGTAGGACTTCCGAGTTACAAATACATAACCATTACCGCTGTAGGACTTCCACGTCACAAATACAAAACTATTACCACTGTAGAACTACCGCGTAACAAATACATAACCATTACCGCTGTAGGACTACCACATTATAAATCCATAACCATAATCGCTGTTGGACTACCGCGTAACAAATACATAACCATTACCGCTGTAGGACTACCACATTATAAATCCATAACCATAATCGTTGTACGACTACCGCGTTATAAATACATAACCATTACCGCTGTAGGACTACCACGTTACAAATACTAAACCATTACCGCTATAGGAATACCACGTTATAAATACATAACCATAACTGCTGTAGGACTACTACATTATAAATACATAACCATAACTGCTGTAGGATTACTACGTTATAAATACATAACCATAATCGTTGTAGGACTACTAATTTATAAAAACATAACTATACTTGCTGTAGGACTACCACGTTACAAACACATAACCATAACTGCTGTATGACTACCGCGTTACAAATACAAACCATTACCGCTGTAGGACTACCGCGTAACAAATACATAACCATAACCGCTGTAGGACTACCGCGTTACAAATACAAAACCATTACCGCTGTAGGACTACCCTGTACAAATACAAAACCATTACCGCTGTAGGACTACCGCGTTACAAATACAAAACCATTACCGCTGTAGGACTACCGCGTAATAAATACATAACCATTACCGCTGTAGGACTACCGCGTTACAAATACATAACCATTACCGCTGTAGGACTACCACGTTACAAATACATAACCATTACCACTGTAGGACTACCGCGTTACAAATACATAACCATTACCGCTGTAGGACTACCGCGTTACAAATACATAACCATTACCACTGTAGGACTACCGCGTTGCAAATACAAAACCATTACCACTGTAGGACTACCGCGTTACAAATACATAACCATTACCGCTGTAGGACTACCACGTTATAAATACATTACCATAATTGCTGTAGGACTACCATGTTATAAATACATAACCATAAACGTTGTAGGACTACCATGTTATAAATACATAACCATTACCGCTGTAGGACTACCACGTTACAAATACAAAACCATTACCGCTATAGGACTACCACGTTATAAATACATAACCATAACTGATGTAGGACTACTACGTTATAAATACATAACCATAATCGTTGTAGGACTACTAATTTATAAATACATAACTATACTCGCTGTAGGACTATTACGTTTTAAATACATAACCATAACCGTTGTAGGACTACCATGTTATAAATACATAACCATAATCACTGTAGGACTATCGCGTTATAAATACATAACCATAATCGCTGCAGGACTACTATGTTTCGGATATATAACCAATATTACTGTAGGACTACTACGTTATAAATACATACCCATAATCACTGTAGGACTACCACGTTATAAATACATAACCATTATCACTGTAGGACTACCACGTTATAAATTTATAACTATACTCTTTGTAGGACTACTACGTAATAAATACATAACAATAATCGCTATTGGACAGCCACGTTATAAATAAGTAACCGTAACCACTGTCGGACTACTACGTTATGAATATATAACTATACTCGCTGTAGGACTATTACGTTATAAAAACATAACCATAACCGCTGTAGGATTACCACGTTATAAATATATAACTATAATCACTGTAGGACTACTACGTTATAAATACATAACCATAATCGCTGTAGGACTACTACGTTATAAATACATAACCATAATCGCTGTAGGACTGCCACGTTACAAATACATAACCGTAACCACTGTAAGACTACAACGTTATAAATATAATTTTGTTTATGTATTCTTTTTTTTATTATTATTTCAATCACTAAAAAAGTGATCCATTAAATCACCCCGTCATAGGTCTGTGAGGGTCGGGGTGGGCCATCCCTCCACAAACCGTACTAATATATGTATTAGTCAAGTTGTAACATACATTCATATAAATTTATATATATATATATATATATATATATATAAATATATACAAAGGAGAATAGAAATACACCTAACAAGTAAAGGGACACACCAGTCTCAACAAATTATAAACCGTAGCTTCAGCTAAAGCAAAAATCAAACAGAAATCAAATATAATTTGACACAGCAAATAATAGTATAAGAAAATAACTTTACTCGCTGTAGGACTACCGCGTTACAAATACATAATCATTACCGCTGTAGGACTACTACGTTATAAATATATATCCATAATCGCTGTATAAACCGATTCAGCTATTTTGAAACTACGTCATTCTACTTTTAGATGGAACCTTCCGTATTATGGGTGTTTGTAGTATGATAGCAGATGTATCTGTTACATAAACAATAAAATAAACTAGTTATCAAAATAAAGTGTGTTGTACTATAGTCTGTTCCGATAGCGTAGTGGTAATTGTTTGAACTGTCAGCCCAAATGTCACGAGTTCGAGCCTTATTTATGTTGATTTATTTTTTATTTATTTTCTGTAAAAGTATCCCAGTGTACTGTTTCAATGTGTTTTTTTTAATTTGGTAAGTGTTGGTAGCAACTTCTTCTATATATACATTGCCTGTACACAGGTCTCACCGTAACCATAACATAACTTTACATTCGCCACAACTGTGTTGAATTAAATGGAAGTATTTGTGTTTGACACACAAAAAAAAACCAGTTTGGAATACCTTTGTCAATCTTTGGTTGATGATATACATAATGCTGCATGCATTTTTATTTGAGGCATTTTTTATATAATACTATTTCTGGTGTAAATTGGTTCTTAACTCTGCCAGTTATTAAATTTCAGATAATTAGATGATACTGCAACTTGAAATGTGGCAGTATGAATGAATCCATTTAACACACAATAATGTTTCACTCAACAGAGAACGTGTCATTTAAGCGACCTTAACCAACCCGAAACAGACCAAACCACGTACATTTTTCTCTCTTAAGTCTTTAGTGGTTGGTTTGGTGTAGGACTAAATATTAAATATGTATTTTGGTGTATCCCTTTTTACAGAAAAGATTTAGTGGCAATAATTACATGAATTTTATTATATTGGGGTTGTTTTTGTGTGTTTATATTTATTAGAGGTATCTATAATTGGAATGGTTTATGAACACAATTTTTTGTGTGTTAATTGATGATGTTTATTGAAAGCCCGGAGAAGACATTAAAAAAACATCAAAGATACCTTGGTTCATTTTATATTTTTCTAATAAAATTTAACTATATTTGAGAATCAGAAAACACCATTAGTTTTAGTAACCATAATATCTTGGACAACTTGTTCAACGTTTCATTATTCGTATCCAATCTTCTGTTTTATAATTTATTTTACCTCGGGGGGGGGGGGGGGGGGGGGGGGGGGCTGGTTAAGAGGCCAAGTGGCATAAATCGATATTAGATCATTAGGCAGAGGTATGGCACTTTTATGCTTAGCATATCTCATAAACTACTAGATTTATACCAATGAAACTTTATTTGTGTTTTCATTATCAACAAGTATGAGCCTCGCGCTTTTATAAATTGTGTTTGTAGTAAAATAAATGCTTTGACCTTTTTTCCACTTTTCTGTTGATCCCGTTACTACTATCGTGATTCAATGAAAAGTAACAATTGTGGTTATCACATTTATAATGACTTGCGAGGATTATTGAGATAACTCTGCTTTGCTCTGAGACATAATTATACCCCGTGTAATACTTAAACAGTTTGGATTTATAGCAGACTCTTGCTTCAGAAACAACTAGTCTACTCAATAAAACTTTACAACAGTTTCCACTTTCATTACGTCTACAAATGATATATCTCTGTGTCTGGCAAAGCATTAAAGTGTTTAAGACAACCATTATCTTAGACAAAACACAGGAACCCCAGCAATATCACGTACTTGTATTGTGGGTTAAGTATTAAACTCCTAATACACAGGAACCTGTACAATATCATATACTTATATTATGGGTTAAGTATTAAACTTATAATACACAGGAATCCGTACAATAACGTGCACTTGTATTGTGGGTTAAGTATTAAACTCATAATTCACAGGAATCCGTACAAAAACGTGCACTTGTATTGTGGGTTAAGTATTAAACTCATAATACACAGGAATCCGTACAATAACGTGCACTTGTATTGTGGGTTAAGTATTAAACTCATAATACACAGGAATCCGTACAATAACGTGCACTTGTATTGTGGGTTAAGTATTAAACTCATAATACACAGGAATCCGTACAATAACGTGCACTTGTATTGTGGGTTAAGTATTAAACTCATAATTCACAGGAATCCGTACAATAACGTGCACTTGTATTGTGGGTTAAGTATTAAACTCATAATACACAGGAATCCGTACGATAACGTGCACTTGTATTGTGGGTTAAGCATTAAACTCATAATACACAGGAATCCGTACAATAATATATACTTATATTGTGGGTTAAGTATTAAACTCATAATACACAGGAATCCGTACAATAACATGTACTTGTATTGTGGGTTAAGTATTAAACTCATAATACACAGGAATCCGTACAATAACATGTACTTGTATTGTGGGTTAAGTATAACACTCATAATACACAGGAATCCATACAATAACATATACTTGTATTGTGGGTTAAGTATTAAACTCATAATTCACAGGAATCCGTACAATAACATATACTTATATTGTGGGTTAAGTATTAAACTCATAATACACAGGAATCCGTACAATAACGTGCACTTGTATTGTGGGTTAAGTATTAAACTCATAATTAACAGGAATCCGTACACTAACATACACTTGTATTGTTGGTTAAGTATTAAACTCATTATACACAGGAACCGTACAACACCGTGTACTTGTATTCTGAGTTAAGTATTAAACTCATAATACACAGGAATCCGTACAATAACGTGCACTTGTATTATGGGTTAAGTATTAAACTCATAATACACAGGAACCCGTACAATAAAATGCACTTGTATTGTGGGTTAAGTATTTAACTCATAATACACAGGAAACGACACAATACCATATACTTGTATTGTGGGTTAAGTATTAAACTCATTTTATAGAGAAACCCGTACAATACCATATAATTGAATTGTGGGTTAAGTATTAAACGCATTATACATAGAAACCCGTACAATACCATATACTTGTATTGTGGGTTAAGTATTAAACTCATAATTCATAGGAACCCGTACAATAACGTGCACTTGTATTGTGGGTTAAGTATTAAACTATACACAGGAATCCGTACAATAACGTGTACTTGTATTGTGGGTAAAGTATAAAGCTCATAATTCACAGGAACCCGTACAATAACGTGTACTTGATTTGTGCTGAAGCATTAAGCTCATAATTCACAGGAACCGGCACAAAAACGTGCACTTGTATTGTGGGTTAAGTATTAAACTCATAATTCATAGGAACCCGTACAACAACGTGCACTTGTATTGTGGGTTAAGTATTCAACTCATAATTCATAGGAACCCGTACAATAACGTGCACTTGTATTGTGGGTTAAGTATTCAACTAATAATACACAAGAATCCGTACAATTACGTGCACTTGTATTGTGGATTAAGTATTCAACTCATAGTACACAGGAATCGTAAAATAACGTGTACTTGTATTGTGGGTTAAGTATTAAACTCATAATTTACAGGAACCCGTACAATAACGTGTACTTGTATTGTGGGTTAAGTATTAAACTCATAATACACAGTAATCCGTACAATAACGTGTACTTGTATTGTGGGTTAAGTATTAAACTCATAATACACAGGAATCCGTACAATAACATGTACTTGTATTGTGGGTTAAGTATTAAACTCATAATACACAGGAATCCGTACAATAACATGTACTTGTATTGTGGGTTAAGTATTAAACTCATAATACACAGGAATCCGTACAATAACGTGCACTTGTATTGTAGGTTGAGTATTAAACTCATAATAAGTAATCCGTACAATAACGTGCACTTGTATTGTGGGTTAAGTATTAAACTCATAATACACAGGAATCCGTACAATACCGTGTACTTGTATTGTGGGTTAAGTATTAAACTCATAATACACAGGAATCCGTACAATAACATATACTTATATTGTGGGTTAAGTATTAAACTCGTAATACACAGGAATCCGTACAATAACGTGCACTTGTATTGTGGGTTAAGTATTAAACTCATTATACACAGGGACCCGTACAAAAACGTGCACTTTTATTGTGGGTTAAGTCTTAAACTCATAATACACAGGAACCCGTATAATAACGTGTACTTGTATTGTGGGTTAAGTATTAAACTCATAATACACAGGAATTCGTACAATTACACATAGTTATATTATGGGTTAAGTATTAAACTCATAATACACAGAAACCCGTATAATAACGTGCACTTGTATTGTGGGTTAAGTATTAAACTCATAATACACAGGAATCCGTACAATAACATATACTTGTATTGTGGGTTAAGTATTAAACTCATAATACACAGGAATCCGTACAATAACATATTCTTGTATTGTGGGTTAAGTACTAAACTCATAATACACAGGAATCCGTACAATAACCTGTACATATATTGCGGGTTAAGTATTAAACTCATAATACACAGGAATCCGTACAATAACGTGCACTTGTATTGTGGGTTAAGTATTAAACTCATAATTCACAGGAATCCGTACAATAACGTGCACTTGTATTGTGGGTTAAGTATTAAACTCATTATACATAAGAATCCGTACAATAACATGTACTTGTATTGTGGGTTAAATATTAAACTCATAAAGCACAGGAATCCGTACAATAACGTGCACTTGTATTGCGGGTTAAGTATTAAACACATAATTCACAGGAATCCGTACAATAACGTGCATTTGTATTGTGGGTTAAGTATTAAACTCATTATACATAAGAATCCGTACAATAACATGTACTTGTATTATGGGTTAAATATTAAACTCATAAAGCACAGGAATCCGTACAATAACGTGCACTTGTATTGCGGGTTAAGTATTAAACACATAATACACAGGAACCTGTACAATAACATGTACTTGTATTGTGGGTTAAGTATTAAACTCATAATACACAGGAATCCGTATAATAACATGTATTTGTATTACGGATTAAGTATTAAACTCATAATACACAGGAATCGATACAATAACATGTACATTGTACTTTTATTGTGTGTTAAGTATTAAACTCATAAAGCACAGGGAAACCGTACAATACCATTTACTTGTATTGTGGGTTAAGAATTAAACTCATAAATCACACGGAACCGTACAGTAGCATGTACTTGTATTTTGGGTTAAGTATTCAACTCATAAATCACAGGAAACCGTACAATAACATGTACTTGTATTGCGTGTTAAGTATTAAACTAATAAATCATAGAAACCCGTACAATACCATATACTTGTATTGTGGGTTAAGTATTAAACACATAATACACAGGAACCTGTAAAATAACATGTACTTGTATTGTTGGTTATGTATTAAACTCATAAATCACATGAAACCGTACAATAGCCTGTACTTGTATTGTGTGTTAAGTATTTAACTCATAATACACTGGAACCCGTACAATACCATGTACTTGTATTGTTGGTTAAGTATTTAACCCATTAATCACAGGAAACCGTACAATAATATGTACTTGTATTGTGTGTTAAGTATTAAACTAATAAATCACAGGAAACCGTACAATACCATAAACTTATATTGTGGGTTAAGTATTAAACTAATAAATCACTGGAAACCCGTACAATACCATATACTTGTATTGTGGGTTAGGTATTTAACGCATTAATCACTGGAAACCGTACAATAACATGTACATGTACATTGTACTTGTATTGTGGGTTAGGTATTGAACTCATAAAACTCAGGAACATGTACAATAACCTGTACTTGTTTTGTGTGTTAATTAAATATTTTCTTAAACTTAAAAACGGACAAGATAAATATAACATATAATTTTCCGTTTTTAGTTATCCAATACGTATTGTTATGAGACAAACTTCAGAAAATCCAGCTCGCTACAATATCGCTAACCGTCATAGTTTAGCTTAATAGGATATGTATTCCGGGGGTGCGGCAGTTTAGGAGTATATCTTGTCAAGTTAGGATTATCCTTTCTCAGTTCAAATCAGGATTTCTATTTATAAATGTTGTCTTGTTAATAGATATTTTGTTCTCTTCATTTATGTATAATATATATTTATGCCCCCGTAAAAAAATAGTAATAATAATAATAATTTTGGGTGGCATATACTGAGTAATCGCAGCGTCCGTCCTCCCGTCCGGTATTTCGTGTCCGGCCTGTAATTTTGCCATGCATAGATGGATTTTGTTAATACTTACTACAAATGATCAACATAACACGACGACGTGTCGCGCGTTACGCATAGACTCCCACTTCAAAGGTCAAGGTCACAATTTATTTTTGTTTGATGACAATTTCAGTCTGATTGAGATTTTGTGTCCGGTCTGTAACTTTGTCAGCTATGGGTAAATTTTTAAAACATTTGGCCCAATTCTTTAGTATGACATGACGGCTTGTCACGCGTAGACCCACATGTGTAGCTCAAAGGTCAAGGTCACACTTTGAATTTATTTGACAACACTTTGAGTCTGTGCGAGATTTATTGTCCTGCTTGTAACTTTGTAGAGATGGATTTTATAAATACATACTACAAATGTTCAACATAACATGACTACGTGTCACGCTTAACATTCAGACTCCCACTTCAAAGGTCAAGGTTACAATTTAACTTTGTTTGACAACACTTTCAGTCTGTTTGAGATTTCGTGTCCGGTCTGTATGTTCGTCTTTAACTTGGGTTAATTAATCAAGATGACATGACTACGTGTCACATGTATGATCAAAACCCATACCTCAAAGGTCAAGGTCACGCTTTGAGTTTGTATGACAAAATATTTTAGTTTTTTTTGAGTCCGTCCTGTAACTTTATCATATTTGGATGGATTTCTAAAACACTTGGCTCAATTTATCAATTGATCAACATGACATGACGTTGTGTCATGTTAAGACCCAGAACCGTACCTCAAGGTCACACTTTCAGCTGGTTTGATATTTCATGTCTGGTCTGTAACTGTGTTCTTATATGGAGGGATGTTTAAATAGTTGACACAAGTGATCAGCATGTTATGATGATGTGTCACCTGCATTTACCTACGGTAGAAATACCCAGACCGTTACATCAGATGTCAAGGTCAATGTTACACAAACGTCAAGGTCAAGCTATAATGTAAAAAAAACAAACATGAAGAGTATGTCTAGTCTGAAACGTCAGTCCATTACTCTTATTATTCATGGATACATCACTACCTATTATAACATATATTGTTATTTCCACAGACCATTTGGGGGCATGCGACACTTACCAGTGACATTTCTTGTTATTTTTATTTTGCAAAATGATTTCGTCAAAAGAATTAGTGTGATTACATGTAAAGTATCGGAAAAGATGTACAATTAAATGTGATTTTCTGTTTGTGGAGGGCTTTTCTAATGTTGTTAAAACTTTTAGTCCAACCCATTTGCACTTTATATAATTGTATTGTTATTATTCATGTCATTGTATATAATAGATGCAATAAACTATTATGAAACTAAAAAACTAAACAGTAAACTACAATATCGCTGGTTGTAGTATATTGCTTCATTTCTATTCTATAAGTTCCCATTTATATATAATAACTGATCATGATGAGCGGTATGCTTGTTGTTTTTATTCTATATTTATAAACGTATATTGTATAATTATCTTCATAAGTATTGGAAATTAACTTTATTTAGACCGTAAACAAATCATTTGTATTCAATACTGCTCATAAGCACTGTATGTAAACCTACATTCCTAGTCCAAGTCCGCTATATTAATCCCGGCATCACATTCCGGTCGGCTTAAAAACAACACGTTAAATTAATTATGTTAAACAAACAGAAGCGCGTGTTTATTTATTTTGACTTGGGGGGGGGGGGTTAAAATGGTTAATGTTTCTTGCCAAATTCATGTCTCATTAACTACTAGATTCATTTGTTTTTTTCGTTACCAACAAGTATGAGACTTGCTCTTTTTTTAATTTTTGTTTATCTGACCTTTTCTCAACTTTGCTGTTGAATCTTTACAAAAAGAAAGAAATGGGATGATAGCCCCAACCCCGTTTCCCATCTACACCCCCACTCCATATACATGTATCTAATAGTATGCTAGTATTAAAGCTGGTTTGATTGACAAAGATATGCCTACTTTTCTGACGGTAAACGTTACAGATATTAAATACTGTTCTGTAGCAAGACGTTCGTCAATTATACTTACTGTATGTGAGTGTATAAGTATTGTCTATGTGTATATAATTATTGTCTGTAAGTATATAGGTAGTGTATGTGTGTATATACTTATTGTCTGTGAGTTTGTATACTTAATGTCTGTGTGTATATACTTATTGTCTGTGTGTGTATATACGTATTGTCTGTGTGTGTATACTTATTGTCTGTGTGTATATACTTATTGTGTGTGTGTATATACGTATTGTCTGTGTGTGTGTGTATACTAATTGTCTGTGTGTGTGTATATACGTATTGTCTGTGTGTGTATATACGTATTGTCTGTGTGTATATACGTATTGTCTGTGTGTAAATACGTATTGTCTGTGTGTGTGTATACTAATTGTCTGTGTGTGTGTATATACGTATTGTCTGTGTGTATATACTTATTGTCTGTGTGTATATACGTATTGTCTGTGTGTGTGTGTGTGTGTATATACTTATTGTCTGTGTGTATATACGTATTGTCTGTGTGTGTATATACTTATTGTCTGTGTGTATATACGTATTGTCTGTGTGTATATACGTATTGTCTGTGTGTTTATATTTATTGTATGTGTGTATAAACGTATTATCTTTATGTATATAGGTAGTGTATGTGTGTATATACTTATTGTCTGTATGGATATACTTATTGTCTGTGTGTATATACTTATTGTCTTTTTGTGTATATACGTATTGTCTGTGTGTATAAACTAAGCGTATGTGTGGTTGTATGTATACGTATTGTCTGTGTGTGTATATACGTATTGTATGTGTGTGTATACGTATTGTATGTGTGTATATACTAATTGTCTGTGTGTGTATACTTATTGTCTGTATGTAAATATTTATTATCTCTGTGTATATACGTATTGTCGATGTGTATATACGTATTGTCGATGTATATATACGTATTGTTTGTGTGTATTTACATATTGTCTGTGTGTATATACGTATTGTCTGTGTGTGTACACTTATTGTCTGTGTGTATATACGTATTGTCTGTGTGTGTGTATACTTATTGTCTGTGTGTGTATATACGTATTGTCTGTGTGTGTATATACTTAGTGTATGTGTGTGTGTATATACGTATTATCTATGTGTATATACGTATTGTATGTGTGTGTGTGTGTGTGTGTGTGTACGTATTGTCTATGTGTATATACGTATTGTATGTGTGTATATACGTATTGTCTGTGTGTATATATTTATTGTCTGTGTATATATACGTAGTATCTGAGTGTGTATATACGTATTGTTTGTGTGTATATACTTATTGTCTGTGTGTATATACTTATTGTCTGTGTGTATATACGTATTGTCTGTTTGTATATATTTATTGTCTGTGTATATATACATAGTATCTGAGTGTGTATATACGTATTGTCTGTGTGTATATACTTATTGTATGTGTGTATATACGTATTGTCTGTATGTATATATTTATTGTCTGTGTATATATACGTAGTGTCTGAGTGTGTATATACGTATTGTCTGTGTGTATATGCTTATTGTCTGTGTGTGTATATACGTATTGTATGTGTGTATATACGCATTGTCAGTGTGTATATACGTATTGTCTGTGTGTATATATGTATTGTCTGTGTGTCAATACGTATTGCCCGTGTGTGTATACGTACTGCCGGTGTGTGTGCACGTATTGTCTGTGTGTGTGTGTACGTATTGTCTGTGTGTATATACGTATTGACTGTGTGTGTGTGTGTGTGTGTGTGTGTGTGTGTGTGCTTATTGTCTGAGTGTATATACGTGTTGTCTGTGTGTATATACGTATTGTTTGTGTGCCTATACTTACTGTCTGTGTGTATATACTTATTGCCTGTGTGTATATATTTATTTTCTGTGTGTATATACGTATTGTCTGTGTGTGTGTGTATATACTTATTGTCTGTGTGTATATACGTATTGCGTGCGTGCGTGCGTGCGTGCGTGCGTGCGTGCGTGCGTGCGTGCGTGCGTGTGTGTGTGCTTATTGTGTGTGTGTATATACTTTTTATCTGTGTGTATATACTTATCGTCTGTGTGCATATACGTATTGTCTGCGTGTATATACTTAATGTATGTGTGTATATACTTTTTGTCTGTGTGCATATACGTATTGTCTACGTGTATATACTTAATGTATGTGTGTATATACTTATCGTCTGTGTGCATATACGTATTGTCTGCGTGTATATACTTAATGTATGTGTGTATATACTTATCGTCTGTGTGCATATACGTATTGTCTGCGTATATATACTTAATGTATGTGTGTATATACTTTTTGTCTGTGTGCATATACGTATTTTCTGCGTGTATATACTTAATGTATGTGTGTATATACTTTTTGTCTGTGTGCATATACGTATTGTCTGCGTGTATATACTTAATGTATGTGTGTATATACTTATCGTCTGTGTGCATATACGTATTGTCTGCGTGTATATACTTAATGTATGTGTGTATATACTTTTTGTCTGTGTGTATATACGTATTGTCTGCGTGTATATACTTAATGTATGTGTGTATATACTTTTTGTCTGTGTGTATATACTTATCGTCTGTATGTATATACATTACAACCCATAAATTATACGTATGTGTGTGTTTATATACGTTACGATTTCCAAATTATACACTTTTATGTTCGTAGACGTTGCAACCAACAAATTACACGCGTGCCTATGTTGACATGTGTTGCAATGAAGTGCTTCAAATATGTTTTTCAGGTCCACGTTGATGCACATTTTCGTACCTATATAACGAGATTTCCTGCAGTGTTTGTGTTACTGGCTATATTTTACGTTTTTCAGGTTTCTGTACATTTTAATGACTCTTTTTATGACTGGTTACGTGATCCTTGCCGTGGCCATCAAGACACCTGAAAACCTCAGATCGTTAATGGGACTGGCAGTCTTCCCATTTGCCTTATTCCTGTATTCCAATAACAAAAGAAAGGTAAGTATTTACATTTTATCATCATATAACATACCAACTCGACGCTTTTTTTTTCAACAAAAAATATCATGCAATTTATAGCACATAAACTCAAACTAGAGAAATCGCTAGGAAATAATGAATTAAACGTTACACTTACTGGGCTTGGAAATAAAAGTAATTAAGACACAAATTTAAGGTAAAGATAATCCATACATGTATTCTTTCAATGAAAATTCACCCTCTGTTTTAACACGCATACAGTTGAACTAAGTGACAAGCTAAGTATTAAATGTACATATTACCTATGGCAAATCCATATATTTGGCACATAGACATTAACGTGGTCATTTCACAGCTTTAAGATAACAGGTAAAATATAAATAGTTCAACCTGAAATAAGCTATACAATATGGGCAGCATGGACTGTCACGTATGTAATACATAGGTCAAGTACATGTGAAAACATGCATGGTATATTAATATGGAAAACAGTAAAATACAATGTGTATCTGGTAAAAGAAAACTAATATACGACCACAGTGTACCACGCGTGCAAAGTATAAACTAAATCACGATAAACCAATATAAACAAGTATGAAACTTAGATGCCACGCATAAATGAAGCAAAATTGAAAGCAACATTTTAAATTGCCATAAGTTGTTGTTCTCAATCAATATGATAAACTACGTCATAGCTGGATAACCTCCACGTGGAATATATATCTGGTATCAAAATCTGTACATTTATCTGTTATCAAAGTATGTACATTTAAACAAAAAGCTTTTTATTTGGTGGGGTGATTATTTAACTGAGACAAATTCTGTAAATAAACAGCCAGGGGCACTAGTGTAATGGATATAATATTGGCCGCTGAGTTCGATCCCCAGCTCGACCCGATGCCTATCATCAAAATCAACACTCAGTACTGGTTATACTCAGTACTGGTTATACCCAGGAGGCGAACTCGAAAGAAGCGGTTCATATAAGCTCTGAGCCTTCATAGCAATCCAGCTAACAATAAATTAGTATAAAATAAATTATATAAACAGGAAAAGTAATATGAAAACATTCAGAGCATAACAGTACAAGTACAAGCTGCGCTATTCGATATATATTGAAATAAAATACATAAAATATTTGTTTATATATATTTGAACACTACTTAACTGTTGAGTTGAATCTCCTTGTATAATATATATATGAACACTACTTAACTGGTGAGTTAAATCTCCCTGTATAATATATATCTGAACACTGCACAGCTGGTAAGTTGAATCTCTCTGTATATTATATATATCAACACTGCTTAGCTGCTGAGTTGAATCTCCATGTATAATATAAATATGAACACTGATTAGCTAGTGAGTTAAATTTCCCTGTATAAAATATATGTGATCACTGCATCGCTGCTGAGTTGACTCTCCCTGTATAATATATATATATGAACACTGCTTAGCTGCTGAGTTGAATCTCCCTGTATAATATATATATGAACACTGCTTAGCTGCTGAGTTGAATCTCCCTGTATAATATATATATGAACACTGCTTAGCTGCTGAGTTGAATCTCCCTGTATAATATATATATGAACACTGCTTAGCTGCTGAGTTGAATCTCCCTGTATAATATATATATGAACACTGCTAAGCTGCTGAGTTGAATCTCCCTGTATAAATATACCTGAACGCTGCTTAGCTGGTTTGTTAAATCTCCCTGTATAATATATATGTGAACACTGCTTAGCTTGTGAGTTGAATCTCCCTGCATAATATATATAAATGAACACTGCTTAGCTGCTGAGTTGAATCTCCCTGTATAATATATATCTGAACACTGCATAGCTGCTGAGTTGAATCTCCCTGTATAATATATATATGAACACTGCTTAGCTGCTGAGTTGAATTTCCCTGTATAATATATATATATATATATGAACACTGCTTAGCTGCTCTGTTAAATCTCCCTGTATAATATATATATGAACACTGCATAGCTGCTGAGTTAAATCTTCCTGTATAATATATATATGAACACTGCTTACCTGGTTTGGTAAATCTCCCTGTAAAATGTATATATGAACACTGCATAGCTGCTGAGTTGAATCTTTCTGTATAATATATATATGAACTCTGCTTAGATGCTGAGTTGAATCTCCCTGTATAATATATATCTTAACACTGCTTAGCTGCTGAGTTGAATCTCCCTGTATAATATATATCTTAGCACTGCTTAGCTGCTGAGTTGAATTTCTTAGTATAATATATTTATATATGAACACTGCTTAGCTGCTGAGTTGAATCTCCCTATATAATATATATATATATATATATATATATATATCTGAACACTGCATAGTTGGTGAGTTGAATCACCTGAATAATATATATCAGAACACTGCTTAGCGGGGAAATGCGGTGTCCACTGTGGTCGTGTGTCATTCGGCATCGCCGTTTTAAGAGCATTATGTGGTCAAGATAAGATAATTGAAAACAGTTTAAAGGAAAAATTACATACGCATGCCGACGCACTTTATGTATCTCTACGTTTGTTTGTTGTAATTGGCATATTTTAAAAAAAAAATCTAATTGAAATATTATTACTGCACCGCGTATGCTAGTTATTCTGTGTATTACATGCACGTTTTCTGCCAAGCCGACATTATATGTTCTTTTCCAGGTTAACTGGCATACCGTATTCTGGGCCATGTCACTACAGTTTATTATGGCATTATTCATCCTAAAAACGAGCTGGGGAGCGTCTGTTATAAGCTGGGTGGGTGCCCGACTTTCTGAATTTATCAACAACGCCAATGCTGGAAGTGAATTCATATTTGGGGAAAAATGGGTGGATCACTCGTTTGCCATGGGGGTAAGTAGCTAACTAAAATAACGGATATTAGTGGCTTCGTCAGACGAACATGTAACTAACTAAAATGACAGGTGTCTACGTCCAATGCGCAATACCTAATTAAAATAACGGATATCAGTGGTCACACTTTATAGACATTTATGTGTGTGTGTGTGTGTGTGTGTGTGTGTGTGTGTGTGTGTGTGTGTGTGTGTGTGTGTGTGTGTGTGTGTGTGTGTGTGTGTGTGTGTGTGTGTGTGTGTGTGTGTGTGTGTGTGTGTGTGTGTGTGTGTGTGTGTGTGTGTGTGTATTTTCTAATAATTTAATATTTAATTTCATTTAAAAAAAAAAAAAGCAAAAAATAAAATGATTTTCGCTTTTCAGTAAATACCTCAACATACATTCATATGTGTGTGCGTGTATGTATGTTTGCATGTGAATGTCTGTGTATATATGTGTGTGCGGGCGTGTGTGCGTATGTGTGCGTGCGTGTGTGTGTGTGTGTGTGTGTGTGTGTGTGTGTGTGTGTGTGCGTGTGTCCGTGTGTGTTTGCGTGAGTACGCATGTATACTTTCTCATTAACTACACTTTATGTCATTCATATTTACTTGCCGGGAATGTAATATATCTTAACCATCGTTAAAAATTGCAAAATATAGTTGAAAGGGAATGGCCGAATCTAATGTTGAGAGAACTTGTGGCCAGACCCTTTTGCCTTAAATTGTATTTGACTTATATGCATGATAAATATTGTAATATGTGTTTATTTGGCAATAAAATATGTTTAAACTAAAAGTGGTCACACCAGACGTACAAATAGCTCACTAAAATATCGGATTTTCGTAGCCACGTCAGACGTACAAATAGTTTATTAAAATAACGGAGACTAATGGCCACGTCAGACGTACAAATAGCTCACTAAAATAACGGATTTTCGTGGGCACGTCAGACGTACAAATAGCTAACTAAAATTAAGTATTTTCGTGGCCACGACAGACGTACAAATAGCTCACTAAAATAGCGGATTTTTGTGGCCACGTCAGACGTACAAATAGCTTATTAAAATAACGGAGACTGGTGACCACGTGAGACGTACAAATAGCTAATTAAAATAACGGAGACTAGTGACCACGTCAGACGTACAAAAATAACGGGGACTTGTGACCACGTCAGACGTACAAATAGCTCACTAAAATAACGGAGACTAGTGGCAACGTCAGACGTACAAATAGCTAACTAAAATTAAGTATTTTCGTGGCCACGTCAGACGTACAAATAGCTAACTAAATTAATGGAGACTAGTGGCCAAGTCAGACGTACAAATAGCTGACTAAAATAACGGAGACTAGTCGCCACGTCAGACGTACAAATAGCTAACTAAAATAACGAATATAAGTCGCGATGTCAGACGTAAACACAACTAACTAAAGTGGCCACGTCAGACGTAAAAATAACTAATTTTGCGGCCAAGTCCGACGTACAAATAGCTCACTTAAAAAACAGAGACTAGTGGCCAAGTCAGACGTACAAATAGCCCACTAAAATAACGGATTTTTGTGGCCACGTCAGACGTACAAATAGCTTGCTAAAATAATGGATTTTCGTGGCCACGTCAGACGTACAAATAGCTCACTAAAATTACGGAGACTAGTGGCCACGTCTGACGTACAAATAGATCACTAAAATATCGGGTTTTCGTGACCAAGTCAGACGTACAAATAGCTCACTTAAATAACGGAGACTAGTGGCCACATCAGACGTACAAATAGCTCACTAAAATATCGGATTTTCGTGGCCAAGTCAGCTGTACAGATAGCTTACTAAAATAACGGAGACTAGTGGCCACGTCAGACTAACGTCAACTAAAATAATTTAAATGACCGCTATAAGTTACCGTATGGACTCCCTTTTTACCTTCCCTTATTGACAAATTAGATAGTTTAGTCTGATCTAACAACATTGACTGTCTATTTACCTTCTCTTATCGTCAAATAATTAAGTCTTATCTTAAAGTATGGAATGTCTCATTATCTTCCCTTATAGACAAATTAGATTGTTTAGTTTTATCTTACAGTACGGACTGTCTCATTATCTTCCCTTGTCGACAAATTAGATAGTGTAATCTTATCTTACATTATGAAATGTCTCATTACTTTCCCTTGTCGACAAATTAGATTGTGTAGTCTTATCTTACAGTATGGAAAGTCTCATTATCTTCCCTTATCGACAAATAAGAGAGTTAATTCTTATATTACAGTATGGAATGTCTCATTATCTACCCTTATCGACAAATAAGAGAGTTAAGTCTTATCTGATAGTATGGAAAATCACATTATCTACCCTTATTGACAAATAAGATAGTTTAGTCTTATATTACAGTATGGAATGTCTCATTATCTTCCGTTATCGACAAATAAGATAGTTAAGTCTTAGCTGATAGTATGGAATGTCTCATTATCTTACCTTATCGACAAATTAGATAGTTTAGTTTTATCTTACAGTATGGACTGTATTATTGCCTCTCCGTATCGACAAATCAGATTGTTTAGTCTTATCTTACAGCATGAACGGAATCTTATTTCGACCAATTAGATAGATTCGTCTTAGCTTAAATCACTTACTGTTTCTGGCTATAATACAAGCCATGACGCTGGTTGTCGGGATATCCATCTTTATGTTAAATCACTTACTGTTTCAGCTATAGTACAGGCCATGACGCTGGTTGTCAGGACATCCGTCCTTACCTTTAATCACTAACTGTTACAGGCTATGGAACAGGCAATGCCGCTTGCTGTCAGGACATCCTTCCTTACTTTCAATCACTATCTGTTTAAGGCTACTTTACAGGCCATGACGCTCGTTGTCATCCGTCCTTACCTTAAATCTCTATCTGTATCTGGCTAAGGTACAGGCCATGATGCTGGTTGTCGGGACACCCGTCCTTATCTTAAATCACTAACTGTTTCAGGCGATGGTACATGCCATGACGCTGGTTGTCGGGTCATCCGTCTTACCTTAAATCATTAGCTGTTTCAGGCTATGGTAAGGTCATGACGCTAGTTGTCGGGAAATCCGTACTTACCTTAAATCACAAACTGTTCCAGGCTATGGTACAGGCCATGACGCTAGTTGTCGGGACATCTGTCCTTACCATAAATCACTATCTGTTTCAGGCTACGGTACAGGACATGGTGCTGGTTGTCGGGACATCCGTCCTTACTTTAAATCATTAACTGTTTCGGGCTATGGTATAGACCATGAAGTTGGTTGTCGGGACATCCGTCCTTACCTTAAATCACTATCTGTTTCAGGCAATGGTACACGCCATGCCGCTGGTTGTCGGAACATCCGTCCTTACCTTAAATCATTAACTGTTTCAGGTTATGGTACAGGCCATGACGCTGGTTGTCGGGACATCCGGCCTTACCTTAAATCACTATCTGTTTCAGGCTACGGTACAGGCCATGAAGCTGGTTGTCGGGACATCCGTCCTTACCATCAATCAATAACTGTTTCAGGCGATGGTACAGGCCATGGTGCTGGTTGTCGGGACATCCATCCTTACCTTAAATCACTATCTGTTTCTTGCTACGGTACAGGACATTGTGCTGGTTGTCGGGACATCCGTCCTTACCATAAATCACTAACTGTTTCAGGCTACGGTACAGGCCATGAAGCTGGTTGTCGGGACATCCGTCCTTACCATCAATCAATAACTGTTTCAGGCTATGGTACAGGCCATGGTGCTGGTTGTCGGGACATCCGTCCTTACCTTAAATCACTATCTGTTTCTTGCTACGGTACAGGACATTGTGCTGGTTGTCGGGACATCCGTCCTTACCATAAATCACTAACTGTTTCAGGCTACGGTACAGGCCATGAAGCTGGTTGTCGGGACATCCGTCCTTACCATCAATCAATAACTGTTTCAGGCTATGGTACAGGCCATGGTGCTGGTTGTCGGGACATCCATCCTTACCTTAAATCACTATCTGTTTCATGCTACGGTACAGGACATTATGCTGGTTGTCGGGACATCCGTCCTTACCATAAATCACTAACTGTTTCAGGCTATGGTTCAGGCCATGACGCTGGTTGTCGGGACATACACCCGTCCTTACCTTAAATCACTAACTGTTTCGGGCTATGGTTCAGGCCATGACGCTGGTTGTCGGGACATCCGTCCTTACCTTAAATCACTATCTGTTTCATGCTACGGTACAGGACATGGTGCTGGTTGTCGGGACATCCGTCCTTACCGTAAATCACTATATGTTTAAAGCTACGGTACAGATCATGACGCTGGTTGTCGGGACATCCGTCCGTACCTTAAATCACAATTTGTTTCAGACTATGGTACAGATCATGACGCTGGTTATCGGGACATCCGTCCTTACCTTAAATCATTAACTGTTTCAGATTATGGTACAGATCATGACGCTGGTTGTCGGGACATCCGTCCTTACCTTAAATCACTAACTGTTTCAGGCTATGGTACAGGCCATGAAGCTGGTTATCGGGACATCCGTCCTTACCTTAAATCATTAACTGTTTCAGATTATGGTACAGATCATGACGCTGGTTGTCGGGTCATCCGTCCTTACCTTAAATCACTATCTGTTTCAGGCTACGGTACAGGCCATGACGCTGGTTGTCAGGACATCCGTCCTTACATTGAATAACTATCTGTTTCAGGCTACGGTACAGGCCATGACGCTGGCTGTCGGGACATCCGTCCTTACCTTGAATCACTATCTGTTTCAGGCGATGGTACAGGCCATGACGCTGGTTGTCGGGACATCCGTCCTTACCTTGAATCACTATCTGTTTCAGGCTATGGTACAGGCCATGACGCTGGCTGTCGGGACATCCGTCCTTACCTTGAATCACTATCTGTTTCAGGCGATGGTACAGGACATGACGCTGGTTGTCGGGACATCCGACCTTAAATCACTATCTGTTTCAGGCTATGGTAAGGCCATGACGCTGGCTGTCGGGACATCCGTCCTTACGTTAAATCACTATCTGTTTCAGGCTATGGTACAGGCCATGACGCTGGCTGTGGGGACATCCGTCCTTACGTTAAATCACTATCTGTTTCAGGGTATGGTACAGGCCATGACGCTGGCTGTCGGGACATCCGCCCTTACCTTAAATCACTATCTGTTTCAGGCGATGGTACAGGCCATGACGCTGGTTGTCGGGACATCCGTCCTTACCTTAAATCACTATCTGTTTCAGGCGATGGTACAGGCCATGACGCTGGATGTCGGGACATCCGTCCTTACCTTAAATCACTATCTGTTTTAAGCGATGGTACAGGCCATGACGCTGGTTGTCGGGACATCCGTCCTTACCTTAAATCACTATCTGTTCCAGGCGATGGTACAAGCCATGACGCTGGTTGTCGGGACATCCGTCCTTACCTTAAATCACTATCTGTTTCAGGCGATGGTACAAGCCATGACGCTGGTTGTCGGGATATCCGTTCTCACCTACCTCGGAGTGATTACATTTATCGTCGAGACGGTTGGGAGACTTCTGTCATTTTGTTTACAATTAAGTCCATCAGAGGGAATCAATGCTGTTGGAAATATATTCCTACATGTGGTAATACTACTTTTATAGTTGTTATAAAATAAGATAACCTGTTGGCAAAATCCACGTGAAAGCATCGGTCTGTTGAATTAACTTGACTGTAATAAACAAAATCAATTAGACGCCATGTTATGATATGATTCGATTGCGGCCTCTGTCAGATAAAAAAAAAAGGCGAAATACCATTTTAGTGCCTGGTTGTTTTAAATTTATCAGGTGAGGTAGATAAAAAAAAGTAAGTACAAGGCTTGGCGATTGATCATGTCATTATTTGCATGTTTTATTTATTTATATTTAGGCTTACGAAAGCAACAGCTTATGTTAGTAAAGCATGCGTGTACATCGGGGGTAAATTCGGCAAATATATAGTTATTATTGGTAACTATTCGACTCAGTCATGATTATCAATTTATATTCTTCGACATAATTATCAGTTTATCAAGTCTTGAACGTGTTTAAACGCAAAAACAATAACGTCACCAGTTTTTGTGTTGCTGCAAGATAAACCTCCACTGGCAGCCGACAAATCAAAAGTTTATCTTACCCTCGCTTTATTATGGTTTAGTATGTACAATGATACGATGAAATGTATGGACGTTTTATAGCTGAATGTAAGTAGACCCAGATAGTTTACTGTGAGGTATTGTATCTAAAAGTAAGGACCGAGTCTTGTATATCACAGTGAGGAATTGTGTCTTAAAGTATAATCTCGAACCTTGTATATCAAAGTGAGGAATTGTGTCTTAAAGTATAATCTCGAACCTTGTATATCAAAGTAAGGAATTGTGTCTTAAAGTATAATCTCGAACCTTGTATATCAAAGTAAGGAATTGTGTCTTAAAGTATAATCTCGAACCTTGTATATCAAAGTAAGGAATTGTGTCTTAAAGTATAATCTCGAACCTTGTATATCAAAGTGAGGAATTGTGTCTTAAAGTATAATCTCGAACCTTGTATATCAAAGTGAGGAATTGTGTCTTAAAGTATAATCTCGAACCTTGTATATCAAAGTGAGGAATTGTGTCTTAAAGTATAATCTCGAACCTTGTATATCACAGTAAGGAATTGTGTCTTAAAGTATAATCTCGAACCTTGTATATCAAAGTGAGGAATTGTGTCTTAAAGTATAATCTCGAACCTTGTATATCAAAGTAAGGAATTGTGTCTTAAAGTATAATCTCGAACCTTGTATATCAAAGTGAGGAATTGTGTCTTAAAGTATAATCTCGAACCTTGTATATCAAAGTGAGGAATTGTGTCTTAAAGTATAATCTCGAACCTTGTATATCACAGTGAAGTAGTGTGTCTTAAAGTAAGGCCTGAATCTTGTATATCACAGTGGTGTATTGTGTCTGAAAGTAAGGCCTAACTCTTGTATATCACAGTGATGTATTGTGTCTTAAAGTAAGGCCTGAATCTTGTATATCACAGTGATGTATTGTGTCTTAAAGTATATATCGGATCTTGTATATCACAGTGATGTATTGTGTCTTAAAGTGTATATCGGATCTTGTATATCACAGTGAGGTATTGTGTCTTAAAGTAAGGCCTGACTCTTGTATATGACAGTGATGTAGTGTGTCTTAAAGTAAGACCTGAATCTTGTTTACAATAGTCAGGTATTGTGTCTTAAAGTAAGGGCTGAATCTTGTATATAACAGTGATGTATTGTGTCTTAAAGTAAGGCCAGACTCTTGTATATCACAGTGACGTATTGTGTAAGGGCTGAATCTTGTATATCACAGTGATGTATTGTGTCTTAAAGTAAGGCCTGAATCTTGTATATCACAGTGATGTATTGTGTCTTAAAGTAAGGCCTGACTCTTGTATATCACAGTGATGTAGTGTGTCTTAAAGTAAGGCCTGAATCATGTATATCACAGTGATGTATTGTGTCTTAAAGTAAGGCCTGAATCTTGTATATCACAGTGATGTATTTTGTCTTAAAGTAAGGCCAGACTCTTGTATATCACAGTGATATATTGTGTCTTAAAGTAAGGCCTGAATCTTGTATATTACAGTGATGTATTGTGTCTTAAAGTAAGGCCTGAATCATGTATATCACAGTGATGTATTGTGTCTTAAAGTAAGGCCTGAATCTTGGATATCACAGTGATGTATTGTGTCTTAAAGTATATATCGGATCTTGTTCATCGCAGTGATGTATTGTGTCTTAAAGTGTATATCGGATCTTGTATATCACAGTGAGGTATTGTGTCTTAAAGTAAGGCCTGATTCTTGTGTATCACAGTGATGTAGTGTGTCTTAAAGTAAGGCCTGAATCATGTATATCACAGTGATTATTTTTGTCTTAAAGTAAGGCCAGACTCTTGTATATCACAGTGACGTATTGTGTCTTAAAGTAAGGCCTGAATCTTGTATATAACAGTGATGTATTTTGTCTTAAAGTAAGGCCTGAATCATGTATATCACAGTGATGTATTGTGTCTTAAAGTAAGACCTGACTCTTGTATATCACAGAGATGTATTGTGTCTTAAAGTAAGACCTGAATCATGTATATCACAGTGATGTATTGTGTCTTAAAGTAAGGCCTGACTCTTGTATTTCACAGTGATGTATTGTGTCTTAAAGTAAGGCCTGAATCTTGTATACCACAGTGATGTATTGTGTCTTAAAGTAAGGCCTGAATCATGTATATCACAGTGATGTATTGTGTCTTAAAGTAAGGCCTGAATCTTGGATATCACAGTGATGTATTGTGTCTTAAAGTAAAGCCTGAATCATGTATATCACAGCGAGGTATTGTGTAAGGCCTGAATCTTGTATATCACAGTGATGTATTGTGTCTTAAAGTAAGGCATGAATCATGCATATCACAGTGATGTTTTGTGTCTTAAAGTAAAGCCTGAATCTTGTATATCACAGTAATGTATTGTGTCTTAAAGTACTGCCTGAATCTTGTATATCACAGTGATGTATTTTGTCTTAAAGTAAAGCCTGAATCTTGTATATCACAGTGATGTATTGTGTCTTATAGTACGGCCTGAATCATGTATATCACAGTGAGGTATTGTGTAAGGCCTGAATCTTGTATATCACAGTGATGTATTGTGTCTTAAAGTAAGGCATGAATTATATATATCAAAGTGATGTATTGTGTCTTAAAGTAAGGCCTGAATATTGTATATCACAGTGATGTATTGTGTCTTAAAGTATATATCGGATCTTGTATATCACAGTGATGTATTGTGTCTTAAATTAAGATCTGACGTGTGTATATCACAGTAAGGAATTGTGTCTTAAAGTAAGGCCTGCATCTTGTATACCACAGTGATGTATTGTGTCTTAAAGTATATATCGAACCTTGTATATCACAGTGAGGTTTTGTGTCTTAAAGTATATATCGTATCTTGTATATCACAGTGAGGTATTGTGTCTGAAAGTAAGGCTTGAATTTTGTATATCACAGTGAGGTATTGTGTTTTAAAGTAAGGCCTGAATCTTGTATATCACAGTAAGGTATTGTGTCTTAAAGTAAGACCTGAATCTTGTATATCACAGTGAAGTATTGTGTCTTAAAGTATATATGGGATCTTGTATATTACAATGAGGTGTTATGTCTTAAAGTAAGGCCTGAATCTTGTATATCACAGTGATGTTTTGTGTCTGAAAGTATATATCGGATATTGTATATCACAGTGAGGTATTGTGTCTTAAAGTAAGGCCTGAATCTTGTATACCACAGTGATGTATTGTGTCTTAAAGTATATATCGGATCTTGTATATCACAGTGAGGTATTGTGTCTTAAAGTAAGACCTGAATCTTGTATATCACAGTGAAGTATTGTGTCTTAAAGTATATATCGGATCTTGTATATCACAATGAGGTGTTATGTCTTAAAGTAAGGCCTGAATCTTGTATATCACAGTGATGTTTTGTGTCTGAAAGTATATATCGGATTTTGTATATCACAGTGAGGTATTTCGTCTTAAAGTAAGACCTGAATCTTGTATATCACAGTGAGGTATTGTGTCTTAAAGTATATATCGGATCTTGTATATCACAGTGAGGTATTATGTGTAAAAGTAAGGCCTGATTCTTGTATATCACAGTGATGTATTGTGTCTGAAAGTATATATCGAATCTTGTATATCACAGTGAGGTATTATGTCTAAAAGTAAGGCCTGATTCTTGTATATCACAGTGATGTATTGTGCCTGAAAGTATATATCGGATCTTGTATATCACAGTGAGGTATTATATTTTAAAGTTAGGCCTGAATATTGTATATCACAGTGATGTATTGTGTCTGAAAGTATATATCGGATATTGTATATCACAGTGTGGTATTGTGTCTTAAAGTAAGGCCTGAATCTTGTATATCACAGTGAGGTATTGTGTCTTAAATTATATATCGGATCTTGTATATCACAGTGAGGTATTGTGTCTTAAAGTGTATATCGGATCTTGTATATCACAGTGAGGTATTGTGTCTTAAAATAAGGCCTGAATATTTCATATCACAGTGAGGTATTGTGTTTGAAGGTAAGGCCTGAAAATTGTAAATCACAGTGAGGTATTGTGTGAAAAAGTAAATACCGAATCTTGTATACCACAGTGAGGTATTGTGTTTGAAAGTAAGTACCAGATATTGTATATCACAGTTGAGTATTATGTTTGAAAGGATATACCGAATCTTGTTTTGTACAGTGAGGTATTTTGTCTTAACGTATGTATCGTATTTTGTATATCACAGTGAGGTATTTAATATGTCTTAAAGTATGTATCGGATCTTGTGTATCGCAGTGAGGTATTGTGTCTTAACGTGTATATCGAATCTTGCATTAAGTAATGTGTTTGAAAGTAAGTACCGAATCTTGTGTATCACAGTGAGGTATTGTGTCTTAAGGTATATATCGAATCTTGTATATCACAGTGAGGTATTCTGTTTGAAAGTAAGTACCGAAGCTTGTGTACCACTGTTAGGAATTGTGTTTGAAAGTAAGTACCGAATCTAGTGTATCACAGTGAGGTATTGCGTTTGAAAGTAAGTATCGAGTCTTGTGTACCACAGTGAGGTATTGTGTTTGAAAGCAAGTACCGAATCTTGTGTACCACAGAGAGATATTGTGTTTAAAAGTAAGGACCGAATCATGTACATCACAGTGAGGAATTGTGTCTTTAAGTGTATATCGAATCTTGTATATCAAAATGAGGTATTGTGTCTTAAGGTATATATCGAATCTTGCATATCACAGTGAGGTATTGTGTCTTAAGGTATATATCGAATCTTGCATATCACAGTGAGGAATTGCGTCTTAAGGTATATATCGAATCTTGCATATCACAGTTAGGAATTGCGTCTTAAGGTTTATATCGAATCTTGTATATCACAGTGAGGAATTGCGTCTTAAGGTATATATCGAATCTTGTATATCACAGTGAGGTATTGCGTCTTAAGGTTTATATCGATTCTTGTATATCACAGTGAGGTATTGCGTCTTAAGGTTTATATTGAATCTTGTATATCACAGTGAGGAATTGCGTCTTAAGGTATATATCGAATCTTGTATATCACAGTGAGGAATTGCGTCTTAAGGTATATATCGGATCTTGTATTTCACAGTGATGTATTGCGTCTTAAGGTATATATCGAATCTTGTATATCACAGTAAGAAATTGCGTCTTAAGGTATATATTGAATCTTGTATATCACAGTGAGGTATTGCGTCTTAAGGTATATATTGAATCTTCTATATCAAAATGAGGTATTGTGTTTGAAAGTAAGTACTGAATCTTGTGTACCACAGTGAGGAATTGTGTTTTAAGGTATATATCGAACTTGCATATCACAGTGAGGAATTGTGTCTTAATGTATATATCGAATCTTGTATATCACAGTGAGGTATTGCGTCTTAAGGTATATATCGAATCTTGTATATCACAGTGAGGAATTGCGTCTTAAGGTTTATATCGAATATTGTATATCACAGTGAGGTATTGCGTCTTAAGGTTTATATCGAATCTTGTATATCACAGTGAGGAATTGCGTCTTAAGGTATATATCGAACTTGTATATCACAGTGAGGAATTGTGTCTTAAAGTAAGGTCTGAATCTTGTATATCACAGTAAGGTATTGTGTCTTAAAGTATATATCGAATCTTGCATATCACAGGGTAGTATTGTGTTTGAAAGTAAGTACCGAATCTTGTATACTAAAGTGAGGTATTGTATTTAAAAGAAAGTACCGAATCTTGTATATCACAGTGATGTATTGTCATATTTCTATTTCTATTTTAGCCTGAATCTGCCATGCTGATACAAGACTATCTAAATACCATGACGCCTTCACAACTGTTTGTAACATATGCTGGCGGACTGTCAACAGTAGGAGGGGTATCTCTTGTGATTTTTATGTCCTCTGGGGTAAGATATGCAGACGTTGGAAGTTTCTACAGAAACGGTATTTTATATTAGTACAAGTTTGCCAATAAATATGAATCACCCTAGGGTTAGGACCCTAGGCAATGTCAAAACAACTATATATTTAAAATAAAACCTGTTATGCCACTGTGTTCCGATTTTTTCTAGATTTTGTCAATAACGCTACATCTATTTAATGTGGTGGATGTGAATTGCAGCTTCAACACAACTGTAGATTCACGTCGTCATTGCAGACCCAGTTACAGCTTCAACACCACTGTAGCTTCACGTAGTCATTTCAGGCCCGATTTGGGCTTCAAAGCCACTGTGGCTTCACGTAGTAATTGCAGGCTCGATTTGGGATTCAACACAACTGTAGCTTCACGTAGTCATTTCAGGCCCGATTTGGGCTTCAAAACCACTGTGGCTTCACGTAGTAATTGCAGGCTCGGTTTGGGATTCAACACAACTGTAGCTTCACGTAGTCATTTACGACCCGGTTACAGCTTCAACACCACTATAGCTTCACGTAGTCATTACAGACCCGGTTCGGACTTCAACACCACTGTAGATTCAAATAGTTATTGCAGGCCCGGTTACAGCTTCAACACAACTATGGCTTCACGTAGTCATTGCAGGCCAGGTTACAGCTTCAACACCATTGTATCTTCAGGTAGTCGGTGCTGGCCCGATTACAGCTTCAATACCGCTGTAGCTTCACGTAGTCATTGCAGGCCCAGTTACAGATTCAACCCCACTGTAGCTTCACGTAGTAAATGCAGGTCCAGTTACAGCTTCACACCTTTGTAGCTTCACGTAGTCATTGCAGGACCGGGTACAGCTTCAACACCGCTGTAGCTTCACGTAGTCATTGCAGGCCTGGTAACAGCTTCAACACCACTGTAGCTTCACGTAGTCATTGCAGGCCCAGTTATAGCTTCAACACCACTGTAGCTTCACGTAGTCATTGCAGGCCAGGTTACAGTTTCACACCTTTGTAGCTTCACGTAGTCATTGCAGGACCGGGTACAGCTTCAACACCGCTGTAGCTTCACGTAGTCATTGCAGGCCTGGTAACAGCTTCAACACCACTGTAGCTTCACGTAGTCATTGCAGGCCCAGTTATAGCTTCAACACCACTGTAGCTTCACGTAGTCATTGCAGGCCCGGTTACAGTTTCAACACCACTGTAGCCTCACGCAGTCAATGCAGGCTTAGTAACAGCTTCAACACCACTATTGATTCTCGTAGTCATTTCAGGCAATGTTACAGCTTCAACACCACTGTAGCTTCACGTAGTCAATGAAGGCCTGATTACAGCTTCAACACATCTGCAGATTCACGTAGTCATTACAAGCCCGGGTACATCTTCAACACCACTGTAGCTTCACGTAATCATTGCAGGCCTGGTTAGGGCATTAACATCACAGTAGCTTCACGTAGTCATTGCAGGACCGGCTACAGCTTCAACACCACTGTACCTTCACGTAGTCATTGCAGGCCCGGTTACAGCTTCAATGCAACTGTATCTTAATGTAATCGTTCCAGGCCCGGTTACAGCCTAAACCCCGCTGTTGCTTCACGTAGTCATTGCAGGCCCAGTTAAAACATCAACACCACTGTAGCTCAACGTAGTAATTGCAGGTCCGGTTACGGCTTCAACATCAATGTAGCTTCATGCAATCATTGCAGGCCTGGGTACAGCTTCAACATCGCTGTAGCTTCACGTAGTCATTGCAGGCCCGGCTACAGCTTCAATACCACTGTAGCTTAACGTAGTCATTCTAGGCCCTGTTTGGGCTGAAACATCGTTATAGCTTCACGTAGTCAATGGAGGCCCGGTGACAGCTTCAACACCGTGTAGCTTCACGTAGTCAATGCAGGCCCGTTTACAGCTTCAACACCGTGTAGCTTCACGTAGTCAATGCAGGCCCGTTTACAGCTTCAATACCACTGTAGCTTAACGTAGTCATTGCAGGCCAGGTTTGGGCTGAAACACCACTGTAGCTTCACGAAGTCATTCTAGGCCCTGTTTGGGCTGAAACATCACTATAGCTTCACGTAGTCAATGGAGGCCCGGTGACAGCTTCAACACCGTGTAGCTTCACGTAGTCAATGCAGGCCCGTTTACAGCTTCAACACCATTGTAGCTTCACGTGATCATTGCTGGCCTGATTGGGCTTCAACACTACTGTAGTTTCGCGTAATTGCAGGCCAGGTAACAGCTTCAACGCAGATGTAGCTTCACGTAGTCATTGCAGGCCCAGTTACAGCTTCAACACCGCTGTAGCTTCACTGAGTCATTGCAGGCCCTGTTACAGCTTCAACACCACTGTAGCTTCACGTAGTAATTGTAGGTCCAGTTACAGCTTCAACACCATTGTAGCTTCACGTAGTCATTGCAGAACCGGGTACAGCTTCAACACCGCTGTAGCTTCACGTAGTCATTGCAGGCACGGTAACATCTGCAGCACAACTGTAGCTACACGTAGTCAATGCAGGTCCTGTTACATTTTTAATATCACGGTAGCTTCACGTAGTCATTGCAGTCTCTGTTTGGGCTTCAGCGCCACTGTAGCTTCACGTAGTCATTGCAGTTCCGGTTTGGGATTCAACACCACTGTAGCTTCACGTAGTAATTGCAGGTCCGGTAACAGCTTCAACATCGCTGTAGCTTCACGTAGTCATTGAAGGCCCGGTTACAACTTCAATACCAATGTAGCTTCAAGAAGTCAGTGCAAGCCCGGTTAGAGCTTCAACAGCACTGAAGCTTCATGTAGTCATTTCAGGCTCGGTTACAACTTCAACACCGCTGTAGGTTAGAGTAGTCATTGCAGGGTCGGTTACAGCTTCGACACAATTGAAGATTCACGTAGCCTTTGCCTACACTGTTAAAACTTCAACACCACTGTAGCTTCACATAGTCATTGCAGGCCAGGTTATACATGTAGTTTCAACACCACTGTCGCTTCACGTAGTTATTGCAGGCTCTGTTACATTATCAAAACCACAGTAGCTTCACGGAGTCAGTGCAAGCTCGGTTACAGCTTCAACACCGCTGTAGCTTTACGAAGTCATTGCAGGCCCATTTACAGCTTCAACACCACTGTAGCTTTATGTAGTCATTGCAGGCCCAGTAACAGCTTCAACACCACTGTAGCTTCACATAGTAATTGCAGGTCCAGTAACAGCTTCAACTCCATTGTAGCTTCACGTAGTAAATGCAGGTCCGGTTACAACTTCAACATCACTGTAGATTCACATAATCATTGCAGGACCGGGTACAGCTTCAACACCGCTGTAACTTCACGTAGTCAATACAGGCCGGTTTACAGCTTCAACACCACTGTAGCTTCACGTAGTCATTGCAGGCCCAGTTATAGCTTCAACACCACTGTAGCTTCACGTAGTCATTGCAGGTCCGGTAACAGTTTCAACACCACTGTAGCTTCACGCAGTCAATGCATGCTTAGTAACAGCTTCAACACCACTATTGATTCTCGTAGTCATTTCAGGCACTGTTACAGCTTCAACACCACTGTAGCTTCACGTAGTCAATGAAGGCCTGATTACAGCTTCAACACAGCTGCAGATTCACGTAGTCATTACAAGCCCGGGTACAGCTTCAACACCACTGTAGCTTCACGTAATCATTGCAGGCCTGGTTAGGGCATTAACATCATAGTAGCTTCACGTAGTCATTGCAGGTCCGGTTACAGTTTCAACACCACTGTAGCCTCATGCAGTCAATGCAGGCTTAGTAACAGCTTCAACACCACTATTGATTCTCGTAGTCATTTCAGGCACTGTTACAGCTTCAACACCACTGTAGCTTCACGTAGTCAATGAAGGCCTGATTACAGCTTCAACACAGCTGCAGATTCACGTAGTCATTACAAGCCCGGGTACAGCTTCAACACCACTGTAGCTTCACGTAATCATTGCAGGCCTGGTTAGGGCATTTACATCACAGTAGCTTCACGTAGTCATTGCAGGACCGGCTACAGCTTCAACACCACGGTACCTTCACGTAGTCATTGCAGGCCTGGTAACAGCTTCAACACCACTGTAGCTTCACGTAGTCAATGCAGACCCGGTTACTGTTTCAATACCACGTTAGCTTCACGTAGTCATTGCAGGCCCTGTTTGAGCTTCATCACCACTGTAGCGTCACGTAGTCATTGCAGTTCCAGTTTGGGTTTTAACACCATTGTAGCTTCAAGTAGTAATTGCAGGTCAGGTTACAGCTTCAACATCGCTGTAGCTTCACGTAGTCAATGCAGATTTGGTAAAAGCTTCAACACCACTGTAGTTTCACGTAGTCATTGCAAGCTCGGTTACAGCTTCAACACTGCTGTAGCTTCACGTTGTCATTGCAGGCCTGGTTTGGACTTCAACACCACTATAGCTTCACGTAATCATTGCAGGCCCGGTTACTGCTTCACCACCTCTGTAGCTTCACGTAGTCATTGCTGGCTCGGTTACAGCATCAATACCGGTGTAGCTTCACGTAATCATTACAGGCCTGGTTAAAGCTTCAACACCACTGTAGCTTCACGTAGTCATTGCAGGTCCGGTTACAGATTCAACACCGATGTATGTTACCGTAGTCTTTGCAGGCCCGGTTACAGCTTCAACATCACTGTAGCTTCATGTAGTCATTGCATGCCCGGTTACAGCTTCAATACCCATGTAGCTTCACATAGTCTTTGCAGGCCCGGTTACAGTTTCAACACCACTGTAGCTTCACGCAGTCAATGCAGGCTTAGTAACAGCTTCAACACCACTGTAGCTTCACGTAATCAATGCAGGCCTGGTTACAGCTTCAACACAGCTGTAGCTTCACGTAGTCATTGCAGGCCCGGGTACATCTTCAACACCACTGTAGCTTCACGTAATCATTGCAGGCCTTGTTAGGGCATAAACACAACTGAAGCTTCACGTTGTCATTGCAGGCCTGGTTACAGCTTCAATACTACTGTAGCTTAACGTAATCGTTGCAGGCCCGTTAAAGCGTCTACACCACGCTAGCCACACGCTGTCATTGCAGGCCAGGTTACAGCTTCAATACCACTGTAGCTTAACGTAATCGTTGCAGGCCCGATTACAGCTTAAACACTGCTGTTGCCTCATGTAGTCATTGCAGGCCCAGTTAAAACTTCAACACCAATGTAGCTCAACGTAGTAATTGCAGGTCCGGTTACAGCTTTAACACCACTGTAGCTTCATGCAATCATTGCAGGCCCGGGTACAGCTTCAACATTGCTGTAGCTTCACGTAGTCATTGCAGGCCCGGCTACAGCTTCAATACCACTGTAGCTTAACGTAGTCATTGCAGACCAGGTTTGGGCTGAAACACCACTGTAGCATCAAGAAGTCATTCTAGGCCCGGTTTGGGCTGAAACATCACTTTATCTTCATGAAGTCATTGGAGGCCCGGTTACAGCTTCAACACCGCTGTAGATTCACGTAGTCAATGCAGGCCCGTTTACAGCTTCAACACCATTGTAGCTTCACGTTGGGCTTCAACACCATTGTAGCTTCGCGTAATTGCAGGCCCGGTAACATCTTCAAGTCCGATGTAGCTTCATGTAGTCATTGTAGGCCCAGTTACAGCTTCATCATCACTGTAGCTTCACGTAGTAATTGCAGATCCAGTTACAGCTTCAACACCATTGTAGCATCACGTAGTCATTGCAGGACCGGGTACAGCTTCAACACCGCTGTAGTTTCACGTAGTCATTGCAGGCCCGGTAACAGCTGCAACACCACTGTAGCTAAAGGTAGTCAATGCAGGCCCGGTTACAGCTTCAATACCACTGTAGCTTAACGTAGTCATTGCATGCCCAGTTATACATGTACTTTCAACACCATTGTCGCTTCACGTAGTCATTGCAGGCACTGTTATATTATCATAACCACTGTAGCTTCACGGAGTCAATGCAGGCTAGATAACAGCTTCAACACCACTGTAGCTTTACGAAGTCATTGCAGGCCAAGTTAAAACTTCAACACCACTGTAGCTCAACGTAGTAATTGCAGGTCCGGTTACAGCTTTAACATCACTGTAGATTCACGTAGTCAATGCAGGCCCGTTTACAGCTTCAACACCATTGTAGCTTCACGTAATCATTGCAGGCCTGGTTGGGCTTCAACAACATTGTAGCTTCGCGTAATTGCAGGCCCGGTAACATCTTCAAGTCCGATGTAGCTTCATGTAGTCACTGTAGGCCCAGTTACAGCTTCAACATCACTGTAGCTTCACGTAGTAATTGCAGATCCAGTTACAGCTTCAACACCATTGTAGCTTCACGTAGTCATTGCAGGACCGGGTACAGCTTCAACACCGCTGTAGTTTCACGTAGTCATTGCAGGCCCGGTAACAGCTGCAACACCACTGTAGCTAAAGGTAGTCAATGCATGCCCGGTTACAGCTTCAATACCACTGTAGCTTAACGTAGTCATTGCATGCCCGGTTATACATGTACATGTTCTTTCAATACCACTGTCGCTTCACGTAGTCATTGCAGACATTGTTATATTATCAAAACCACTGTAGCTTCACGGAGTCTATGCAGGCTAGGTAACAGCTTCAACACCACTGTAGCTTGACGAAGTCATTGCAGGCCAAGTCATAGCTTCAACACCACTGTAGCTTCACGTAGTCATTGCAACCCTGTTACAGATTCAACACCACTGTAGCTTCACATAGTAACTGCAGGTCCAGTTTCAGCTTCAACTCCATTGTAGCTTCACGTAAGAAATGCAGGTCTAGTTACAGCTTTAACATCAATGTAGCTTCAAGTAGTCATTGCAGGACCGGGTACAGCTTCAACACTGCTGTAGCTTCACGTAGTCATTGCAGGCCTGGTTACAGTTTCAACATCACTGTACCTCCACGTAGTCAATGCAGGCCCGGTTACAGCTTCAATACAACCTAAGCTTCACGTAGTCATTGCAGGCCCGATTTGGGCTTCATCACCACTCTAGCTTCACGAAGTCATTGCAAGCCAGGTTTGGGCTTCAACACCACTCTTGCTTCACGTAGTAATTGCAGGTTCGGTTACAGCTTCATCACCACTGTAGCTTCACGTAGTCATTTCAGGCTTGGTTATAGCTCCAACACTGCTGTAGCTTAGCGTAGTCATTGCAGACCCGGTTACAGCTTTAACACCATTGTAGATTCACGGAGCCATTGCATACACTGTTACAGCTTCAACACCACTATAGCTTCACGTAGTCATTGTAGGCACGGTTATAGCTTCAACACCACTGTAGCTTCACGTAGTCATTTCTGGCCCGGTTACAGTTTCAACACCACTGTAGCTTCACGTAGTCAATGTAGACTTGGTAACAGCTTCAACACCACTGTAGCTTCACGTAGTCATTGCAGACTTGGTTACTGCTTCAACACCACTGTAGCTTCACGTAGTCAATGCAGGCCTGGTTACAGCTTCAACGCAGCTGTAGCTTCACGTAGTCATTGCAGGCCCGGGAACAACTTCAACACCACTGTAGTTTCACGTAATCATTGCAGACCTGGTTAGGGCATTAACACCACTGTAGCTTCACATAATCATTACAGGCCCGGTTACATTTTCAACACCACTGTTGTTTCACGTAGTCATTGCAGGCCCAATTAAGACTTCAACACCACTGTAGCTCAACGTAGTTATTGCAGGTCCGGTTACAGCTTCAACATCACTTTACCTTCACGTAATCATTGCAGGCCCTGGTACAGCTTCAACATTGCTGTAGGTTTACGTAGTCATTGTAGGCCCGGCTACAGCTTCAATACCACTGTAGCTTCACGTAGTCATTCTAGGCCCTGTTTGGACTGAAACATCGTTATAGCTTCACGTAGTCATTAAAGGCCCGGTTACATCTTCAACACCGCTGTAGCTTCACGTAGTAAATGCAGGCCCGTTTGCAGCTTCAAGACCATTGTAGCTTCACGTAATCATTGCAGGCCTGGTTGGGCTTCAAAACCACTGTAGCTTCGCGTAGTCATTGCAGGACCGGTTACAGCTTCAACGCCGACGTAGCTTCATGTTGTCATTGCAGGCCAGTTACAGCTTCAACACCGCTGTAGCTTCACTTAGTCATTACAGGCCCAGTTACAGCTTCAGCACCACTGTATCTTCACGAAGTCATTACAGGTCTGGTTACAACTTCAACACCACTGTAGCTTCACATTGTCATTGCAAGCCCGGTTAAAGCTTCAACACCACTGTAGCTTCACGTAGCCATTCCAACCCCGGTTACAGCTTCAACGCCACTGTAGCTTCAGGTGGTCATTGCAGGCCCGGTTACAACTTCAACACCACTATAGCTTCACGTAGACATAAAAGGCTCGGTTACAGCTTCAACACAAATGTCGCTTCACGTAGTCATTGCAGGCTCGGTTACAGATTCATCACCGCTTTAGCTTTACGTAGGCATTGCATGCCTTCTTAGAGCTTCAACACCACTGTAGATTCACGGAGTCATTGCAGGCTCGGTTACAGCTTCAACACCGCTGAAACTTCACGTAGTCATTGCAGGCCTGGTTGCAGATTTAACACCGCTGTAGCATCACGTAATCGATGCAGGCCCGGTTAAAGCTTCAACACCAATATCGCTTCACATTGTCATTGTAGGCCCGGCTCCAGCTTCAAGACCACTGTAGATTCACAAAGTCATTGCAGGCCCGGTTACATCTTCAACACCACTGTAGCTTCACGTCGTCATTGCAGGCCGTTTCAAACTTCAACACCACTGCAGCTTCAAGTAATCATTCGGGCCCTGTTACAGCTTCAACACAACTGTAGCTTCACGTAGTCATTGCAGGATCGGTTATAGCTTCAACACAAATGTCGCTTCACGTTGTCATTGCAGGCTTGGTTAAAGAGTCATCACCGCTTTAGCTTAATGTAGTCATTGCAGGCCCTGTTACAGCTTTAACACCACTGTAGCTTCACGGAGTCATTGCAGGCTCGGTTACAGATTCATCACCGCTTTAGCTTTACGTAGTCATTGCATGCCTTCTTAGAGCTTCAACACCACTGTAGATTCACGTTGCCATTGCAGGCTCGGTTACAGCTTCAACACCGCTGCAACATCACGTAGTCATTGCAGGCCTGGTTGCAGATTCAACACCGCTGTAGCATCACGTAATCGATGCAGGCCTGGTTAAAGCTTCAACACCAATGTCGCTTCACATAGTCATTGCAGACCCAGCTCCAGCTTCAAGACCACTGTAGCTTCACGTAGTCATTGCAGGCTCGTTTACAGCTTCAACATTACTGTAGCTTCACGTAGTCATTCCAGTCCCGGTTCCAGCTTCAACACCACTATAGCTTCACGTAGTCATTGCAGGCCCTTTTCAATCTTCAACACCACTGTAGCTTCAAGTAGTCATTCGGGCCCGGTTACAGCTTCAACACCGCTGTATATTCACGTTGTCACTGCATTCCCGGTTACAACCTCAACACCGATGTAGCTTCAGATAGTCATTGCAGGCCCTGTTACAGCTTTTACTTCTACACCGCTGTAGCTTCACGTAGTCATTGCAGGCCCGGTTATATCTCCAACACCGCTGTAGCTTCAGCTCCGATTACAGCTTCAACACTGCTGTAGCTTCACGTAGTCACTGCAGGCCCGGTTACAGCATCAACACCACTGTAGCTGCACGTACTCATTGCAGGCCCGGTTACAGCTTCATCACCACTGTAGCTTCACGTAGTCATTACAGCTTCAACACCGCTGTATCTTCACGAAGTCATTGCAGGTCCGGTTACTGCTTCAACACCGTTGTATCTTCACGTAGTCATTGCAGGCTCGGTTACAGCTTCAACACCACTGTAGCTTCACGTAGTCATTGCATACCCGGCTCCAGCTTCAAGACCACTATAGCTTCACGTAGTCATTGCAGTCCCGGTTACAGCTTCAATACTACTGTATCTTCACGTAATCACTGCAGTCCCGGTTCCAGCTTCAACACCACTGTAGCTTCAAGTAGTCATTCGGGCCCTATTATAGCTTCAACACAACTGTAGCTTCACGTAGTCATTGCAGGTTCGGTTACAGCTTCAGCACCACTGTAGCTTCACGTAGTCATTACAGCTTCAACACCGCTGTATCTTCAAGTAGTCATTGCAGGTCCGGTTACTGCTTCAACACCACTGTTTCTTCAGGTAGTCATTGCAAGCCCAGTTACAACTTCAACACCGCTGTTGCGTCACGTAGTCATTGCAGGCTTAGTTACAGCTTCAACACCGCAGTAGATTCATGTAGTCATTGCAGACCCTGTTACAGCTTCAACACCGCTGTAGCTCCACGTAGTCACTGAAGGCCCGATTACAACTTCAACATCGCTGTATCTTCACGTTGTCATTGCATTCCCGGTTACAACCTCAACACCGCTGTAGCTTCAGATAGTCATTGCAGGCCCTGTTACATCTTCTACTTCTACACCGCTGTAGCTTCACATAGTCACTGCAGGCCCGGTTATATCTCCAACACTGCTGTAGCTTCAGGCCCGATTACAGCTTCAACACCGCTGTAGCTTCACGTAATCACTGCAGGCCCGGTTACAGCATCAACACCACTGTAGCTGCACGTACTCATTGACGGCCCGGTTAAAGCTTCAGCACCACTGTAGCTTCACGTAGTCATTGCATGCTCTTCTTCAGCACTATTTCCCCAGAACAATCAGAAAACTCAAATATACACACAAAAGCCTTGGGAATGCACCATTGGTTATTTACATATTCAAAAATATCTTAGGGAGAACCTCTACACCAACCGTAAACAATCAGAGCCCGTAGTTTGAAATTTACCAAGCTTCGCCGTTGTTCATTATCGTCGACCATCAGTGTCATTTATGAGGTGTAATAGTTTTGAAGTATTGCACTATTAGATAATGATATACACCAGATAGTGATATACACCAGCAGTGATATACACCAGATAATAATATACACCAGCAGTGACATACACCATATAGTGATATACACCAGATACTGATATACACCAGATAGTAATAAACACCCGATTGTGATATACACCAGATATTGATATTCACCAGCAATGATATACACTAGATAGTGTTATACACCAGTAGCGATATACATCAGATAATTATATACACCAGATAGTAATATACACTAGCAGTGAAATACACCAGATAGTGATATACACCATATAGTGATATACACCAGATACTGATATACACCAGATAGTGTTATACACCAGATAATGATATACACCAGATACTGATATGCACAAGATAGTAATATACACCAGCAGTGATATACACCATATAGTATTATACACCAGATACTGATATACACCAGCATTGATATACACCAGATAGTGTTATACACCAGATACTGATATACACCATAAAATGATATTCAACGGATAGTGATATACACTAGATAGTCATATACACAGCAGGGATATACACAAGATAGTGATATACTCCAGCAGTGATATACACCAGATAGTGATATACACCAGCAGTGATATACACTAAATAGTGATGTTCATGAGCAGTAAAATATACACAAGCAGTGATATATACCATATAGTGATATACTCCAGCAGTGATATACATCATCAAAGATATACACAAGTAGTGATATACACCAGAGGTGATATACACCCGCAGTGATATACACCAGCAAGTAATATACTCCAGCAGTGATATACACCATATAGTGATATACTCCAGCAGTGATATACACTAGAAGTGATTTATACCCGCAGTGATATACACCAGCTAGTAATATACTCCAGCAGTGATATACACCAGCAGTGATATACACCAGTAGTGATATACACCAGATAATGATATACACCAGAAGTGATATACATCTGCAGTGATATACACCAGATAAAGTTATACAGCAGCAGTGATATACACCAAATAGTGATATACATCAGCAGTGGTATGCATCAGATTGTGATATAAACGAGCAGTGAATACACCAGCAGTGATATACACCAGCTAGTGATATACACCAGCAGTGATATACACCAGCTAGTGATATACACCAGCAGTAATATACACCATCAGTGACATACACCAGATAGTGATAAAAACAAGCAGTGATATACACCAGCAGCGATATGAACCAGATAGTGATAAACACAAGCAGTAATATACACCAAATAGTGATATTCACCAGCAGTGATATATACCAGATAGTGATAAACACCAGCTGTGATAAACACAACATAGTTATATAGAGCAGATAATGATACACACCAGCATTGATATGCACAAGATAATGATATATTCCAAATAGTGATATACACTAGCAGTGATATACACCAGCTGAGATATACACCTGATAGTTATATATAGCCGATTCTTATATATAACTGGTATATATAACAGATAATGATATATACAGATAATGATAAACACCAAATAATGTTAAACACCAGCAGTGATATACAATAGTGATAAATACCAGATAGTGATATACACCAGCTGTGATTTACACCAGCAGTGATATACACCAGCATTGATATACACCAGATAGTTATATACAGCAGATAAAGATATTCATCAGATAATGATATTTACAGAAAGTGATATACACCAGCAGTGATACACCAGATAGTGATATACACCACGTTGTGATATACACCAGATATTGATATACACCATGTTGTGATATACACCTGATAGTGATATACACCAGCAGTGATATACACCAGATAGTGATATAAACCAGCAGTGATATACACCAGCAGTGGTATACACCAGATAGTGATATACACCAGTAGTGATATACAAGAAAGTGATATACACCAGCAGTGATATACAACATATAGTTATATACAGCAATTAATGATATACACCAGCAGTGATATACACCAGATAGTGATATACACCAGCAGTGGTATACATCAGATAGTGATATACACCAGATAGTTATATACACCAGGAGTGATATACACTATCAGTGATATATACCAAATGATGATATACTCCAGATAGTGATATACACCAGATTGTTATATACCAGCAATGATATGCACCAGGAGTGATATGCACCAGCAGTGATATACACCAGATAGTTATATACACCAGGAGTGATATACACTACCAGTGATATACACCAGATGGTGATATACACCAAAAAGTGATATACACCAAATTGTTATATACCAGCAGTGATATACACAAGATAGAAATATACACCAGGAGTGATAAACACTAGCAGTGATATACAGCACATAGTGATATACACCAGCAGTGATATACACCAGCAGTGATATACACAAGATAGTAATATACACCAGGAGTGATATACACTAGCAGTGATATTCAGCACATAGTGATATACACCATCAGTGATATACACTTTCAGTGATATACACCATCAGTGATATGCACCAGCAGTGATATACTTCAGCAGTGATATACACCAGATAGTTGTGTACATCAGCAGTGATATACACCAGCAGTGATATACACAAGATAGTTATATACAGCAAATAGTGATATACATCAGATAGTGGTATACACCAGGTTTTAATATACACCAAATAATGATATACACCAGGTAGTAATATACACCAGCAGTGTTATAAACCAGATAGTTATATACAGCAGATAATGATATACACCAGCTAGTGATATTCACCAGTAGTGATATTTATATACACAAGATAGTTTTATACAGCAGATAATGATATACAAGAGCAGTGATATACACTAGAAAGTGATATACACCAGATAGTTATATACACCAGATAATGACATACACCAGCAGCGATATACACCAGATAGTTATATACACCAGATAATGATATACACTAGACAGTTACATTCAGCAGATAATGATATACACAAGCAGTGATATACACCAGATAGTTATATACAGCAGATAATGATATACACCATCAGTTATATACACCAGATAGTTATATACACCACTAGATAATGATATACACCAGCAGTTATATACACCAGATAGTTATATACACCACATAATGATAAACACAAGTGATATACACCAGATAGTTATATACATCAGATAGTGTTATACACCAGATAACGTTATACACCAGCAGTGATATACATCAGATAGTGATATACATCAGATAGTTATATTCAGCAGATAATGATATACACCAGCAGTGATATACACCAGATAGTGATATACACCAGATAGTTATAAAAACCAGATAATGATATACACCAGTAGTGATATACACCAGATAGTGATATACACCAGACAGTGCTATACACCAGCAGTGATATACTCCAGATAGTGATATACACCATATAGTGATGTACACCAGCAGTGATATACATCAGCAGTGATTTACTCCAACAGTGATATACACCAGCAGTGATATACACCAGTAACGATATACATCAGCTAATAATATCTATCAGAAGTGATATACACCCGCAGTGATATACACCAGCTAGTGATATACACCAGATAAATTTATACACCAGCAGTGATATACACCAGATAGTGATATACACCAGCAGTGACATACATCATATTGTGATATACACCAGCAGTGATATACATCAGCAGTGATATACACTACACCAGCAGTGAGATACACCAGCAGTGATATACACCAGATGGTGATATAAACCAGCAGTGATTTACACCAGATAGTGACAAACACAAGCAGTGATATACACCAGAAGTGATATACACATAGTGATATACATCAGCAGTGGTATACACCAGATAATGTTATAAACCAGCAGTAATATACACCAGATATTGATATACACAAGCAGTGATGTACATCAGATAGTAATATACACCATCAGTGATATACACTAGATAGTGATATACATCACCAGTGATATACACAAGCAGTGATATACACCATATATTGATAAACACCAGCAGTGATATACACCAGCAGTGATATACTCCAGCAGTGATATACACCAGTAGTGATATACACCAGATAATGATATACTCCAAAAGTGATATACACCCGCAGTGATATACACCAGTTAGTGATATACTCCATCCGTGATATACACCACCAGTAATATAAACCAGATAATGATATACACCAGATAATGGTATACACCAGAAGTGATATACACCCGCAGTGATATACACCATCTAGTGATATACACCACATAACGTTAAACACTAGCAGTGATATACACCAGATAGTGATATACACCAGCAGTAATATAGATCAGGTAGTGATATACACCAGCAGTGATATACACTAGCTAGTGATATTCACCATATAAAGTTATACACCACATAGTTATATACAGCAGATAATGATACACACCAGCAATGATATGCACAAGATAGCGATATCTTCCAGATAGTGATATACACCAGCAGTGATATACACCAGATAGTGATATACACCAGCAAAGATATACACCTGATAGTTATATACAGCAGATAAAAATATATAACAGATAATGATATATACAGATAATGATATACACCAACAGTGATATACACTAGATAGTGATATACACCAGTTAGTTATATACACCTGATAATGATATACACCAGCAGTGATATACACCAGATAGTGATATACACCAGCAGTGATATACACCAAATAGTGATATACACCAGATAGTGATATACACCAGCAGTGATTGATACAAGATAGTTTTATACAGCTAAGAGTGATATACACCAGATTGTGATATACACCAGGTTGTGATATACACCAGATAGTTTTATCATCAGATAGTGATATATACACAGCTGTGGTATACACAAGATAGTGATATACACCAGCAGTGATATACACTAGATAGTAATATACACCAAATAGTGATATACACCAGATAGTGATATTCACCAAATAGTGATATATACCAGCAGTGATATACACCAGATAATGATAACACCAGATAGTGATATACACCATATGGTGATATACACCAGATAGTGATATACACCAGCTAGTGATATACACTATATAGTGATAAACACTAGTTAGTGATATAAACAGATAGTAATATACACTATATAGTGATATACATCATATAGTGATATACACTAGATAGTGATATATACAGATTGTTATATACACTATATAGTGATATACACCAACAGTGATATATACCAGTTAATGGTTACACCAGATAGTGGTATTCACCAGATAGTGATATACATTATATAATGATATACACCAGCTAGTGATATACACCAGATAGTGATATACACCAGAAAGTGATATACACCAGTTAGTGATATACACTAGACGGTGATATACACGACATAGTGATATACACAAGATAGCGATATACACTAGATAGTGATATACAATATATAGTGTATACACCAAGAGTGATATTCACCAAATAGTGATATACACCTGATAGTGATATACACCAGATAGTGATATACATTAGATAGTGATATACACAAGCTAGTGATATACACCAAATAGTGATATACACCAGCTAGTGATATATACTAGATAGTGATATACACTAGATAGTGATATATACAGATAGTTATATACACCAACTGGATATACACCAGATAATGATTACACCAGATATATATACAAATGACCACAAGAAGAAACATATGAATAATGAATAATTGGTAAAGATTATTAAAATATAAACGTCGTATTGATAAATCGTGAACTTACCAGGTCATAGAACAATGACTTAGATTGAATAAACGCAATATGCTGACTAATCATTTATTAAATCTAAGTATACTAAAATGAAACCAGGCGTGTGAACACATCTCATTATGCCGGAATGACAGTATTTATGTCACTGAGGTTAGACATGCAGGTTGAAATGGAACTAATATTACTATTACAATATTTCAGGTCCCCGCGTCTCCTTTAGTTGCGGCGTCGGCGATGTCGGCACCGGCAGCTTTAGCGGCGGCAAAAATTGCATTCCCGTCACATGATGAAGAGGAAGCCCCGACACCACCAGAAAACAACGGACAGCAACAAAAAACATCGTTACTTAGGTAAGCTTGTGGTGATCACGCCATGAACCGGACTGTGTTTAATGTAAGACGCCCACGTGTCTGTTTTCACTACCAGAAAGAGAAGTGGGATAGGTTCAGGCAGAATTATCGTCTGTTTACCACATACAACATTTGGAAACATTGGTTAGACATGGTCATAACTCAGTAACCACTGCCCATACATCTGTGAAAATATAATGGCTTTGATATTATCGCTCCCTTTATCACGAATTTAGCACAGCTCGATCAATAGTGTTAAGCATAGTTTGTCATATATTATAATGAAGACAACTAAGCTATACTATTGAGGCCCTCCCGGGGGTTCTGGAGATCTGGAGAACATGGCCATTTATTTTCAGAGATCTGAGGAACAATAGGCCATTACTTTAAGAGATCCAGAGATCAAATGCCTAATTTTAGAGATCTAGGAATATTGTCCTTAATGAAAAAAGTTCCTAATTTGATAAATTTTATAAGAGACGTATATAAACAGAGATAGGCAACTGGAGTCACTTGTCTAAATTACAGGTGGCACATTTTGGCGTTTTCTAGTTTAGTTTGAACTTATTTATTTTACTTCGATTGTGAAACAAGTTCTTACGACTTAGACAAATCACGCTCGAAGTCTTCCTGGGTATAACCAGTACTAAGCATATGTGAAAAAAATGGCTTGCTCAAGGACACAACACATAGTCGTGGCAAAGGATTGATATACCCACGACCCTCCGATCACGGGTTCGGTGATTTACCACTAGACCACGTGGCGTTTTCTAAATCATGGAAACACACATCCTCCAGAATCAGACAACATATTTTGTGATAATGGTATCAAAAGAAAGGGCTTGATTTGGAAGATTATTTATTTCTTTTTTAAATTTAAGGAAATGAAGAGTTTTACGCTTAAAGTTTTTGTGTGTGATCATTTTCTCTTTTTAAGCCGCTTTTTAAGATAAAAACGATTTCAATAAATATCAATATGAAACTTTCGCACCGATGGAAAACTGACTGCTTCAACTTTCTACCTAATAATTCTATTTGTATTGTGTTTTGTTTTAACGTACATGGTATTTGTTAAATCAAGACTACCGTTTTTTGTTTACTTTTTTTTCTTGAAATTTCACCATATTTCGATTTCAATCCGTAATGATTTAAATTCAGAAGAAAAATTATTAAATAATTGATAATTGGAATTGGTCATCATTTTTATCAGCTTTACTTTGGCACCGAAATGGTTAAATTCAGACAAAGATTCGAAGAGTTATTATAGAAACACTAAAAGTGCCGTGGGCATTATATTGCTATTAGCTTGCCAGTCTCTGTAATTAAGTCACTCATTTTATGTATAATTTTTATACTTGATCATAATTTACTTTTAAAATGAGATGTCGACTGCTTGAAACAGCTTTTGACAGCTTTGGAGTTTTCTTACGTGTTAGTCTGGGCCCCTGCACAACGTCATCCCATAATCGTATGTACCCGAAATAAATTGTGGATGGTAATTCCGAGCAAAGATACATTTACAGTACTGATGCTTAAAGGCAGAATAGTGCAGTGGTTAATATCGTCGATTTCGGGTCGTAAGGACTGGTGTTCAATCCCACCCGACATCTATTTTTTTATTAGATCGCGTTTACACAATAAAGTCAATTATTTATGTGTATTTATTGCTTTTTTGTAAATTAACCGTTCAGCTGTTCAATATTTTTGTCTCTTCTGTCCTTCCGTCAATATCTTCTTTGGTTCTACTTCCCAAAGGCCAGCAGATCTTATGTCGTGGTTAATTGTCTGTCGTCCATCCGTTACCCTTTTTCTTGTAGAAGCTATATCCCTTACATTTTTCAAAGAATCTTATCCAGACTCGCACAGCATTTGTATAACCACAAACTCTTGAAGTTCTTGAACCAGCGTGATGGAACCACAAATGCTTCCTGCCACGGCACATGTTTAAGGAAACTTAAAAAACACCTTTTCTCTGAAAGTTCAAGCCATAGACCATAAATATTTTAAACAAAGAAAAGAAGACAGTACATGGATTTTGCTTATTATGAAGATGTGTAAATAATAATAGATTATAGAAGACGTTTTATATAATGGAACACTATTTGGTACTTTCAGGGAACTATGTTTAAAACTTTTGGAGATCTAGGGAACAACGGAAATACTTTAAGAGAACATGTACAAAATACTTTTGGAGATCAGGGGAACAATAGGCATTACTTTAAGAGATCCAGAGACCAGGGACCCCCCTGGGAGGGCCTCACTATTCAAAGTAGGGAACTTTGGATAAAGTAGTACGAATGGGGGTGAATCATAATGGTTATAATAATTTCACCCATCCCTCTTTTCTTACAAGAAATATTAGGTAGGTGTCTCAGTCAGATCATTGTTTGTCAATAAAGTGGAGAACAAAATGGTTACTGGTTATTCATATGAACTGTTATCAATATGTCCATACTGACAGAGTTCGGTGCATGGAGCACTGTACAATAATGACGTACGTACGGGAAATATCTGTACCTCTCCTCACCTCCGTACAATAAAAATGTATCAACTATTGCTGGGGATAATAAAGATGCTTTGAGTTATAGAAATACACGTTTATTCTTATGTAACATATTATACATCTAATATATATTAAACGCTGTTCTGTGACATTGTTACCTAGATTAGGTTAGTAAACGCTGTTCTGTGACATTGTTACCTAGATAAGGCTAGTAAACGCTGTTCTGTGACATTGTTACCTAGATTAGGCGAGTAAACGCTGCTTTGTGACATTGTTACCTAGATTAGGCGAGTAAACGCTGTTCCGTGACATTGTTACCTAGATTAGGCGAGTAAACGCTGTTCTGTGACATTGTTACCTAGATTAGGTTAGTAAACGCTGTTCTGTGACATTGTTACCTAGATAAGGCTAGTAAACGCTGTTCTGTGACATTGTTACCTAGATTAGGCGAGTAAACGCTGCTTTGTGACATTGTTACCTAGATTAGGCGAGTAAACGCTGTTCCGTGACATTGTTACCTAGATTAGGCGAGTAAACGCTGTTCTGTGACATTGTTACCTAGATTAGGCGAGTAAACGCTGTTCCGTGGCAATGTTATCTAGAATAGTCGAGTTAACGTTGTTCTGAGGCAATATTATTTAGATTAGGCGAGTTAATGCTGTTTTGTGACACCGTATCTAGAAAAGTCGAGCTAACGTTCTTCTGTGGTAATGTTATCCAAAATAGTCGAGTTAACGCTGTTCTAAGGCAATGTCATCTATAATAGTCGAGTTAACGCTGTTCTGTGGCAAGTTAACGCTGTTCTGTGGCAAGTTTATGCTGTTCTGTGTCAATGTTTTCTAGAACAGTCGAGTTAACGCTGTTCTGTGACAATGTTATCTAGAATAGTCGAGCTAACGCTGTTCTGTGACATTGTTACCTAGAATAGTCGAGCAAACGCTGTTCTGTGACAATGTTATCTAGAATAGTCGAGCAAACGTTGTTCTGAGACAATGTTATCTAGAATTGTCGAAATAATGATGTACTGTGGTAGTGTTATCTAGAATAGTCGAAATAACACTGTTCTGTTGCAGTGTTATCTAGAATAGTCGAGCTAACGCTGTTCTGTGGTAATGTTATCTAGAAAAGATGACCTAACGCAGTTCTGAGACAATGTTATCTAGAATAGTCGAGCAAACGCTGTTCTGTGGCAATGTTATCTAGAACAGTCGAACTAACGTAGTTCTGAGACAATGTTATCTAGAATAGTCGAAATAACACTGTTATGTGGCAGTGTTATCTAGAAAAAGTCGAGCTAACGCTGTTCTGTGGTAATGTTATCTAGAATAGTCGAGCTAACGTAGTTCTGAGACAATGTTATTTAGAATAGTCGAAATAACACTGTTCTGTGGCAGTATTATCTAGAATAGTCGAGCTAACGCTGTTCTGTGGTAATGTTATCTAGAATAGCCCAGCAAGCGCAGCAGCTTTTTTTTACGGGAGTTCATCCGTCTCTTAAATAGAGTTCATGTTATCCGTAAATAAGTTGGTCAATTTTCCCCATACATTTCGTCTAAAAAGTAAATCCATTATTTCTTGTATCCCAAGGCTGATTATCCATCAAATATTACTTCAATATTTGACGTCAACACAAACAATTACAATTTATGTCAAGAAATTTTAACAGATAAAACAAATACATGTATCTACTTTTTATTCTTCAGAGTCAGGCCCGATTAGCTCAGTCGTTAGCGCGTCTGGCTATCAATCCAGGTGTCGTGAGTTAGAATCTCCGCCCGGCCAAAGTCTCCATGATAGTTAATATACGACATTGCGTCTCATTATCATTCGTCTCATTCGTTCTCAGTTACTTGCAGGTATTCCGTGTGCTCGAGTTCTGATTAATCCCAGGAAACAGTGGTTAGGTTAACTGATCGTATGTAAGTCCTCGATGACAAAGTGACGCTAGATTTTCAATCAATCAATTAATCATTATTCTTCAGAAAACCCAAATCAATGGCGGAAGCAGTGATCATAGGAATAAACCAGGGTGTGGTATTGGTCGTGCAGGCTATTGCTTTCATCATGACTTTTGTCATCATTCTCCGGTTTATCAACAATACGTTAACCTGGTTCGGTGACAGAGTCGGAATAGAGAGGCTGACTATTGAGGTATGACTTAATGCACATTAATGGTTGTTTTCACCTAGGTTTGCGATTATCTTTTATGATACTTTCGTGCACCTTTTAAATGATGTGGCAGGAAATATGAATGTATAAATGCAAGACAGTTAAACATTGACACCACATACTCGGGGAGGCACGCGTGGAACTCCCGGGTTCAACAGAGCTTTCGGGCTCGTCACAAATCAAGACAATTTGATAAAAAGATAAGTGGCAACTTGTATTTACTTTAAAAAAAATATATTTTCTGAAAATCGAGATATGCTGCTTTATGATACAAAGGACAACTTTTTTGTGTCTGGTGATTTTTTTATCTCGCTTATCGAAGCATGTATTTATGAAACGAGAAGCATTGGTGAAATATACTCACTGGTCATATGATCAACACGTTATATTAGCCAAAATAATATACGTGTAAATATTGAAGAGCTTGTTATGAACAGTTGTATTGGAGGGTCGTGAATGCGAGAAAGGTCGTGTCAATGCGAGAAAGGTCGTGTCAATGTGAAGCTCAGTGCCAATAGGAAAATGGTCATGCCATTTAACATGTTTGAAGTAAGTACTTATTTGATGAAGACAGAATGGAGACGAATAACATCAGTAAATCTGAAAGAGAGAGCTACGATTGACGGAAAGGTCCAATATTATACAAATGTCAGTTTAAAGAGTGTCAATGCAAAAGAAGTCGTTGCAATGCAAAAGATGGCCAACGCGAGATGCATAGAAGTAATGTTCGTTTTACCCGATTCATCTGTATTTTTTCATATTATGTCTTAATTTCGAAAAATATCATCCCAATGACAAGTTGATGCCTTACATATTGTGTACACTGTGGCGAGTCCGGAAGATATGTAATTACCCTGTTTCTGTATAACCCAGCCGAGGAGGCGCTGTCGAGGATTAAAACACCGAGATGAAGTGCAGCCAAATGTGCCCATTAATAACGCGTATTTTTTATTTACTAAATTATATAAGCCTTACGCCCACCTTATATGACACGAACTGGGCCAAAAAGGACCGAACTGTATACATGTTTGGTTAGGGTAGAATCAGCCCCAACGTGAACGCCAACTTGCGGAAACTTGGCATTGATTCGCTGATTATATCTGGACCCAGTTACTGTTCCGGATAGCCATATGATTTAAAATCCATCAACAATGAACGAATAGTTGGACAAAATGAAATCACTTAATTGATAGTACTATAACATTTATCTTCACTATGATAGAGAAAGTCTCATGCAAACAATATGCAAAACAGGGGATGATTTTAAACTGTTTTCACATTTAATTATAGTTAAAAATGTGTATACATGTATAAAAAAAATAATCCAATTTCCACATCAAAATCGTATTTTGTATGTTTCCAGAAATAGTATAAAGTTACTTACCATTTAAACGAGTTTTTTATTTGTAATGTTTATTTTAAAACACATCGACATGCTACAAGTTTAATCCATATTTCAGATGATATTTGCCTATGTATTCTATCCATTCGCTTTCTTAATGGGGGCACGACACGAAGACTGCTTGTTCATTGGTGAACTTCTGGGCATCCGAACGTTTAGTTTGGCTGTGGTTGCCTATCCGAAGCTCGGTCCAATTATCCAGGTATCTAGTTTTATAACGAAATATGGTATTAATAGTATATGTGTAAGTGGGTTTCAGTTAAGCATTTGAGTTTTGTTAAGCATTTTTTATCTAATTATCTACATGTAGGTATTGAGTTCGAACTAATCGATTGTAAACAGCGAAATCGACAGCTAACATCGTATAGTGCAGAAAATACATATTAATTTTAGTGAAATATCATTAGATAATATCCGAAGATGAACGTGTATAGTGTTTATGTGTCTGTTCGGGGTATGCTCAGCAACACGTTCCTGTCAAAAGTCTGAACATGTTGGTTTCGAGCCGATTTAGAGGAAAAGCGCCCCACTGACGAAGTGTCTACCCAAATATTGAAAGATGTTGAATGTATTATTATCAAAATATGAGCATGCATGCATTCATGGCCCGACGCGGTAGAGAAAGATTATCCTGTCAATCTCTACCAGGGGTAGTTAACCTAAAGTCCTATATGTGGTTGGCCACGAACTAACTGTGAAGTATGTGTGGTTGGCCACTATGTAGTTTGTGTGGTTGGTCACTAACTGTGTAGTTTGTTTTGTTGGCCACTAACTAACTGTCTAGTTTGTGTGGTTGGCCACAAACTAACTGTCTAGTTTGTGTGTAGTTTGTGTAGTTTGTGTGGTTGGTCACGAACTGTGTAGTTTGTGTGGTTGGCCACCAACTAATTGTGTAATGTGTGTGGTTCGCCACTAACTGTGTAATTTGTTTGGCTGTCCACGAACTTTGTAGTGTGTGTGGTTGGCCACAAACTGTGTAGTGTGTGTGGTTGGCCACCAACTGTGTAGTTTGTTTGGCTGGCTACGAACTAACTGTGTTGTTTGTATGGTTGGCCGCCACTAACTAACTGTGTAGTTTATGTGGTTGGCTACGAACTTTCTATGTAGTATGTGTGGTTGGCCACCAGCTAACTGTGTAATTTATGTGGTTGGCCACAAACTGTATAGTTTTTAGTGGTTGGCCACGAACAGTGTAGTTTGTGTAAGTGGCCACAAACTTACAGTGTAGTTTATTTGGTTTGCCAGCAACTCACAGTGTAGTCTGTGGGGTTGGCAACGAACTATGTAGTTTGTGTGTATGGCTACGAACTTTGTAATTTGTGGCCATGAACTAACTGTGTAGTGTGTGTGGTTGGCCGCGAACTGTGTAGTTTGTGTGGTTGGCAACGAACTGTGTAATTTGTGTTGTTGACCACCAACTAACTCTGTAGTGTGTTTTGTTGGCCACAAGCTGTGTAATTTGTGTGGTTGACCACGAACTTACTGTGTAGTTTGTGTGGTTAACCAACGAACTAACGGTGTAGTTTGTGTTGTTGACCACCAACTAACTGTGTAGTTTATGTTGTTGGCAACAAGCTGTGTAATTTGATTTTATGTGGTTGGTCACGAACTTACTGTGTAGTTTGTGTGGTTGATCACGAACTTACTGTATAGTTTGTGTGGTTGGCCACGAACTGTGTAGTTTGTGTGGTTGGTCACGAACTGTGTAGTTTGTGTAGTTGGTCACGAACTAATTGTGAAGTGTTTGTGGTTTGCCACGAACTAACTGTGTAGTTTGTGTTGTTGGCCATGAACTTACTGTATAGTTTGTTTGGTTTGCCACGAACTAACTGTGTAAATTGCATCTCAATCCGTTAACCTGATTTTTCATTTACTTTAATCACTGATATGGTATGCTGAGACTGGAATCCAGTAGTGTATATGAACAGCCAAGCGACTTGTCCTTCTAGGAGTTCTTGTTGGTTCACCGAGTGAACACTAACGTGCTCAGTGAGTTCCCAGTGAGCACTGACGTGGTATTGTCACATGTAGCGAAGTCTCTAGTGAACACTGACGTGGTATTGTCATGTGTAGCAAAGTCCACAGTGAGCACTGACGTGGTATTGTCTCGTGTAACGAAGTCACCAGTGAGCACTGACGTGGTATTGTCACGAGTAGCGAAGTCCCCAGTGAGCACTGACGTGGTATTGTCACGAGTAGCGAAGTCCCTAGTGAGCACCGACGTGGTATTGTCACGAGTTACAAGGTCTCCAGCGAGCACTGACGTAGTATTGTCAGGTGAAGCGAAATCACCAGTGAGAACTGACGTGGTATTCTTACGTGTAGCGAAGTCTCAAGTGAGCACTGGCGTGGTATTGTCATGAGTAGCGAAGTCACAAGCGAGCACTGATGTGGTATTGTCACGTGTAGCGAAGTCCCAAGTGAGCACTGACGTGTTATTGTCACAAGTACCGAAGTCCCCAGTGAGCACTGACGTGGTATTGTCACGTGTAGCGAAGTTGCAAGAGAACACTGTCGTGGTATTGTCACGTGTAGCGAAGTCCCAAGTGAGCACTAACGTGGTATTGTCACGAGTAGCGAAGTAACCGGCGAACACTGACGTGTTATTGTCAAGAGTAGCGAAGTCACCAGCGAGCACTGACGTGGTATTGTCACGAGTAGCGAAGTCACCAGCGAGCACTGACGTGGTATTGTCATGAGTAGCGAAGTCACCAATGAACACTGAAGTGGTATTGTCACGAGTTGCAAGGTCCCCAGTGAGCACTGACGTGGTATTGTCACGAGTGTCGAAGTCCCAAGTGAGCACTGACATAGTATTGTCACGAGTAGCGAAGTCACCAGTGAGCACTGACGTGGTATTGTCACGAGTAGCGAAGTCCTCAGTGAGCACTGACATAGTATTGTCACGAGTAGCGAAGTCACCAGCGAGCACTGACGTGGTATTGTCACGTGTAGTGAAGTCTCAAGTGAGCACTGACGCGGTATTGTCACGAGAAGAGAGGTTCCAAGTGAGCACTGACGTGGTATTGTCACGTGTAGTGAAGTCCCCAGTGAGCACTGACGTGGTATTGTCACGTGTAATGAAGTCCCAAGTGAGCACTGACGTGGCATTATCACGTGTAGTGAAGTCCCCAGTGATCACTGATGTAGTATTGTCACGAGTAGCGAAGTAACCAGCGAGCACTATCGTGATATTGTCACGTGTAGTGAAGTCTCAATTAAACACTATTGCGGTATTGTCACGAGTAGCAAAGTCCCAAGCGAGCACTGACGTGGTATTGTCACGTGTAGTGAAGTCTCAAGTGAGCACTGATGCGGTATTGTCTCGTGTAGCAGGTCCCAAGTGAACACTGAAATGATATTGTCATGAGTAGCGAAGTCCCCATTGGACATTGCATAGTATTGTCACGACAAGCGAAGTCCCAAGTGAGCACTGACGTGGTATTGTCACGAGTAGCGAAGTCACCAGCTAGCATTGACGTGGCAATGTCACATGTAGCGAAGTCACCAGCGAGCACTGACGTGGTATTGTCACGTATAGCGACGTCTGAAGTGAGCACTTACGTGGTATGTCACGTGTAGCGAAGTCTGAAGTGAGCACTTACGTGGTAATGCCATGTGTAGCAATGTCACCAATGAGCACTGACGTGGTATTGTCACGAGTAGCGAAGTCACCAGTGAACACTGATGTGGTATTGTCACGTGTAGTGAAGTCCCAAGTGAGCACTGACGTGGTATTGTCACGTGTAATGAAGTCCCAAGTGAGCACTGACGTGGCATTATCACGTGTAGTGAAGTCCCCAGTGAACACTGATGTAGTATTGTCACGAGTAGCGAAGTAACCAGCGAGCACTAACGTGATATTGTCACGTGAAGTGAAGTCTCAATTAAACACTATTGCGGTATTGTCACGAGTAGCAAAGTCCCAAGCGAGCACTGACGTTGTATTGTCACGTGTAGTGAAGTCTCAAGTGAGCACTGATGCGGTATTGTCTCATGTAGCAGGTCCCAAGTGAACACTGACATGATATTGTCATGAGTAGCGAAGTCCCCATTGGACATTGCATAGTATTGTCACGACAAGCGAAGTCCCAAGTGAGCACTGACGTGGTATTGTCACGAGTAGCAAAGTCACCAGCTAGCATTGACGTGGCAATGTCACATGTAGCGAAGTCACCAGCGAGCACTGACGTGGTATTGTCACGTATAGCGACGTCTGAAGTGAGCACTTACGTGGTATTGTCACGTGTAGCGAAGTCTGAAGTGAGCACTTACGTGGTAATGCCATGTGTAGCAATGTCACCAATGAGCACTGACGTGGTATTGTCACGAGTAGCGAAGTCACCAGTGAACACTGATGTGGTATTGTCACGTGTAGTGAAGTCCCCAGTGAGCACTGACGTGGTATTGTCACGTGTAATGAAGTCCCAAGTGAGCACTGACGTGGCATTATCACGTGTAGTGAAGTCCCCAGTGAACACTGATGTAGTATTGTCACGAGTAGCGAAGTAACCAGCGAGCACTAACGTGATATTGTCACGTGTAGTGAAGTCTCAATTAAACACTATTGCGGTATTGTCACGAGTAGCAAAGTCCCAAGCGAGCACTGACGTGGTATTGTCACGTGTAGTGAAGTCTCAAGTGAGCACTGATGCGGTATTGTCTCGTGTAGCAGGTCCCAAGTGAACACTGACATGATATTGTCATGAGTAGCGAAGTCCCCATTGGACATTGCATAGTATTATCACGACAAGCGAAGTCCCAAGTGAGCACTGACATGGTATTGTCACGAGTAGCGAAGTCACAAGCTAGCATTGACGTGGCAATGCCACATGTAGCGAAGTCACCAGCGAGCACTGACGTGGTATTGTCACGTATAGCGACGTCTGAAGTGAGCACTTTCGTGGTATTGTCACGTGTAGCGAAGTCTGAAGTGAGCACTTACGTGGTAATGCCATGTGTAGCAATGTCACCAATGAGCACTGACGTGGTATTGTCACGAGTAGCGAAGTCACCAGTGAGCACTGATGTGGTATTGTCACGTGTAGCTAAGTCCCCATTGGACATTGCATGGTATTGTCACGAGAAGCAAAGTCCAAAGTGAACACTGACATAGTATTGTCACGAGTAGCGAAGTCCCCAGTGATCACTGACGTAGTATTGTCACGAATAGCGAAGTCACCATCGAGCACTGACGTGGTATTGTCAGTGAAATCTCAAGTGAGCACTAACGCAGTATTGTCACGAGTAGCGAAGTCCCAAGTGAGCGCTGACGTGGTATTGTCACGAGTAGCGAAGTCACCAGCGAGCACTGACGTGGTATTATCACGTGTAGCGAAGTCCCAATTGAGCACTGACGTGGTTTTGTCACAAGAAGCGAAGTCCCCAGTGAGCACTGACGTGGTATTGTCACGTGTAACAAAGTCCCAAGTGAGCACTTTCGTGGTATTGTCACGGGTAGCGAAGTCCAAAGTGAGCACTGACGTGGTATTGTCACGTGTAGCAAAGTCCCAAGAGAGCACTGACGTGGTATTGTCACAAGTAGTGAAGTCCCCAGTGAGCACTGACGTGGTATTGTCACGAGTAGCAAAGTCCCAAGTAAGCACTGACGTGGTATTGTCACGAGTATCGAAGTCCCCAGTGAGCACTGACGTGGTATTGTCACGAGTAGCGAAGTCCCCAGTGAGCACTGTCGTGGTATTGTTACGAGTAGCGAAGTCACCAGCGAGCACTGACGTGGTATTGTCACGTGTAGCAAAGTCCCAAGAGAGCACTGACGTGGTATTGTCACAAGTAGTGAAGTCCCCAGTGAGCACTGACGTAGTATTGTCACGAGTAGCAAAGTCCCAAGTAAGCACTGACGTGGTATTGTCACTTGTAGCGAAGTCACCAGCGAGCACTGACGTGGTATTGTCACGTGTAGCAAAGTCCCCAGAGAGCACTGACGTGGTATTGTCACGTGTAGTGAAGTCCTAAGTGAGCACTGTCGTGGTATTGTCACGAGTAGCGAAGTCCCAAGTGAATACTGACGTGGTATTGTCACGAGTAGCGAAATCACCAGCGAACACTGACGTAGTATTGTCACGAGTAGCGAAATCACCTGCGAGCACTGACGTGGTATTGTCATGAGTAGCGAAGTCACCAGCGAGCACTGACGTGGTATTGTCACGAGAAGCGAAGTCACTAGTGAGAACTGACGTGGTATGGTCACGAGTAGCGAGGTCCCAAGTGAGCACTGACGTGGTATTATCACGAGTCGTGAAGTCCCAAGTGAGCACTGACGTAGCATTATAACGAGTAGCGAAGTCACCAGCGAGCACTGACGTGGTATTGTCACGTGTAGCGAAGTCACCAGTGAGCAATAACGTGGTATTGTCACGTCTAGTGAAGTCCCAAGTGAGCACTGACATAGTATTGTCACGAGTAGCGAAGTCCCCAGTGAGCACTGACGTAGTATTATAACGAGTAGCGAAGTCACCAGCGAGCACTGACGTGGTATTGTCACGTGTAGCGAAGTCACTAGTGAGCAATAACGTGGTATTGTCACGTGTTGTGAAGTCCCCAGTGAGCACTGACATAGTATTATAACGAGTAGCGAAGTCACCAGCGAGCACTGACGTGGTATTGTCACGTGTAGCGAAGTCACCAGTGAGCAATGACGTGGTATTGTCACGTCTAGCGAAGTCACCAGTGCGCACTGACGTGGTATTGTCACGTGTAGTGAAGTCCCCAGTGAGCACTGACGTGGTATTGTCACGTGTAGTGAAGTCACCAGCGAGCACTGGCGTGGTATTGTCACGTGTAGTGAAGTCCCAAACGAGCACTGACGTGGTATTGTCACGTGTAGTGAAGTCTCAAATGAGCACTGACGCGGTATTGTCACGAGTAGCGAGGTTCCAAGTAAGCACTGACGTGGTATTGTCACGTGTAGTGAAGTCCCCAGTGAGCACTGACGTGGTATTGTCATGAGTAGCCTAGTCCCAAGTGAGCACTGACGTGGTTTTGTTACGTGTAGTGAAGTCTCAATTGAACACTGATGCGGTATTGTCACGAGTAGCGAAGTCCCCAGTGAGCACTGACGTGGTATTGTCACGAGTAGCGAAGTTACAAGTGAGAACTGACGTGGTATTGTCACGAGTAGCGAGGTCCCAAGTGAGCGCTGACGTAGTATTGTCACGAGTAGCGAAGTCACTAGCGAGCACTGACGTGGTATTGTCACGTGTGGTGAAGTCTCAAGTGAGCTTTGACGCAGTGTTGTCACGAGTAGCGAAGTCCCAAGTGAGCACTGACGTGATATTGTCACGTGTAGTGAAGTCACAAGTGAGCACTGACGTGGTATTGTCACGTCTAGTGTAGTCTCAAGTGAGCACTGACGTGGTATTGTCACGTGTAGTGAAGTCCCCAGTGAGCATGGACGTAGTGTTGTCACGAGTAGCGAAATCACCAGCGAGCACTGGCGTGGTATTGTCACGAGTAGCGAAGTTCCAAGTGAGCACTGACGTGGTATTGTCACGAGTAGCGAAGTCCCAAGTGAGCACTGATGCGGTATTGTCACGAGTAGCGAAGTTCCAAGCGAGCACTGACGTGGTTTTGTCACGTATAGTAAAGTCTCAAGTGTGTACTGATGCGGTGTTGTCACGTGTAGCGAAGTCCCAAGTGAGCACTGACGCGGTACTGTAAGTGAGCACTGACGTAGTATTGTCACGAGTAGCGAAGTCTCAAGTAAGCACTGACGTAGTATAATCACGAGTAGCAAGCACGTAAATTCCAAGGTTCTTGAGTGATACATAAGTGATATTTCACTGAATTCAACTACCCGTATTTTTATTTTATGATTAAAAAACAGCTGCCATTTTTTATTTCACAAACAGTTTAATTACCAGATCAATAGCCGTTTTACAGTTCACGACAGTACAACAATAGTTTAATGTTTAACTTACTGTAAGCAATCATCACAGTGATATCCGTGAATTGACAATTAAGAAAATATTTTCCGTTTTCTTTTTTCAGAATGGTCAGGCTTATAGGGAATACATTGCTGAAAATGTAAATAATACGTGGAGTAAAATTGGAAATGACATATATCTGGAAAACATCAACAAAACACTTGTAGGAGGTATAATGCAGGTAATTGTTTGGTTCCCCAATAAGATGACTGTTTGTCATGCAACATCGAACGCTTCAAAAATCATACTGAAAAATAGCGTATGAAATATTAAGTTCACATATACTAGTAAATTTAAGTATTTTGTGACGTATGTGAGGATATCAAGGATATACTATGGGGAATACTAAGGATCTCAAGGAAATAGTATTTCATTCTAGTACCAAGCAGCATTGCGATTTCCATTCACAGCTACTAATGCAGTCTAAGTGTGCAACGAGATGCCTCCCCATATCATACCCGATCCGCCGCCATACCGATCACTTTCTATAATATATTTGTCACTGAACATTTCTCCACGCCGTCGCTAAACCCTAATACGTCCGTACGCAGTCCGTTAGTTGAATTAATGCCACATTTGCCCATTCAGCTCGAGTCCATCTCAAATGCAGCCGTGCCGCACGTAAACGCTGTTGCCGATGTCCGTGTGTTATCACTTAGCCGATATAAGGCCTTCGGGCATGTTCAATCGAGTTCTGACTGTTTGTCGCTGAAATTGAGTGACCGTGAGTGCCAACCATGTGACTTGCCGGGTTTGAAACTGTTTTACGGCGGTCTCTTAGTTGAGAAACAATGATAAAGCGGTCTTGTCGCCTTGGTGTCACCTTACTTCTATGCCGTCGGGGAAAATTATCAACAAACCCAGTAACGTTGTACATCCTCCAGAGAGCTTCAATAGTAGCATAGTGGCAACCTAAAAATAGAATATACCATTGCTTAATTTATTAAAAAATAATTATATCATACACATTAAACATTCAAAGTTACAAGAAAAATTGGGGCGGTAGTGTAATGAATAGAGTGTTGGCCGCTTACGCCAAAGTTTGCGGGTTCGATCCTCAGCTCGACCCAATGCCTCTCATAAAACAACACCCAGTACTGGTTCTATCCAGGAAGCGGACCGAGAGCGGTTCATATAAGCTCTGAGCTTTCATCGCAATCAAGCTAAAATAAATAAGTATAAAATAAGAAAAAGCATCGTATCTTCTCAGGGCGCATTGATATCGGGTTAACTGTTTTCTCTATTGGTATCGCATAATATCGGATCGATTTATCATTGCTTTTATTGAAAAAAGGCTAAAGAGACGTCGCGACGTCATGCACCTTATGACACGATACTATGTTAAGCCTTTTGAAACGAATATAACTATTGAAATGGTATATTTGAACTGTGTTATGAAACAAAATTAATAAGAATCAATTTGAAAAAGGGTTTTACATACCCTTCGAATAGACGTCCCCGCTTGTAGCAAACCGACTACTCTTTCCCTCTCTGCGGCCGTCATACGTCCCATGATTACAAATGTTTATTATGTTTATCGTTTGATATACACGATGGCCGATATAGAAACACAAAGTCACATGGAAAAGGGCACGGGTTCGTGCTGCACCTGCAAAATAAGCATTTCGTGCCAAACAGATGCGCACGAGTAACTGCATAGAATTTTGCCATTAGATTATGGAAAAACTATACATAATTGTCTGTTAATGCCGTATTATATATTACAAAATCTATATAATACATAAGTGTCTGTTAATGCCGTATTACATATTATAAAATCTATACATAATTGTCTGTTAATGCCGTATAACATATTACAAAATCTATACATACATAATTGTCTGTTACATGTAATGAAATATTTGTTAATATATATATGTATATATATGTATATGATGACGAGAAACTATATATAGTTTAAGTCAATAAAATGTCTTATGTCTTATGTCTGTTACATGTAATGCCGTATTGCATATTAAAAAATTTATACATAATTGTCTGTCAATGCCGTATTATATATAACAAAATTTATAAATACATAATTGTCTGCTAATGCCGTATAACATATTACAAAATCTATAGATATTGAATTGTTTGTTAATGCCGTATTATATATTACAAAATCTATACATAATTGTCTGTTACTGCCGTATTACATATTAAAAAAATCTATACATACTGAATTGTCCGTTAATGCCGTTTTACATATTGCAAAATCTATATATACCGAATTGTCCGTTAATGCCATATTACATATTACAAAATCTATACATACTGAATTGTCCGTAAATGCCGTATTACATAATACAAAATCTATACATACTGAATTGTCTGTTAATGCCGTATTACATATTACAAAATCAATACATCATTGTCTGTTAATGCCAAATTACATATTACAAAATCTATACATACTGAATTGTCTGTTAATGCAGTATTACATATTACAAAATCTATACATACTGAATTATCTGTTAATGCCGTATTACATATTACAAAATCTATATATACCGAATTGTCCGTTAATTCCGTATTACATCTTCCAAAATATATTCTTACTGAATTGTCCGTTAATGCCGTATTACATATTACAAAATCTATACATACTGAATTGTCCGTTAATGCCATATAACATATTACAAAATCTATACATACATAATTGTCTATTAATGCCGAATAACATATTACAAAATCTATACATACATAATTGTCTGTTAATGCCGTATTGCATATTAAAAAATCTATACATAATTGTCTGTCAATGCCGTATTATATATTACAAAATCTATACATACATAATTGTCTGCTAATGCCGTATTACATATTACAAAATTTATATATACTAAATTCTCTGTTAATGCCGTATTACATATCACAAAATCTATACATACTGAATTGTCTGTTAATGCCGTATAACGTATTACAAAATCTTGCATACTGAATTGTCTGTAAATGCCGTATTACATATTACAAAATCTATACATACTGAATTATTTGTTAATGCCGAATTACATATTACAAAACCTATACATACTGAATTGCCTGTTAATGCCGTATTTCATATTACAAAATCTATACATAATTGTCTCATAATGCCAAAGTACATATTACAAAATCTATACATACTGAATTGTCTGTTAATGCCGTATTTAATATTACAAAATCTATACATAATTGTCTGTTCATGCCGTATTACATATTACAAAATCTATACATACTGAATTGTTTGTTAATGCCGTATTATATATTACAAAACCTATACAAACTGAATTGTCTGTTTATGCCGTATTACATATTACAAAATCTATACATACTGAATTGTCTATTAATGTCGTCTTACATATTTCAAAATCTATACATAGTGAATTGTCTGTTAATGCTGTATTACATATTACAAAATCTATACATAATTGTCTGTTAATGCCGTATTACATGTTACAAAATCTATACATACTGAATTGTCTGTTCATGCCGTATTACATATTACAAAATCTATGCATACATAATTGTCTGTTCATGCCGTATTACATATTACAAAATCTATACATACTGAATTGTATGTTAATGCCCTGTCAATGCCAAATTACATATTACAAAATCTTTACATACTGAATTGTCTGTTAATGTCGTATTACATATTACAAAATCTATACATACATAAGTGTCTGTTAATGCCGTATTACACATTAAAAAATCTATACATACTGAATTGTCTGTTAATGTCGTATTACATATTACAGAATCTATACATACTGAATTGTCTGTTAATGACGTATTACATATTACAACATCTATACATATATAATTGTCTGTTAATGACGTATTACATATTACAAAATTTATACATACTGAATTGTCTGTTAATGCCAAATTACATATTACAAAATCTGTACATACTGAATTGTCTGTTAATGTCGTATTACATATTACAAAATCTATACATACATAGTTGTCTGTTAATGCCGTATTACATATTGCAAAAACGATACATACATAATTGTCTGTTAATGCCAAATTACATATTACAAAATCTAAACATACTGAATTGTCTGTTAATGTCGTATCACATATTACAAACTCTATACATACTGAATTGTCTGTTAATGCCGTATTACATTTTACAAGTTCTATACATATTTGTCTGTTAATGCCGTATTACATATTGCAAAATCTATACATTCTAAATTGCCAGTTAATGCCGTATTACATATTACAAAATCTGTACATACTGAATTGTATGTAAATGCATAGTACAAAATCTATACATACTGAATTGTCTGCTAATACCGTATAACATATTACAAAATCTATACATACTGAATTGTCTGTTAATGCCGTATTACATATAACAAAATATATACATACTGAATTGTCTGTAAATACTGTATTACATATAACAAAATCTATAGATACTAAATTTTCTGTTAATGCCGTATTACATATTACAAAATCTATACATAATTGTCTCATAATGCCAAATTACATAAAACAAAATCTTTATATACTGAATTGTCTGTTAATCCCGTATTACATATTACAAAATCTATACATACTGAATTGTCTGTTAATGCCGTATTACATGTTACAAAATCTATACATTCTGAATTGTTTGTAATGCCGTATTATATATTACAAAATCTATACATACTGAATTGTCTGTTTATGCCGTATTACATATTACAAAATCTATACATACTGAATTGTCTGTTAATGCCGTATTACATCTTATAAAATCTTTAATTACATTATTGTCTGTTAATGCCGTATTACATATTACAAAATCTATACATACTGAATTGTCTATTAATGCCCTGTTAATGCTAAATTACATATTACCAAATCTATACATACTGAATTGTCTGTTAATATCGTTTTACATATTACAAAAACTATACATACATAATTGTCTGTTAATGTCGTATCACATATTACAAAATCTATACATACATAATTGTCTGTTAATGCCATATTACATATTGCAAAAACGATACATACATAATTGTCTGTTAATGCCAAATTACATATTACAAAATCTAAATATACTGAATTGTCTGTTAATGTCGTATTACATATTACAAAATCTATACATACTGAATTGTCTGTTAATGCCGTATTACATCTTACAAGATCTATACATAATTGTCTGTTAATGCCGTATTACATATTGCAAAATCTATACATACTGAATTGTTTGTTAATGCCGTATTACATATTACAAAATCTATACATACATAATTGTCTGTTAATGCCGTATTACATTTTACAAGGTCTATACATAATTGTCTTTAAATGCTGTATTACATATTTCAAAATCTATACGTACTGAATTGTTTGTTAATGCCGTATTACATATTACAAAATCTATACATACATAATTGTCTGTTAATGCCGTATTACATATTACAAAATCTATATATACTGAATTGTCCGTTAATGCCGTATAACGTATTACAAATCTATACATACATAATTGTCTATTAATACCGAATAACATATTACAAAATCTATACATACATAATTGTCTGTTAATGCCGTATTGCATGTTAAAAAATCTATACATAATTGTCTGTCAATGCCGTATTATATATTACCAAATCTATACATACATAATTCTCTGCTAATTCCGTAACTGAATTGTCCGTTAATGCTGTATTACATAGTGCAAAATCTATACATACTGAATTGTCTGTAAATGCCGTATTACATAGTACAAAATCAATACATACTGAATTGTCTGTTAATGCCGTATTACATATTACAAAATCTATACATACTGAATTGTCTGTTAATGCCGTATTACATATTACAAAATTTATACATACTGAATTGTCTGTTAATACCGTATTACATATTACACAATCTTTACATACTAAATTGTCTGTTAATGCCGTATTACATATTACAAAATCTATATATAATTGTCTGTTACTACCGTATTACATATTGCAAAATCTATACATACTGAATTGTTTGTTCATGCCGTATTACATATTAAAAAATCTATACATACATACTTGTCTGTTTATGCCGTATTACATATTACAAAATCTATACATACTGAATTGTCTGTTAATGCCGTATTACATATTACAAAATCTTTACGTACATTATTGTCTGGTAATGCTGTATTACATATTACAAAATCTATACATACTCAATCGCTATTAATGCCCTGTTAATGCCAAATTACATATTACAAAATCTATACATACTGAATTGTCTGTAAATGTCGTATACATATTACAAAATCTATACATACATAATTGTCTGTTAATTTCGTATTACATATTACATAATCTATACACATATAGTTGTCTGTTAATGCCGTATTACATATTGCAAAAACGATACATACATAATTGTCTGTTAATGCCAAATTACATATTACAAAATCTAAACATACTGAATTGTCTGTTAATGTCGTATCACATATTACAAAATCTATACATAGTGAATTGTCTGTTAATGCCGTATTACATTTCACAAGGTCTATACATAATTGTCTGTTAATGTCGTATTACATATTGCAAAATCTATACATACTGAATTGTTTGTTAATGCCGTGTTACATATTACAAAATCTATACATACATAATTGTCTGTTAATGCCGTATTACATTTAACAAGATCTATACATAATTGTCTGTTAATGCCGTATTTCATATTGCAAAATCTGTACATACTGAATTGTTTGTTAATGCCGTATTACATATTACAAAATCTATACATACATAATTGTCTGTTAATGCTGTATTACATATTACAAAATCTATATACACTGAATTGTCCGTTAATGCCGTATAACATATGACAAAATCTATACATACATAATTGTCTATTAATGCCGAATAACATATCACAAAATCTATACATACATAATTGTATGTTAATGCCGTATTGCATATTAAAAAATCTATACATAATTGTCTGTCAATGCCGTATTATTTATTACAAAATCTCTACATACATAATTGCCTGCTAATGTCGTAACTGAATTGTCCGTTAATGCCGTATTACATATTGCAAAATCTATACATTCTGAATTGCCCGTTAATGCCGTATTACATATTACAAAATCTATACATACTGCATTGTCTGTAAATGCCGTATTACATAGTACAAATTCTATACATACTGAATTGTCTGTTAATGCCGTATTATATATTACAAAATCTATACATACTGAATAGTCTGTAAATGCCGTATTACATATTACAAAATCTATACATACTGAATTGTCTGTTAATGCCGTATTATATATTACAAAATCTATACATAATTGTCTCATAATGCCAAATTACATATTACAAAATCTATACATACTGAATTGTCTGTTAATGCCGTATTACATATAACAAAATCTATACATACTGAATTGTCTGTTAATGCCGTATTACATATTACAAAATCTATACATACTGAATTGCTTGTTAATGCCGTATTATATATTTCAAAATCTATCCATACATAATTGTCTGTTAATGCCGTATTGCATGTTAAAAAATCTATACATAATTGTCTGTCAATGCCGTATTATATATTACCAAATCTATACATACATAATTCTCTGCTAATGCCGTAACTGAATAGTCTGTTAATGCCGTATTATATATTGCAAAATCAATACATACTGAATTGTCTGTAAATGCCGTATTACATAGTACAAAATCTATACATACTGAATTGTCTGTTAATGCCGTATTACATATTACAAAATCTATACATACTGAATTGTCTGTTAATGCCGTATTACATATTACAAAATCTATACATACTGAATTGTCTGTAAATGCCGTATTACATATAACGCAATCTTTACATACTAAATTGTCTGTTAATGCCGTATTACATATTACAAAATCTATACATAATTGTTTCATAATGCCAAATTACATATTACAAAATCTTTACATACTGAATTGTCTGTTAATGCCGAATTACATATTACAAAATCTATACATACTGAATTGTCTGTTCATGCCGTATTACATATTACAAAATCTATACATACATAATAGTCTGTTAATGCCAAATTACATATTACAAAATCGAAACATACTGAATTGTCTGTTAATGTCGTATTACATATTACAAAATCTATACATACTGAATTGTCTGTTAATGCCGTATTACATTTTACAAGATCTATACATAATTGTCTGTTAATGCCTTATTACATATTGCAAAATCTATACATACTGAATTGTTTGTTAATGCCGTATTACATATTACAAAATCTATACATACATACTTATCTGTTTATGCCGTATTACATATTACAAAATATATACATACTGAAGTGTCTGTTAATGCCGTATTACATATTACAAAATCTTTACGTACATTATTGTCTGTTAATGCTGTATTACATATTACAAATTCTATACATACTCAATTGTCTATTAATGCCCTGTTAATGACAAATTACATATTACAAAATCTATACATACTGAATTGTCTGTTAATGTCGTATTACATATTACAAAATCTATACATACATAATTGTCTGTTAATTTCGTATTACATATTACATAATCTATACATACATAATTGTCTGTTAATGCCGTATTACATATTGCAAAAACGATACATACATAATTGTCTGTTAATGCCAAATTACATATTACAAAATCTAAACATACTGAATTGTCTGTTAATGTCGAATCACATATTACAAAATCTATACATAGTGAATTGTCTGTTAATGCCGTATCACATTTTACAAGATCTTTACATAATTGTCTGTTAATGCCGTATTACATATTACAGAATCTATACATACTGAATTGTTTGTTAATGCCGTATTACATATTACAAAATCTATACATACATAATTGTCTGTTAATGCCGTATTACATTTAACAAGATCTATACATAATTGTCTGTTAATGCCGTATTACATATTGCAAAATCTATACATACTGAATTGTTTGTTAATGCCGTATTACATATTACAAAATCTATACATACATAATTGTCTGTTAATGCTGTATTACATATTACAAAATCTATATATACTGAATTGTCTGTTAATGCCGTATTACATATTACAAAATCTATACATACTGAATTGTTTGTTAATGCCAAATTACATATTACAAAATCTAAACATACTGAATTGTCTGTTAATGTCGTATCACATATTACAAAATCTATACATAGTGAATTGTCTGTTAATGCCGTATTACATTTTACAAGATCTATACATAATTGTCTGTTAATGTCGTATTACATATTGAAAAATCTATACATACTGAATTGTCCGTTAATGCCGTATAACATATTACAAAATCTATACATACATAATTGTCTATTAATGCCGAATAACATATCACAAAATCTATACATACATAATTGTCTGTTAATGCCGTATTCCATATTAAAAAATCTATACATAATTGTCTGTCAATGCTGTATTATTTATTACAAAATCTCTACATACATAATTGTCTGCTAATGTCGTAACTGAATTGTCCGTTAATGCCGTATTACATATTGCAAAATCTATACATTCTGAATTTCCCGTTAATGCCGTATTACATATTACAAAATCTATACATACTGCATTGTCTGTAAATGCCGTATTACATAGTACAAATTCTATACATACTGAATTGTCTATTAATGCCGTATTATATATTACAAAATCTATACATACTGAATTGTCTGTAAATGCCGTATTACATATTACAAAATCTATACATACTGAATTGTCTGTTAATGCCGTATTATATATTACAAAATCTATACATAATTTTCTCATAATGTCAAATTACATATTACAAAATCTATACATACTGAATTGTCTGTTAATGCCGTATTACATATTACTAAATCTATACATACTGAATTGTCTGTTAATGCCGTATTACATATTACAAAATCTATACATACTGAATTGTTTGTTAATGCCGTATTATATATTACAAAATCTATACATACATAATTGTCTGTTAATGCCGTATTGCATGTTAAAAATCTATACATAATTGTCTGTCAATGCCGTATTATATATTACCAAATCTATACATACATAATTCTATGCTAATGCCGTAACTGAATAGTCTGTTAATGCCGTATTATATATTGCAAAATCTATACATACTGAATTGTCTGTAAATGCCGTATTACATAGTACAAAATCTATACATACTGAATTGTCTGTAAATGCCGTTTTACATATTACAAAATCTTTACATACTGAATTGTCTGTTAATGCCGTATTACATATTACAAAATCTATACATACTGAATTGTCTGTAAATGCCGTATTACATATAACACAATCTTTACATACTAAATTGTCTGTTAATGCCGTATTACATATTACAAAATCTATACATAATTGTCTCATAATGCCAAATTACATATTACAAAATCTTTACATACTGAATTGTCTGTTAATGCCGTATTACATATTACAAAATCTATACATACTGAATTGTCTGTTCATGCCCTATTACATATTACAAAATCTATACATACATAATAGTCTGTTAATGCCAAATTACATATTACAAAATCGAAACATACTGAATTGTCTGTTAATGTCGTATTACATATTACAAAATCTATACATACTGAATTGTCTGTTAATGCCGTATTACATTTTACAAGATCTATACATAATTGTCTGTTAATGCCTTATTACATATTGCAAAATCTATACATACTGAATTGTTTGTTAATGCCGTATTACATATTACAAAATCTATACATACATACTTATCTGTTTATGCCGTATTACATATTACAAAATATATACATACTGAATTGTCTGTTAATGCCGTATTACATATTACAAAATCTTTACGTACATTATTGTCTGTTAATGCTGTATTACATATTACAAATTCTATACATACTCAATTGTCTATTAATGCCCTGTTAATGACAAATTACATATTACAAAATATATACATACTGAATTGTCTGTTAATGTCGTATTACATATTACAAAATCTATACATACATAATTGTCTGTTAATTTCGTATTACATATTACATAATCTATACATACATAATTGTCTGTGAATGCCGTATTACATATTGCAAAAACGATACATACATAATTGTCTGTTAATGCCAAATTACATATTACAAAATCTAAACATACTGAATTGTCTGTTAATGTCGAATCACATATTACAAAATCTATACATAGTGAATTGTCTGTTAATGCCGTATTACATTTTACAAGATCTTTACATAATTGTCTGTTAATGCCGTATTACATATTGCAAAATCTATACATACTGAATTGTTTGTTAATGCCGTGTTACATATTACAAAATCTATACATACATAATTGTCTGTTAATGCCGTGTTACATATTACAAAATCTATACATACATAATTGTCTGTTAATGCCGTATTACATTTAACAAGATCTATACATAATTGTCTGTTAATGCCGTATTACATATTGCAAAATCTATACATACTGAATTGTTTGTTAATGCCGTATTACACATTACAAAATCTATACATACATAAGTGTCTGTTAATGCTGTATTACATATTACAAAATCTATATATACTGAATTGTCTGTTAATGCCGTATTACATATTACAAAATCTATACATACTGAATTGTTTGTTAATGCCGTATTATATATTACAAAATCTATACATACATAATTGTCTGTTAATGCCGTATTGCATGTTAAAAAATCTATACATAATTGTCTGTCAATGCCGTATTATATATTACCAAATCTATACATACATAATTCTCTGCTAATGCCGTAACTGAATAGTCTGTTAATGCCGTATTATATATTGCAAAATCTATACATAGCTGAATTGTCTGTAAATGCCGTATTACATAGTACAAAATTTATACATACTGAATTGTCTGTTAATGCCGTATTACATATTACAAAATCTATACATACTGAATTGTCTGTTAATGCCGTATTACATATTACAAAATCTAATCATACTGAATTGTCTGTAAATGCCGTATTACATATAACACAATCTTTACATACTAAATTGTCTGTTAATGCCGTATTACATATTACAAAATCTATACATAATTGTCTCATAATGCCAAATTACATATTACAAAATCTTTACATACTGAATTGTCTGTTAATGCTGTATTACATATTACAAAATCTATACATACTGAATTGTCTGTTCATGCCGTATTACATATTACAAAATCTATACATACATAATAGTCTGTTAATGCCAAATTACATATTACAAAATCGAAACATACTGAATTGTCTGTTAATGTCGTATTACATATTACAAAATCTATACATACTGAATTGTCTGTTAATGCCGTATTACAATTTACAAGATATATACATAAGTGTCTGTTAATGCCTTATTACATATTGCAAAATCTATACATACTGAATTGTTTCTTAATGCCGTATTACATATTACAAAATCTATACATACATACTTATCTGTTTATGCCGTATTACATATTACAAAATATATACATACTGAATTGTCTGTTAATGCCGTATTACATATTACAAAATCTTTACGTACATTATTGTCTGTTAATGCTGTATTACATATTACAAATTCTATACATACTCATTTGTCTATTAATGCCCTGTTAATGACAAATTACATATTACAAAATCTATTCATACTGAATTGTCTGTTAATGTCGTATTACATATTACAAAATCTATACATACATAATTGTCTGTTAATGCCGTATTGCATGTTAAAAATCTATACATAATTGTCTGTCAATGCCGTATTATATATTACCAAATCTATACATACATAATTCTATGCTAATGCCGTAACTGAATAGTCTGTTAATGCCGTATTATATATTGCAAAATCTATACATACTGAATTGTCTGTAAATGCCGTATTACATAGTACAAAATCTATACATACTGAATTGTCTGTAAATGCCGTTTTACATATTACAAAATCTATACATACTGAATTGTCTGTTAATGCCGTATTACATATTACAAAATCTATACATACTGAATTGTCTGTAAATGCCGTATTACATATAACACAATCTTTACATACTAAATTGTCTGTTAATGCCGTATTACACATTACAAAATCTATACATAATTGTCTCATAATCCCAAATTACATATTACAAAATCTTTACATACTGAATTGTCTGTTAATGCCGTATTACATATTACAAAATCTATACATACTGAATTGTCTGTTCATGCCTTATTACATATTACAAAATCTATACATACATAATAGTCTGTTAAGGCCAAATTACATATTACAAAATCGAAACATACTGAATTGTCTGTTAATGTCGTATTACATATTACAAAATCTATACATACTGAATTGTCTGTTAATGCCGTTTTACATTTTACAAGATCTATACATAATTGTCTGTTAATGCCTTATTACATATTGCAAAATCTATACATACTGAATTGTTTGTTAATGCCGTATTACATATTACAAAATCTATACATACATACTTATCTGTTTATGCCGTATTACATATTACAAAATATATACATACTGAATTGTCTGTTAATGCCGTATTACATATTACAAAATCTTTACGTACATTATTGTCTGTTAATGCTGTATTACATATTACAAATTCTATACATACTCAATTGTCTATTAATGCCCTGTTAATGACAAATTACATATTACAAAATATATACATACTGAATTGTCTGTTAATGTCGTATTACATATTACAAAATCTATACATACATAATTGTCTGTTAATTTCGTATTACATATTACATAATCTATACATACATAATTGTCTGTTAATGCCGTATTACATATTGCAAAAACGATACATACATAATTGTCTGTTAATGCCAAATTACATATTACAAAATCTAAACATACTGAATTGTCTGTTAATGTCGAATCACATATTACAAAATCTATACATAGTGAATTGTCTGTTAATGCCGTATTACATTTTACAAGATCTTTACATAATTGTCTGTTAATGCCGTATTACATATTGCAAAATCTATACATACTGAATTGTTTGTTAATGCGTATTACATGTTACAAAATCTATACATAGTGAATTGTCTGTTAATGCCGTATTACATTTTACGAGATTTTTACATAATTGTCTGTTAATGCCGTATTACATATTGCAAAATCTATACATACTGAATTGTTTGTTAATGCCGTGTTACATATTACAAAATATATACATACATAATTGTCTGTTAATGCTGTATTACATATTACAAAATCTATATATACTGAATTGTCCGTTAATGCCGAATAACATATTACAAAATCTATACATACATAATTGTCTATTAATGTCGAATAACATATCACAAAATCTATACATACATAATTGTCTGTTAATGCCGTATTGCATATTAAAAAATCTATACATAATTGTCTGTCAATGCCGTATTATATATTACAAAATCTATACATACATAATTGTCTGCTAATGCCGTAACTGAATTGTCCGTTAATGCCGTATTACATATTGCAAAATCTATACATTCTGAATTGCCCGTTAATGCCGTATTACATATTACAAAATTTATACATACTGCATTGTCTGTAAATGCCGTATTACATAGTACAAATTCTATACATACTGAATTGTCTGTTAATGCCGTATTATATATTACAAAATCTATACATACTGAATTGTCTGTTAATGCCGTATTACATATTACAACATCTATACATACTGAATTGTCTGTTAATGCCGTATTACATATTACAACATCTATACATACAGAATTGTCTGTTTATGCCGTTTTACATATTACAACATCTATACATACAGAATTGTCTGTTAATGCCGTATTACATATTACAACATCTATACATACAGAATTGTCTGTTAATGCCGTATTACATAGTACAAATTCTATACATACTGAATTGTCTGTTAATGCCGTATTATATATTACAAAATCTATACATACTGAATTGTCTGTAAATGCCGTATTACATATTACAAAATCTATACATACTGAATTGTCTGTTAATGCCGTATTACTTATTACAAAATCTATACATAATTGTCTCATAATGCCAAATTACATAGTACAAAATCTATACATACTGAATTGTCTGTTAAAGGGGAACGCAACCCTGTATATAAAACAGGATAATATGAATAGCTATGAGTTCAGCTTTCTATTAAAAGTATTATTATGCCTAAATTCGAGTCTATAAAGATATATCAGCTCGTTTTGTAACGGTTATTTTCGCACATCGACTTTGTGGTGGAAGTCGCCATATTGGATACCTGCGTGACGTCATAACTGCACTTCCGGTTTAAAACATAATTGATTTATACGCTACAGCAGATATAGAAACGTGCAATTATAGTCACCGGCAAAGGTACTCGCAAAAATAATAAAATGAATTTTAGTAACGGAGAAGGACCTGTGGCCTACAACTTTGAACCAGAATTTTCAAAAGCAGAGTTAAATGAATTAGAAAACGAGTGAAATAGTGAGACGGCACAGTTGTTCACACATGTGAAAGATTTTTGCAGCTGCGGAAACTGTGTAATGCTGCTTTCGTCTGACGAAAATACGTGCTGCAGATGCAATGACCATACTA